>CM064493.1:40361177-40426091 GCA_032716605.1 Paralithodes platypus | reverse complement strand
ATTTTGTCGTGAGGTTCGACACACTCCGGTGTCTCCCTACCTATTTCTTGGTTGTTGCTGGGCTATTTAATGCTAGACTGGGGTAAGGCTATTGTGTTGTGATTTCCGATGTGTACCAGGTTTTGTTGAACCTGTACAATCGCAATGGAGACGTGGGAAGCCTAGGTGGTCTTTCTGACTGTGTACCTTGTGAGTTTAGCACTGTGTTGCGAGTGAGGGCTTTTGCCTCTGCCACCCAACACTGTGCTAACTCGTTTTGCTTTGACTTTGAGAGGGTCGCCAGGAGAGAACCAGATACTAGCGATCTGGATCTCTCAAGAGAGCACCCCGTCATTTAACGTAATTTGGCCGCACAGTCTTAAGGACCTCGCTCGAGGCTACGAGCCGCTTGCTCAGCCATTGTTTCCTAGCCTACGACATCCCAGCTAGACTTTATTAGCCTAGCAGACACCCGATTAGGATTATAAGCTCTTATGTTATGTATGCAGCATTTTATTCACGTTGATTGTAAGCCTTGGTTGTTGTTGAGTTGCACAATCCGAGCAGGCTTTTTGAGTTACCTGAGGAAGTACTTCTTTTGTTGTTGGAGATAATACTATTGCGCATTTATTATTATTCCCGTGCCAGTTAACACTGTATGTCCCTACACTTGTCATATCTTGTTCCTGCTTTATATAACAGTTCAAAATCCGATTCGATCATCTTAAGCAGCATCAGACTTTCTTCAGAAGATTCCTGCTCGATGCTTTAGGACTTTCATTCACTTTCTTTAATATAGGAGTGACAGTTTATTATTGTTTAGAGTAACTTTAATTATACCTTCTTCTTGTTTGCATTAAATAATTTCAGTGATTTAATTAAGCTCTCTATCTTTTCCTTGTATACATTATTAACGTAATTGTATGTTGTTGTGATCAGGCTGTATCAGAGATCATCAGCCTGTAGTAGTAGTGCATTTTATACCGAGTTATAGGATACCCCGTTATCGCAGATTTAACTCTGGAGGGTATAGGTGTTTTTGTGCGCCGGCATTATAAGTTCAAGGGTTGGATCTAGTGTTACCGTTGTGGCTGTGTGCCTTTCTAGTCCAATGATTAAGAGCCCTTGTTTTTTTACGAGTCCCGGTCGTAACAGTATGTATGCTGATAAAGTATACAGACAATTAAAATAATTAATGTATTAACCCGTCCAGTACTAGTTCCGTCCTTTTAACTTTATTCTGGCTACTATTAGTATTAGATGATTTTATTCAGTGTCAAAAGGACCTCCAGAAATTAACAGGCTTCGACCAATCTCACTTAACTCGTTTTACTACCAAAAATCCTTCTAAACTGCTAAAAATCGTCTAAATACAGCTATAATCAAATTAAAAAGACTTCGCCAGTACAGAAGGGGTTAATGATACGTGGTTAGTTACTCTACTTAGCCAGACGGTTCACAATTTCGTCCAGGTGGCCAAAAATGTATCTATTTAAGGTCATATGATCAGGCAGGCAACCAAAATTAAGCCAGTCTGCCAAAGTGTCGTCTGGATCAAAACTTCTACCGAATGTTCACTAAGTTCGGCCAGCTGCCCTACAACCACTAGCTCGAGCTTTTGGTACACATGTTTTGGATAATATGGGAAAATATTTGATTATTATAGCCACGTGACCAGTTGTTTGGCTCCTCTGTCAGATGGAGACATGAGGCGGTGGGGGAGACTGTACTTAAAATATATGGCAGGAATACTTTCTGCAATCAAAGTTAAGTAATATAAGGTAGTAATTATATTGTTTATGCAAATGTTATTCAGCTACATTTGTGGTAAACTATCAATGGAAGTTAAATATTACTAAGCTATAATGAATCAAATAAAATCAATCTAAATGAATACTCTATATCTAAATTGAATTCAATCTGAAACAAGCTAATTTATATCCAAAGGTCTCACATAATAAATGTATATAATTATAGGGTAAGGTTATAAGGGTTAATATTAGCCAGGAATTAACTCACCAATAGTTCCACGTGGCAATGAGGCAAGGGAGAACGTTTTACCCAATATGGCGGTGGACAATGGGGAACGAGACTTCGGTCCCAAGACACGAGTCAAGTTAAAGAAAGAATAAATGATTACATGGTAATGGACATGAATAATATGCTTATCTATCAGTCAGTCATGATGTCGATGAGAGCGTCGTGATGGTGTAGTTGTGTGTATTGCTGTATGTGTATTGTGATTAGAGGCACAAAAGCACGATCAACTGAGGGCGGAAAATTAGATGTTAACTGGTTGGTGTTCGTGAAGGCTCTGGCGTACCTCAAAAGCACACCTTGCTGCCTTGGCAAACCGCCAGGAGCCCAAATTATCGTACCGCATTTAGGTTGCTCTATACGATAAATTATATTAATATATACGATAAATTCATATATACTACATAAGACCATGGCAATATTGCTTAATAGCATATTAGGCCTTTTATAACTTAACTTATTTACAATCTTATAATATACGATCTACTCGTCCTACGTCGTGCTGTAGGAGAGATCGTGACGTCACAGAGACATACAAGATCACAAAAGAGTCATACTCTATCGTATTTATACGATACACTCCCCCCACAAAAAAGACCTGAACCCCACCTTAAACCTAAAGTTGCCCAGAGGCTATCTTCTGACGCCACAAGTCGACGGCGCCAGCAGCAGCGCGTCTGGGACGCGTCCCGGTCCGAGAATGATCACCATCAGTAGGAGGTGAGTCGTTCCTTTGAGAATCCTCGGACCCAGCAATAACAGGTGGAGCCTCAGATTGCAATGCGGAATCGAGCTCCAAAGCGTACAAACGTGCGATAGGACGAACAGTAGTTCCAGTGGCTGTCTTTAATAGCGCCACCCGCTCTACAGAGTCTGCCCCCTTGTATACCTCCAATACGCGGCCTAATTTCCAGTATAAACGAGGACTATCTTCTTTAATTAAAACAACGTCACCAACTGTAGGGGCCGTTGGTCTACCAGAGGGAGTAACACTCCTTTCCCTCAATGCTAGCAGATATTCACTAATCCACCGTTTCCTAAAATCCTCGATTATCCTGGATATATACTGGTATCTCTTAGACACCGCTACCGCAGAGTACAACGAGGGATCCTCTAACTCTACTATGGACTGAAAATCAGATGGAAACGCAGTCAATGGTTTTCCATATAGCAAGTGAGCTGGCGTTAATGGTAGTGGTTCTTGCAGGTCGGTGTACACATATGTAAGCGGGCGATCATTCACGACTGCCTCTATCTCTGTGAGGACTGTCGTCAACTCACTCTTCTTTAATAGAGCACGTCCTACAACCGCTCTTAGTCCTGACTTTACTATGCCGACACATCGTTCCCACATTCCACCAAACCAAGGTGCCTTAACTGGAATGAACCTCCATTCGCACTTCTTCTCTCCCAAAAAAGTGATGATAGTAGGATCACTACTCATATCCTTTAGATATTTTGATGCTTGGACATAAGTGGGAGCATTGTCGCTAAGAATGAGTTGAGGGAATGAACGACGGGCACAAAACCGTCTAAACGCCAGCATAAATTCTTCGCTAGACATATTATCACATAGTTCTAGGTGTACCGCTCGAGACGTCGCACAGGTAAACAATAATATATAAACCTTCTCATGCTCCCTCGTCTTCAATGCCCCTGTGTAATCTAATCCTACCGCTTGGAAAGGTTCTACGTGCTTTACACGGCATTCAGGTAGAGGTGGAGCTGGTCCAGTTGCATATGGTTTACCCTTTAGTCTCTGGCATATTACACACTTTCTCACTACGCGTCGAGCTACTTGTCGAACTCTGGGTATCCACCATGTGAGACGTAAATTTGATATAATATGACATACCCCGTAGTGTTTTACTTCCCTATGTGCACGTATGATCAATAGATCAGTAACGTGATGTCTTGTTGGCATAAGTATAGGTCGGTTTGTGCCGTCTGGTACACCCGACCACTTCAGGCGACCCTCACACCTGATGAGGCCATTGTCTAGGTGCAACCTTAGTTGACGCACTATATTAGGCATTAATGTCTTATTCGAGCCTTTCAAGGATTCTAATTCATTGGAAAAGGTTTCTACTTGAACCCATTTGATCAAAGTTACTTCAGCTGCTTTAAATTCACGAGCATCAATGTTGTGACCCCTGTTGCAGAGTTGGCCCGTTACTTTAAGCTTAAGATTGGATACATATCGCAACACCCAAGCTACAACTCTGACTAGTTTATTATAGTCACCGAATCTTGCCCACTTTATGATAGGACCCGGTGGCTCATTTGGTTGGGCTGTAACTGCCACTGTTTCCAGTGGCAGAAGTCCCTCACCAACAGCATGCCATATCGTCCATTCACTTTCATGGAGCAGCCACTTTGGACCATGCCACCACAATTCGGACTTCATTAACTGGCTAGCCGTTATACCCCTAGTTATGAGATCACTAGGGTTTTCCTTTGTATTTACATAATGATAAGCAACGTCTGGCAAAAGGGCTCTAATCTCATCTACCCTATTCCGCACATAAACTGGCAGAGACTTCTTGCTATGTATCCAGTTGAGTGCGACCTGACTATCGCACCATACGTGAACGATTTCAATATTTAATTCGCTCTCGTATGCTGCGCGTACATGTTGCACCAGACGTGCTAATAGCAGCATGGCAGTCAATTCCATTTTAGGGATAGTTACCTTTTTAACCGGGGCTACTTTGGCCCGGGCTGTAACTAAATGTGCCCCAAATGAAGTAACAACATATATGGCTACCCCGTATGCCGTGGCGCTAGCATCGCAAAACGTGTGTAACGTAACGTCACCGAACGCCGCCACTTTACGAGGTATAGGTTTAGTACATAGGATGGCATATTCATTCAACAACAATGTCCCTTGGTCATTCAGGTCCTCGGGCAAACTGTCATCCCATCCTATTTTACGTCTCCAAACTTCCTGCATTAGAATCCTAGCTCTTATGGTAACAGGTAATGCTAGACCCAAAGGATAAAAAAAATTGCGCAACTTTGCTCAACAGACTTCTTTTTGTGTGCGCTCCTGTCTGCTGAGCAAAAGACCTTGTTTGAAAAGTTAGTATGTCATGTTTAGGTTGCCAGATCATCCCCAAATTTCTGGACTTTTCCTGGTTAAGAGATGCCGTACCATCCACCTGTATTAAACTCTGAAGATCTTCACTATTAGTAACCCACTCGCGGAGAAATAGATGTGCATCCGCAAACAATCTGCGTGCTTGCCAGTATGCATATAACAAATCATCTTGACTATCGCTAGTACCCTGCAAATTGTCAATGTATAATCCGCGAGATAGTTTACTTGTGTCCTCATGAGTGTCAGCTAGATGTTTTCTGATTGTGGCATTTAACAAAAACTGCGAGCAAGTGGCCCCAAAGAGTACAACCCGAAAACGGTATATTATGATGGGACTTTCAGAGTCGCTAATGTCGCTGAACCAAAGAAAGCGGGTAACATCTCTATCTTCCTCCTTTAGCTTGACCATCAAGAATGCTTTCTCGATGTCACTGGTATAGGCGTACTTTCCCAGCCTAAACCGCAATAGATGTTGGGACAGGTCCGACACCATGGACGGACCTGTCAACAGGCAGTCATTCAGACTGGGTTGTTGACCTTGGTGGGCAGAACAGTCATACACCACCCGTATTGGTGTGGTGACGCTGTCTTTCTTTACCCCATGATGGGCCAGATAGTGAACCCTACCCTTCTTACACGGTTCCTTGACATCGACTCTCTCAATAAAACCCCTATCCTCATAACTCCGAAATACATCGTCATACGCCTGGCGCGTGCTCGGTTCGTTAGACAATTTCCGCTGCAATGCGCGCAAGCGACCTAATGCCAAACCATAGTTGGTAGGCAGGCTTATCTCACTGTTCTTCCAAGGTAAACTAACTTTATATTGCTTGTCTGAGGCACAGTAGCACACAGACTCGTCAAACCTTTGTAGCGCAACTTCCGAGTCATAATCAGTCTCCATAGGATTAATGCCTATGTGATCCAATCTCCACAGTCGTTCCAGGTCGAACTCGGCAGCCATCTTAGGGTCACTAGGTTGGGAATCCTCCCTTCCCAACTCCTCTGCCGCGGTTACATTGACTCTATATATCGAGACCGTGTCGACCAGGACCTTTGACTGTGTAGTATGCACCTTTCCGCTCATGCAGTATCCAAATTTAGTGGGGATTAAAATTACACCACACATCTTTTTAAATCCAGGGTATACTACTTCATAATAATGATCCACACCAAGTAGAACATGCACCTCACTCTGATTTCCCATGGGATCTGACAAGTTAACCCCTTTGCTACGTAATGCGTGTTCCACCTTCTTCACACCCACAGATACATATTCTGGTAGGGTGTCTACTACGATACAAGTCATAAAGTACCGGTTTTTACGATAGAAATATGAAATCTCCGCTATCTCGTAGTCTTGTTTATCAGTAACCCCTGTGAAGCCCTGTAATCGAAGAGTCTCAGCCCCTACGATTCGGTGCTTCAGTCCCACTAGTACGGACCTCTTTATAAAGGAACGTTGAGACCCTTGATCTAGAAGTACCCGACAAACTTTGTTACTGTCATTACCTTCCATGGGAATCTGTATTGTGGGCAATATAGTGGTGTCTTGCGTGCTACCTAGTGCCACAGTTGTAGTACCCTCATTTTTGACGTCTTTGACTTTATCTGCTGTAGGACACAACTTATCAAAGTGATGTCCTTTGCAGTGGCGACAGGGCCTTAAGTATGTAGCAGTACATTGTCCCTGCTTACCATGTTCTTTACTTAGACAACCTACACATAGCTTCAATCTTTTCGCCTGTGCTAGTTTTGTCTCATTTGTTGGGTATTTTACGCAGAAACTCCATTTATGTTTGTTGTTACATAGCTTACATAGAATCTGAGCAGGTTTCTTATACACACCCTCTTTCTTTACTTTAGTCCCCACTGTCATGCTTACTGTTCCCCTCTTCTCCACATTCTCACTCCCTCCCGACTCATACATTCTCCCTTTGTTCAACTGTAGATTATTGATCTCCTTACTGAACTGAGTTTTGAATTCCCCCAGCTCAAATGATCTTACCTTATCAAGTATTGCCATAGGAAGCTTCTGACGCAAGATAATGACTATCATTTCCTGCGTGGTAAGCCCTAGGGTATCTAGCGATCGAGTATGGCACTCCATATTTGCCCTGAAGTTTGTCAACTCATCAACCTTATACTGTGGTTCTGCGAGCCCCAACAAGGCAACGACATGGGCCATCTTCAACTGCTCTCTATCCCCGTATGTGGACTCTAATAAGTGTACCGCTTCAAGATAACTACCACCCACTACTGCAAAACCCTCTATTAAATGTAAGGCCTCTCCTTCCATTTGTCCCTTCAGATAGTGAAACTTGCGGACATTATCCAAAGAGGATTCATGAACCGTAGACCGAAATACGTCCCAGAAAGCTAACCACTCGGTTAACTTGCCCCCAAATGTAGGAAGATTGAGCTTTGGGAGGTGTACAGTATGTTTTGGGTCAGCCCTTCTATGGGCCTCATCATCGCCTCCCTTCTTACTTGCGACAGCACGCTGTAATAGGTACTTCGCTCTAAAGACAGGTTCGTCATAGAGGGCGCGATTATCACACTCTGTAACAATCTCTTCCTCCTCTGTCATGGCAGCCACAATCACCTCACTCAGAGCCGTAATACGACCGTGGGTAACCTGGACGTTTTCTAATCTAGCCTCCAATTCCTCTAGTTCAGCAGTAGTGATGAAAGTGTTGACGTCCACAATTAGCCTATTTATTACTCCCCGAAGTCCCGCCCTTTGATTTTTAGGGGCTTTGATCAGCACCCCACTAGACGGTGTCTCTTTACCGTTTTTATCCATTTTGCTTGCGAGCCTATAGGCTATGTATCTAAATATTACGTCACAAAAACAACGGCCAAATAATAGGCTACTTAAGAGACGCCAACCGGCGGACTTCTATGTTATGGAGAAAAAATAGTACACTAAATAGCAATACCTACTAATGGATCATATTGAACAAGAAAAAATGTTAGGTCAGGTCATATGTCACAGGAAGTCTGAAACAGAAAAGAACATTACTGGGGAAAGATGATGGGTGGGATGCAGAACTTGGGCAGGTGCAACGATGTGACCCTGCATTCCGGCTCTAACCATCGCTTGGCTAGCCTTGCCAGTTTATCATAGAGTTGTTCCTGCATCCTGTTATATGTCCCCTTGTTCATTGCCTTAAAATCCCTTACTGGTAGCTAATTCCCGGGTCTGGGCACCAATGTGGTAAACTATCAATGGAAGTTAAATATTACTAAGCTATAATGAATCAAATAAAATCAATCTAAATGAATACTCTATATCTAAATTGAATTCAATCTGAAACAAGCTAATTTATATCCAAAGGTCTCACATAATAAATGTATATAATTATAGGGTAAGGTTATAAGGGTTAATATTAGCCAGGAATTAACTCACCAATAGTTCCACGTGGCAATGAGGCAAGGGAGAACGTTTTACCCAATATGGCGGTGGACAATGGGGAACGAGACTTCGGTCCCAAGACACGAGTCAAGTTAAAGAAAGAATAAATGATTACATGGGAATGGACATGAATATATGCTTATCTATCAGTCACTCATGATGTCGATGAGAGCGTCGTGATGGTGTAGGTGTGTGTATTGCTGTATGTGTATTGTGATTAGAGGCACAAAAGCACGATCAACTGAGGGCGGAAAATTAGATGTTAACTGGTTGGTGTTCGTGAAGGCTCTGGCGTACCTCAAAAGCACACCTTGCTGCCTTGGCAAACCGCCAGGAGCCCAAATTATCGTACCGCATTTAGGTTGCTCTATACGATAAATTATATTAATATATACGATAAATTCATATATACTACATAAGACCATGGCAATATTGCTTAATAGCATATTAGGCCTTTTATAACTTAACTTATTTACAATCTTATAATATACGATCTACTCGTCCTACGTCGTGCTGTAGGAGAGACCGTGACGTCACAGAGACATACAAGATCACAAAAGAGTCATACTCTATCGTATTTATACGATAACATTTGTACTGTTATGGAGACATAGCTTGTTCGGTGTTACTAATTGTAACCAACATTATAATGATTATTAATCGTTATTGTATTTACAATGTAGTAGTAAGTCAAAGTAATATATAATTATCCCCTTAGTTTTTCGTTAATTAACATCAGAGATAAAATATATAACAAATATTTAGTAATTTTTCATTGATTTGTGTCATACAACTGTATCATAATTATGTTGGTACAATTGCAATTGATTATTTTGTTGAGAGTGTAAAAAATGTGTTAGGTTACTACGAATACATAATTGCTTTGGTATGTTATATTTAGATTTGCCATTATGTATGCAGTAATGTTCTCGCATTAATATGAATTAGCAAGCAAACGACAATTTATTCGTACATAAAGTTAAATACATTAAAGTATATATTGTTAACAGTGTATAGGTAGGGGTAGGCAGCCCCGCCCAGGGAAGTACTACCGCCAAGGTTTCGGGAGACTCAGGGAATAGCCTGAATTCCATTTTTTCTCCCAGGCCTTGGTATGGATACATATCTTTCTGCCTCACACATCAGGGGTATCAGGAAAACCCTCTTTATATAACATACACATCCAACTTCACGACATTGCCCTACATCGCTACCCTCTATCCATAAAACACTACTCTTCCCACTACTTATCATACATGTAACACCATACACCTTACCCAATAAATATGGCAGTTGTGACGCATGTCCACGTGTGAGCATGCTGTACAGAACGCCTAGTCATGCCCCACTCTCGCTAGGATCGTCAGGGCAGGAACTTTGGCTGTAGTCTATGTAGAGTTTCCTAACTTAGTTCATGTGAGCCGTTGTACTATAAGTAATATGAATATGTATTTTGTTTTCATCTGAGTCAACGAGTTCTATTTTATATCATTAGTTATAAGTATTGTGTGTTAAAACTTATTTGTAATGATGGGAGAAGCGGCAGCCACAGTTGGGGGTCAGTGGGTGCGCCATGCGGGAGGTGGGCCTAACTCACTAGCACTCCCCCCCCCCTCCCCCCTCCCCTCAGTGCTAGGAAAGCCTTTGTCTATCCCAGAGGAGAGAGAGAAATTACGTAATGATTGTCAGTGGGCGGTCCTTAGTAGTTCACGTTGGGCTCACTAGAGGGCCGGGTATAAAAAGGGAAGTCTAGCCATTTTTTCATCAGAACTCATTAGGCAGAGCGACTTCTCATTTCCCTTGCTAACTATATATATTCTTCTGACTGATGTGAACTTTCTCTACTACCTTACATTCTTATCTCCTCTTTTCCCTGCCTTTTTTAACTTCCATGGTCCCGTTGGTGCAGAGCTAGTCAGCCAACGTATTATCGTATTATCGCTTGAGTTCTCACGAGATACTTGCCTATTAGATAGCCTATTTTGGAAGGGTTAACTTAGAATAGGATTGATTTATGTTTGTTTCACTGGCTATGGCATTTCCCTGTGTGTTAGTATTTATTAATCCTGGTTTTCTGCTAGTCTAGGTAATGCGTTAGACTGGGGTAAGGCTTTTATGGTGTTACGAGTTGTTCGTTGAGGCAGTGGTTAAGGCGATAAACCGGCATACTCGTTTCGGTTCAGATGAAGCCTAGGTTGTCTTCGCGGCTGACTGTGTTGAGTTAATAATGTACAGTGCGTGAGGGCAAGAGCCTAAACCACCCTGTATTTTATTAACAGCTTGTTTTTACTATTGTCCAGGAGAGGGAGCAAAACCAGATACAAGGGATCTGGATTTCTCAAAGTGCACTTGTTAGTGTTAACGTTAATACTTTAATACAGTTGTGAGGACTTCGCTAGGCTCCGAGCCGTTTTTGCTCAGTCACTGCTACCTTTTGCCCACAGTACCTCCAGCTAGACTTTACTTCGATTAGTAGATACAGAATAGTATTGAAGCTTTCCTTATGTATGATAGTGTTTATGCAACTATTGATTTCATGTGTTGCAAGCTTGGCTACTTTAGTGATTAGTCGGCCCACCGAGCACAACGCCTGCTTCCGAGTAGGCTATTGCCGTTGCATTTGCGGATACTTCTTTTTAATGTTTGCCATTTACTATGCATATTCTTTTAATTATTCTTATGGGCCAATTTAAACCTTTAATAGTATTTAATTGCCAGTGTTTTCTTATTGAATTACTGTTCAAAATCCGATGACGTACTGTCTTACGAGCATCCGAGAAGAAGATCTAACTTTTTTCAGAAGATTTTCCCTTGCTCCGATGCTTAAGGACTACTTAATTGAAACGTAACGTAAATATTTGCCGATCCGAAGTAGAGGGTGGAGGACTTCTTAAGTTCTTTCCTAGTCAAGGGTGATTACTTCGGCTTCGGGCCAACCGACTATTCTTTGGTGTTGTTTGTTGTTCTTTACTTCTTTGTTTGATTGTTGACCAGACTAGAGAATTCCTGTCCTCTTTATTAGTCTGTTGTTGAACCACTAGGAACCCGATGGTTCTTGTATACCCCGTTATTAGCAGATTGAAACTCTGGAGGGTATTGGTGTTTTTGTTCGGCTGGCAGTACTCAGGGGTTGGGATCGTGTGTTTCCGTTGTGGCAGCGAGCCGTATTAGAGTCCTGATTGAGAGCCCTTGTGTACCCGAGTGCCAGGTCGTAACAAATGGCGACCTTGCTTAGGATTTTGTGAACAGTATAAATTTTTGCAGAGTTGTACAACAGATGTTTGTATGTATTTTAGCGTGCATATGAAGAATATTTTTTTTGTATGGCAATTAGTAAAGCATTTAAGAGACCAGTTAATTTAGTAATTAGTGCTTGCATAGGAAGTTTAACACTTTTGTCTCGAGAATTTGTTTGTGGATTCAGTATGTCGTGCATTATCACTGACGATGAGCGAGAGATGCCATTTGAAGGTGTGCCGTTAGTAACCAGTGAGGAGGATGCTAGAGTTTTTGTGAGTAAGCGGTACCACGTGACGGAGGAGAGGCTGACTGGGGTGGATGTTTGTGGCTTGCACCTGATAGCCAAGGGTTTTTGGGCATTTCCAATGTAGTAGGGATGTCCAAGGGGGAGCTGATTTCCTGGGTGTTGCGTGGGCGACATGGGGTTTCGGAGGAGAGGGCGTTTGGGGGGGTTCCTCCCCAGATCCCCTCTCACTCGACTCCCACAGTGCCGTCCACTCAGTTACCGGAGGTTAGCACTCTCCCACAGAGGGATGAGAATTGGCAGATTGGAGTGCCCTCGGGTGGTGCACATGGTGGTTCCCCAGTTTTTGCCCCCCCTCCTTCAGTAGTGGCAGCTCCCTCTTCCTGCCTGTCTCCAGATATGGTATTTAGACTTGAGCTGCTAAGATTGAGGCTAGCAAGACAGAGGATGAGACCAGGAGGCAGGAGAATGAGACCAGGAGGCAGGAGGATGAGACCAGGAGGCATGAGATTGAGGTTAGGAGGCATGAGGCTGAGCTTAGGTACGACTCGGAGAAATATTGTGCTAAATTAGATTTAGATAAGTCTCGTGCAGAGTCGACAGGGACTTGGATGGGCCGTGAGGGCCAAGTAAGAGAACAGTCCTTGGCCCAATTAGTCAAATTGGTGCCGGTATTTAGTGAAACTGAAGTCACAGAATTTTTTAATCGTTTTGAGAAGAAATGTAGGGAGCATAATTGGCCTGAAGAGAAGTGGGCAGCTCTAGTCTCCTCAAGACTTACGGGTAAGGGTCTGAAGGCTTATGATCCACTGCCTTTAGAGTCTTGCATTGACTACCCAGAATTGAAGAGAGCTGTCCTACGGGCATACGAGTTGCAACCGGAAACATATCGATTGAAGTTTCGGGGTGTTACAAAGACTAGGGAGGTGACCTTTCTTGAACATGCCCGGGACTTAAAAGATGCACTTAAAAACTGGACACGTTCTGAGAAAGCTGAGACGGCCGAACAGTTGACTGAGCTGTTTCTGCTCGAGCAGTTTTATAAGTGTACTGGTGCAGAAATGACTTTAACTATTAAAGAAAAGAACCCAAAAACTCTACAGGAGGCAGCTGAGATGGCTGACCTCCGGCTATCACTAATTCGTGGGTGCGGGTCTGCCCAGCGTAGTGAGGCAGGTAACAAGGGGCGTGACGCCCCACCCCCCCGAGTTAGTGATATACCTTATGCAAACACGTACAAGAGCCATGATACCAAGACTGACCACAAGACTAGCACCGTCCCATTTAAGAAGGGGCCGGGCCCTTCCCAGTACCAAGGGAAGCCCAAAGGGGAGTTGGAGTGTTATCATTGTCATAAAAAGGGGCACTTTGCAAGAGTCTGTCCTAGCAAACCACCTACAGCAGCTGTGTCTTTGGCCTGCAACATTGGTGTGTCTCCGAAGTCATCTGAGTTTTCCTTGGGCAGTTCGTCAGAGGCTGAGGCACAGCCAATGCAGAAGCACCTGGGAGGCTCGAACCCTGCTCAGGATGTTTTTTGCGACCATAGAGGGCGGGGTTGCGTGATGTGGGCGGGGCGCAAGCATGGAGTAGAGGTCTTGCGTGATACAGGTGCTTCCCAGACTCTGATGAAAAACTTGACTGGCTACCCTATAAACGCGGCTCGGGTGGTAGTGGTGCAGGGTATTAATGCAACTCGGTCATACCCGCTGGTGCGGTTGGAGTTGGAGGTGGATGGTGTGGCACGTGAATTGGATGTCGGGATTGTGGAGAAACTGCCAGTGGAGGGCGTCGACCTTCTTCTTGGCAACGACTTTGCAATGCCCGCTTCTGAGGTTCTACCCTTAGTCGTTGCCGAGAGGCCGGCCGACGTGAGTAGGGAAGAGCAAGAGTGGGTCGAGCGGTGCCAGACACATCCCATGGCGTGTGTTGTCACCCGAGCTCAGGCAGCTAAAGTGTCACAGCCTAGTCCTCCGTCTTCAGACCAGCGGAGGAACGATCAACAGGAGGAGGCTAAAGCTGGAGTTGGTTTTAAGAGTTTTGACTCGGCGGCTCTCCTGGGTGATTCAGTATTAGCACCATTACTTAATTCTGGAGTAGCCCCTGGGCCTGTCATCGAGAGTGACGAGGCTGGGCATGACGAGTCTCCACGACAGCAACGTTATGTACATCGAGAGAGGCAGAGGGAGCAGCCCAGTATCGGGGAAGGTCATGCATTGCTCCGGGAGCAGTTAGATCGCTTGGCACCCTCAGATATACGTCGGTTGCAACTAGAGGACCCTGAGCTCCAAACGTGTGCTAATGGAGCTGTAGAGCTCGACGAGGACGGCGATGCACAGCCAGGAGATTTTTTTATTTAGAAGGCATCCTTTATAGGCGTTTTCAAGACCCTAAACGTAGTTGGCAAAAGGGGTCCGGAGTAGTGGACCAGTTGGTGGGGTCACGGGAGTGCAGGGATAGCCTACTGTGGTTGGCGCATGACACACCACTGCAGGACATCTAGGGGTGAGAAAAACGGTGGCGGCTTTGGGGAAATTGTTTTGGTGGCCGGGGATGAAGTCTCATGTGCAGTCATGGATAAACTCCTGTGATATTTGTCAACGTGTCGGGAAACCGAACCAAGTTATTCCTAAGGCTCCGTTACACCCTATTCCTGTGATTGGGCCACCCTTTAGTAAAATTATTGTTGACATGGTTGGTCCACTCCCTCCCACTAAGGCGGGAAATAAATTTTTGTTAACCATAATGGATGTTGCCACTAGATACCCCGATGCATACCCTATGAAAAATGGAATGGCTAAGACGGTAGTCAGGAACTTGTTGTGGTACTTCTCAAGGTACGGGTACCCGGAGGAGATTCAGTCTGATCAGGGATCTAATTTCACCTCCAACATGTTCAAGCAAACAATGCAACAGCATGGGATACGAGCAGTAGTATCGTCAGCGTATCACCCTGAGAGTCAAGGGGTGCTTGAGCGGTGGTATGCTACACTTAAAAGCATGCTCAGGTGTTATTGTGCTGACAACGGTATGGATTGGGATCTTGGATTGCCTTATGTGCTGTTTGCTGCTCGGGAGGTACTGGTGAGAGCCTGGGATTTAGTCCAAACGAGCTGATTTTTGGACACCGTGTCAGGGGCCCCCTTAACATGCTGAAAGAAATTTGGGAGGGGACTGTGCAGCCTTGTCCATTATTAAAGTATGTGCTTGAAAGCCGTGAGCGCATGCTTAAGAGTCTGGAGATGGCAGGTAGAAAATTTGACAGAATCACAAGCTTTGATGAAGGACAGGTATGATCGCAAAGTGAGGCTCCGGAAGTTCACTGTAGGACAAGAGGTATTAATTTTGTTGCCTTTGGTTGGTAACCCCCTCTCTGCGAAGTACACTGGACCTTATAAAATTGTAGAAAAAATTTCAGACTTAGATTACCTTGTTGCCACTCCAGACAGGAGGAAAAAGAACCAGTTATGTCACGTGAACCTTATTAAAGAGTATGTGAGGCGCCCCTCTGAGCCTCTCACTGTCCCTGTGTTGGCTTGTTGCGGCCGTGGTGGAGAAGGAGAGGGGGACAGTCAAGCTTCAGAGGAGGATAGCTGGGATCAACATGTTTCAGCGGATCAGTGGGCGGGGAACTCGAGCCTAAGGGCTGACGAGGCTATAGCTCATTTGCCTGAGCCGCAGTTTGATGCTATCCGTCAGTTGTTCGGTTCATACCCCACTGTATTTGCTGAACACCCAGGCCTCACTACTCAGGCTATGCATGATGTTGACGTGGGGGACCATCTACCCTTTAAGTCAATCCCGTACCGTGTGCCCCCCATAAAACTACCAGCTCTGAGGGATGAGTTGGAGTATATGCTCGGTAGAGGGTTGATAGAGAAAGGCACAGTTAAGTGGACTTCCCCTGTAACACTGCAGCCTAAGCCAGATGGCAAGGTACGCTTTTGTATTGATTTCCGTAGGTTAAACGGTTTGACTCCAACTAACCCATATCCTCTTCCTCGGGTTGATGATAGTGTTGACAAAATTGGTAATGCTCGTTTTTTGTCTAAAGTAGATTTAGTAAAAGGTTACTGGCAAGTACCTTTGTCCGAGCGTGCTAAAGAGGTATGTGGTTTTGTTGTGGACGGGAGTACCTACCGGTGCAATGTTATGCCTTACGGGCTTAAGAATGCACCAGCAACGTTTCAGAACCTGATGAATGAAATTGTAAAGGACATTCCAAATTGCACCGTATATTTGGACGATGTAATCATTTATGATGACGACTTTGAGAGCCATTGTGAGCACCTTGAGACCTTGTTCCGGAAACTTAGTGAAGCAGGTCTGGTAGTAAATTTGGCAAAGTGTGACTTCGTAAAAGCCACTGTGCAGTACCTTGGGTTTGTAGTGGGAAGGGGACAGGTGTGCCCTCCTCAGAACAAGGTACAGGCTATCAATAAATTTCCGCACCCAACAACCAAGAAGCAGATTATGAGATTCTTGGGTATGATAGGCTACTACAGACGCTTCATAAAAGGTTACTCAACGGTGTTGGCACCTCTCACAGATTTGTTATCTAAAGACAAAAAGTTTTTGTGGGCACCTGAGTGTGAAAAGGCTTTCACTTTGGTGAAACATTTGCTATGTACTCACCCGATACTCAGGGCCCCAGACTTTAACAGGCCTTTTCAGCTGGCAACAGATGCTAGTGGTGTAGGGGCTGGTGCCGTCTTGCTACAGACAGACAATGAAGGTGTGGAACACCCAGTAAGTTTCTTTTCTAAGAAGTTCAATGCTGCACAAAAGAACTATTCTACAATAGAAAAGGAAATTACTGGCGATTGTGCTGTCGCTCAGGCACTTCGAGGTGTATGTTCCAGCCTATGGCCCAGTCGTGGTTATCTACACTGATCATCACCCTTTGAGATTCCTGAATCAATTTCACAATCACAATATGAGACTGACCAGGTGGTCTTGATGTTGCAGGAGTATAACCTGGACATCCGTCATATTGCTGGATGTGACAATGTGATCGCGGATTGTTTATCAAGGGTGGATGATCAGTCGTAGGCTATCACAGGTGTGTGTGTTTGAGTGGAGGAAAATAGGCTGCCCTTATAGTGCAGCCGGGAAAAACATATTAAAATATAAAAATCATATAAAAAAACTCTTTCTTTTGATATAGGTAATCGTATAAGTTTGTCATAGCCTATAGAGTTTGAGTAGTCCACAAACTATCAAACGGCTGAGCTGCTGTAAGCTCGCTCTGGGAGCATGATATTGTGTCTTTTTGCTATTGTTGGGAGGAGTTATAAAATGTGAAGTTTTCGTTAATAATAAGATGCGTTTTGGTGATAAACTCAGCTTTGTTTTAGTGCCATGCGGTCGCTGGGTCGCTGGGTGTGAGGGGCTTGATGGGGTTCTGTGTTTGTCAGATTTTAGCTCAGGGTTGAGCAAGTAAAATCTTGGGGGAGGTGTGACGCATGTCCAGTTGTGAGCATGCTGTACAGAACGCCTAGTCATGCCCCACTCTCGCTAGGATCGTCAGGGCAGGAACTTTGGCTGTAGTCTATGTAGAGTTTCCTAACTTAGTTCATGTGAGCCGTTGTACTATAAGTAATATGAATATGTATTTTGTTTTCATCTGAGTCAACGAGTTCTATTTTTTATCATTAGTTATAAGTATTGTGTGTAAAACTTATTTGTAATGATGGGAGAAGCGGCAGCCACAGTTGGGGGTCAGTGGGTGCGCCATGCGGGAGGTGGGCCTAACTCACTAGCACTCCCCCCCCCTCCCCCCTCCCCTCAGTGCTAGGAAAGCCTTTGTCTATCCCAGAGGAGAGAGAGAAATTACGTAATGATTGTCAGTGGGCGGTCCTTAGTAGTTCACGTTGGGCTCACTAGAGGGCCGAGTATAAAAAGGGAAGTCTAGCCATTTTTTGATCAGAACTCATTAGGCAGAGCGACTTCTCATTTCCCTTGCTAACTATATATATTCTTCTGACTGATGTGAACTTTCTCTACTACCTTACATTCTTATCTCCTCTTTTCCCTACCCTTTTTAACTTCCATGGTCCCGTTGGTGCAGAGCTAGTCAGCCAACGTATTATCGCTTGAGTTCTCATGAGATACATGCCTATTAGATAGCCTATTTTGGAAGGGTTAACTTAGAATAGGATTGATTTATGTTTGTTGCACTTGTCTATGCATTTCCCTGTGTGTTATTATTATTATTCCTGGTTTCTGCTAGTCTAGGTAATGCTAGACTGGGGTAAGGCTTTTCTGTGTTACGAGTTGTTGTTTGATGCAGTGTTTAAGCGATAAACCTGCATACTCGTTTCGGTTCAGTGAAGCCTAGGTTGTCTTCGCGGCTGACTGTGTTGAGTTAATAATTTACAGTGCGTGAGGGCAAGAGCCTAACCACCCTGTATTTTATTAACAGCTTGTTTTTTACTTTGTCAAGGAGCCGGGAGAAAACCAGATACAAGGGATCTGGATTTCTCAAAGTGCACTTGTTAGTGTTAACGTAATACTTTAAACAGTTGTGAGGACTTCGCTAGCCTACGAGCCGTTTTTGCTCAGTCACTGCTACCTTTTGCCCACAGTACCCCAGCTAGACTTTACTCGATTAGTAGATACAGAATAGTATTGAAGCTTTCCTTATGTATGATATTGTTTATGCACTATTGATTTCATGTGTTGCAAGCTTGGCTACTTTAGTGATTAGTGGCCCACGAGCACAATCCGAGTAGGCTATTGCCGTTGCATTTGCGGAGTACTTCTTTTTAATGTTTGCCATTTACTATTGCATATTCTTTTAATTATTCTTATGCCAATTTAAACCTTTAATAGTATTTAATTGCCAGTGTTTTTCTTATTGAATTACTGTTCAAAATCCGATACGTACTTCTTACGAGCATCCGAGAAGCATCTAACTTTTTTCAGAAGATTCCTTGCTCGATGCTTAAGGACTATTAATTAACGTAACGTAATAGTGCCGATCCGAAGTAGAGGGTGGAGGACTTCTTAAGTTCTTAGTCAAGGGTGGATTACTTCGGCTTCGGCCAACACTATTCTTTGGTGTTGTTGTTTCTTACTTCTTTGTTTGATTGTTGACCAGACTAGAGAATTCCTGTCTCTTTATTAGTCTGTTGTTGAACACTAGTACCGAGTTCTTGTATACCCCGTTATAGCAGATTGAACTCTGGAGGGTATTGGTGTTTTTTGTTCGGCTGGCAGTACTCAGGGGTTGGGATCGTGTGTTTCCGTTGTGGCAGCGAGCCGTATTAGAGTCCTGATTGAGAGCCCTTGTGTACCCGAGTGCCAGGTCGTAACAATATGTTTGGAACAGTGTGTGAAAACGGAATCTGAAGGTAAATCCAGGGAAGAGTAAGGTTATGGCCTTTGAAAGGGGTGCAACCACAGAGTGTGAGGTGAGGTTGAATGGTCAGGTTATGGAGAATGTCAGTTCGAATCCCCGGACTGCCACATGTGTTTGTTAATTTCATTAATCGAGTTTAGGAGTAAAGTTGGTTGGTGAAGAGAACATAATTATTTCTGGTTCAGGAGTAGTTTATAGAGAGGCCTTCCTTAGGGTTAAGCGCCCCATTAATTACTTCTTCCATTCACCTATTCATAGCCTCCGATAGTGCAGTTGGAATGAATGTACATGCTAAGATTGGTATGCAGGATTCGAAACTGCATAATAAATCGTAGGCTTGTGCAGCATTCTTTAACTGTCTTCGTGGCGCAATGCATAAGTGTGTTGATTTTCAGTGTGAGCGTCCTGGGTTCGAATCCCCGGACTGCCACATGTGTTTGTTAATTTCATTAATTGAGTTTAGGAGTAAATTTGGTTGGTGGAGAGAACATAATAATTAATTCTGGTTCAGGAGTAGTTTATAGAGAGGCCTTCCTTGGGGTTAAGCGCCCCATTAACCCCTGTCCAACGGGGATGTTTGTAGCTTCTACTACCTGGCAGGCGGGCATATTTACCCTTAACGAGCTTCATTCCATGCTCTTTTTCATGCATAAACAAGAGCCAGAGCATAATACAATTATGTATCTGTGAAAGGGCAATAATAGAGCTTTCCAATGACACCTGAATTATCTTAATCATCCTTGTACGACCACGGGTTATCCTGTAGTGATCGCGCAACACGAGGGGAAAAACCCTAAAATACGGTAATTTGCGGAGGTACAGTACTGTCAGTTGCGGCACTGGGTCCGTGCCGTGCGGTCAGAGCCCGCCTATAGTCCTCCCAACGTGTGGACTCTCTCTCAGAGCCGATTATGTGCTCAAAATCCCGCCCGATTAATGTCGGGCCCCGCAGGGGTGGCCATGATTCTCACACTCGACATATGTCGGGCCCCGCGGCATGAGTGTTAATTTTTTTTTTTTTTTTTTTTTTTTTTTTTTTTTTTAAAGACAATGAACGGAGGAAGGAAATACACAGATAAAACAAAAAGGTCCATGTGCCTAAAGGCATCCTCCATTCATAAAATGTTTGTAACAACTGGATTTAACCCTCCAGCCCCGGCTATGTATTATATATATATTCCTCGAAACCCGGGTGTTTTGGCCGAAAAACGTCTAGGCTAGGCTACCGTATATTCGTTAATCAGACTGCTTCCCGCATTCCCGCGCATCCCCAAGCGTAGCTGTGTTATTTACCTGTAGAATGGCATTAAGTAGACCTCTCTAAGTCAACTGGTAGAGCTGTGATGATGATTTCATTGGAGATAACTTTATGGCCAAAACAGCCACTTTACACCACTTTTCGATACTTAACAACAACATACAGGCACACACGAACAAGCGACGCTCTCCTTCTTGTGGCCGGAGATGCGGGGCGTCGGTCCAGCCGGCTGTTGTTTACATGCGTCGGACCGACGCCTCACACACGAAGCTCACAGGCTTTCAACCACTGGGCGTTCAAGAGGCCTTCCGGGTACCTGTTATATGCTTTTTTATGGGCGTTCAAGAGCCCTTCCGTGGTGAGAGGGTTAAACATTTGTAGATTGTAAGTTTGTGGAAAGCAATTCGAGGGAAGTGAATTCCAAAGAGTAGTAGTTCTAGGGATAAATGAATTTTGATAAGCAGAAGTTCTGCATTGTGGAGGAGAAAGTGTAAATTCATGGGCGCTCTCAGCTGCCCTAGTTCTACGGGGAAAGATGTGGAGAGGCGGCACAATTGAAGCAAGTTCCTCGGAACAATTGCTGTGAAAATATCTGTATACTTCTTCCATTCACCTATTCATACCCTCCGATAGTGCAGTTGGAATGAATGTACATGCTAAGATTGGTATGCAGGATTCGAAACTGCATAATAAATCGTAGGCTTGTGCAGCATTCTTTAACTGTCTTCGTGGCGCAATGCATAAGTGTGTTGATTTTCGGTGTGAGCGTCCTGAGTTTGAATCCCCGGACTGCCACATATGTTTGTTAATTTCATTAATAGAGTTTAGGAGTAAAGTTGGTTGGTGGAGAGAACATAATAATTTAGGCAGTGTGTTAAGTAAAGATGGGATTATTGATGAAGAAGTGCGGGAAAGGGTGCAACAGGGGAAGAGGGTTGTAGAAACGCTGAAAGCAGTAACAAGAAATAGGGTACTAGAGAGGAACAACACTTTGAAACCCTAAACAGCACACCCATCACTAACATCAACAATGCTTTCCACACATTCAACACAACTAATCAAAATGCTGACAAGAAACACATTCCAAGAGGTAACAGAAAGACACAACCCCAACTTTTCACCAGAAATTCAAAACCTCATCAGACAACGCGACACACTGAAACACTCCCCAGCACCCCACACACTGGACATCACACAACAAATCCAAGCACTCAACACCCAGATTAACAACAAAATACAGTAGAACCCCGCCCATCCGGTGCTCTCAGATCCGGAAACCCAAGAGATTCGGACTGGCATTTCAATCCAGACTCGTGTTTCAGGGCGCCTATTATCCCATTTACTGTACTGTACATCGTTCTCTATAATACAGCCTCTCCAAAAAAGTTCCTCTTTTGAACTCTATTCAATACAGTTTATGTCACCAACACCATCAAACAAGCTTTATTATCCCCTATTCAATTAATTTTAAGTTCATAATGTTATGAGATCCACGAGTTCTTGATTCACGGCACTAGTAAACAGAGACCCTTTAGTAAACATAGACCGACGCTCTCTGGAACAGCTGACGGGTTATTCATTATTTATATATTTTGGTAGATATTATTTGTCATATATCCTAGTATTGACATTCTCGGTGTAACATTAACTACTAACTTGAGCTGGACACATTATGTTAGAAGCATTGCTAAGAATGCCTCTAAAAAACTGGGACTCCTGTACAGAGTTCGAGAATTCTTCACTGACGAGCAGTTGGCCGTAATATATAAAAGTCATGTGCGTTCTCAGATGGATTACTGTTCACCTCTGTGGGGTGGAAGTGGAGTGGTTGCATTGAGGCAGTTGGACAAAATTCAAAATAAAGCTATTAGATTAATCAATAACCCTGCAATCACACAGGACCTTCCTACATTATCCATACGAAGAAACGTTGCATCCCTTGCATTATTCTACAGATATTTTCACAGCAATTGTTCCGAGGAACTTGCTTCAATTGTGCCGCCTCTCCACATCTTTCCCCGTAGAACTAGGGCAGCTGAGAGCGCCCATGAATTTACACTCTCTCCCCCACAATGCAGAACTTCTGCTTATCAGAATTCATTTATCCCCAGAGCTACTACTCTTTGGAATTCACTTCCCTCGAATTGCTTTCCACAAACTTACAATCTACAAATGTTTAAATCCAGTTGTTACAAACATTTTATGAATGGAGGATGCCTTTAGGCACATGGACCTTTTTGTTTTATCTGTGTTTTTCCTTCCTCCGTTCATTGTCTCTTTAAAAAAACAAAATAAAAAAAAACAAAAAGATATATATATATTGTCAATATTTATTCCTATCGAATACATTAACATAAAAATAACAAGTCAGCTGCTCCAGGGAGCATCAGTCTCTGTTTACTAAAGGGTCTCTGTTTACTAGTGCCGTGAATCGGGTATTCGTGGATCTCGTAACGTTATGAACTTAAATTTAAATGAATTGGTGATAATAAAGCTTGTAAATCATGGTGTTGGTGGCATAAATTGTATTAGATATCCTGAGTTTAGCCTATGTCAGCCATCCTGGCTTGTCTGGATGGGTAAATATATATCTGGACTTTCGGAAGATCCGGATTTTTGGCAGATTCAGACAGGGTTCTCCCCCAATTAGTCTGGATGGGCGAGGTTTTACTGTACAAGAACAACAAACACTAAATTGGAATAACTATCTACAAACACTTGATCACAAAACAGACCCCAAAAAACTTTACAAAACACTAAACAGCATCACACTTTCCAACAGCAACACAACACAATCACATGCTGCAATCACAACATGAGACTACTCCATATAAACAACAAGCAAACACTCTCATTAATCACTTCTCTCGTGTCAGCCACCTAAAACCCCATAAAGACGACCAACGTGTCATCCGACGTAAGAGACATTTCCCCACCGACCCAGACTATACACCCTTCACCAACAACCAGACAAAGCACATCATCAACAATCTCAAGCACTCACCCGCCTGTGGCCTAGACAACATAAGCAACATACACCTCAAACACCTAGGACCACAAGGTATACAAGCACTCGCCAACATACCAAATTACAGTTATTCACACAACACAATACCAGACATCTGGAAGCATGGTGTCATCATTACATTCCCCAAACCCAACAAAGACTCCACGTTACCCTCCTCACACTGCCCTATCACACTCCATTGCACCCCCTCCAAAGTCATAGAATGCCTTGTACTACAACTGACCACACACACTCTACCCCTAGCTCCAACACAACATGGCTTCAGGCCACTTCACTCCACAAACACTCTTCTTACAGACCTTACACAAAGATCTTTTGACGGCATCAATTCAGCCAGCCCACCACACATATCACTACTTGCCACACTCGACATTAGTAAAGCCTTCGATGCCATCTCCCGCCACAACCTAACAAACAAAATCTATGACATAGGCTAAACATGCACAACAACACAAAAAGGTGGCTGGCCAACTTCCTAGCTTGCAGATGTGCACACGTATCTGTTGCCAGTCAGTCATCTAGCATCAGAAACTTTCCAAACGGAGTCTTGCAAGGATCCGTCCTGTCGCCCGCACTCTTCAATCTGTACATTCATTATATAACTACATCCCATACACCCCAAATAAACATAGCCTCCTATGCAGACGACATAACTCTCACATGCACAAGGTTTTGAGAAGATCGACAAGGGAGATTTTGTGGCGAGGGACGAGGGAAGAACCAGGGGTCATGAATGTAATTTTTTTTTTTTTTTTTTTTTTTTTTTTTTTTTTTTTACTATATTCCAACTTACTTCCTCTCGGGCATAGGCTGAGAGCCTTAACATTCACCGCTTTACAATGAACAGTGAAGCCCGTGAGGTCTTGTTCCAGTCTAGGGAGTGAGACATGTGAAGCACGTAGAGCACAACGAGCACCTGCCATCTTGCCCTCACATGAGGCACGGTGCTCACTCATGGCCCGAAACGACCCCATCTCTGAAGCCACCTCGTTCCCGTGCTTTACTGTCTCACCCCCTACACTCGGACTCTCACACTTACACACACACAACGCCACCTGTTGAGCAGATAACTCACCAGGCATTGCACCCCTATAGCATATTTTGAATATGGGAATATTCATACAGTGCTATTTAATCAGGGAACAATGAGGGTATTTTATTACCGTTTCGGTGGGCTTGTGGTAATGCACTGATACCAGGTACAGCACAAATTCCATCCCAATAATATCTTCCCATTGATACATCGGGATTTGAACCCGGGACCTTTGGATTACCAGGCCAGTGGCAAGACCACTCCACCACATACAGTTGTATGTAAGTCTGATGTAAGAAAGTTCAGCTTCCCGTATAGAAGCATTGATTGTTGGAATAAGTTGGATGGGGAACTGGTGGGAGCAAGAAATATCCAAACTTTTAAAGCAAAATTGGATAAATGTAGAGAGAGAGACAGGACAACACGAGCTTAGGCTCAAATCCTGTATACTACAATTAGGTGAGTACAGCAACACAGCTCCTTCAACCCTATCTCAACACACTACATAACTAGTGCACTACAAACAGACTCAATTTAGCCCCAGCCAAATCCACCGCACCCCTCCTCACAAGCTGGACAGTCGAACACAAATACACCCCGCAACTCACCATAAACAACACACCCCTAACACACACAAACACTCACCCAAAATCCTAGGAGTAACATATGATATTCTAATGACATTCAAACATCTATCTATTGCCTGACGCCGTGATCCCCGAAGGGGTGGCCACGAACGAACCGCCCCATGCAGTCGACGCCCCTCCCCCCAACCAGCACCGCCTTCGTTCATGTACTTCCTCACTCCATCCTTCCACCTCTCATTCGGTCTACCTCTCCCTCTCTGTCCCTCCACCTCGCTCTCGTACACCCTCTTAGTCATTCTCTCGCTTTCCATGCGTTCCATATGGCCGAACCATCTCAAGTTGTTCCTTTTCACACTTTCCAGCACATCTACCTCCACACCACACCTCCTTCTTACTTCCTCATTAGTCCGTCTATCCCTCCATGTAACTCCGCACGCACTCCTTAAGTAATTAATTTCCACTGCTCTCACTCTTGGTCTGAGTCTCTCAACCAACGTCCATGCTTCGCTTCCGTAAGTCAGTGTCGGGATTACCACACTGTCATGCAAGGACTTCTTCACTTCCATACTGACCACCCTATTTCTTGTTACTGCTTTTAGCGTTCCTACAACCCTCTTCCCCTGTTGTACCCTCTCCCGAACTTCTTCATCCATAGTCCCATCTTTACTCAACACACTGCCCAGATACTTAAAAGAGTTGACAATCTCCATAGCCTGACCGTTCAGCTTCACCTCACACTCTGTGACTTCACCCCTTTCGAAGACCATAACCTTGCTCTTCCCCGCATTTACCTTCAAATTCCGTTTTTCGCACACTGTTCCAAACTCATTTACCAGACCCTACAACTCCCATTCATTATCACTCATCAGAACTGTATCATCCGCAAACAGCAGTATAGGTAGCTTCCACTCAATTCCCTCCCTTTTCAGCAATACACCAACATTCACTGCTCTTGATAGTATTTCTTTCATGACTCCATCCATATATACAGTAAACAACCACGGGGACATCACACACCCCTGTTTCAAACCAACATTCAGGTCAAAGAACTCGCTCTGCTCACTCCCCACACGTACTGCCGCCTTTGCACCCTCATACATGCTCTTCACTGCTTTCAGCAACATACCACAAACATACATACCACAAACATTAAAAATAAACTGACACCCAGACTTAACGCCCTCAGGTCACTTGCCCACACAAAATTTGGACACATCAAGGATACCCCCAGGCGGTTAGGCCCGGGGCCTTCACTTGTGGTGGAGGAAAAAAAAGGAATATGCCCCACGCATCCTACTGCGTGTCATACAAAGCAACTAATAGGGGGGATGGCGTTTGATTTGTGGACCAACAGCCATTAATATACAGTGAAGCCTTGTTATTGACGCTGGCATTGTTTTCATATGGCAGTGCTGCTGTGACAGGACTTCATTGTTCTAGTACAAGTTGCCTAATGGAGGCACACTGGCGGTGGATATCGCTCCCTCCGGACCCGGACCTGGACCTGGCGCCTTGGGCCCAACTTGGACGAAATGGATCCAGAAGGTGCAGTGCGTAGTGTTTCTCCGGGCTGGCACTCTCCGCCCAACAGTATAGGGGTCCGAACCTGGTGGTAGCGCTCCAGGAGGCTGCCCTGTCATTGGGGGTAAATTATCAGACCAGTCGTAGTGCCGTGTACGTGCACAGGATGCGTCCCTGCGGCTGGTTCTGGTGAGGCGCACCGGGGCCACTGGATCCTATCCCCTTATAATTTCTCGGGGGGGAAGGTGCTGGGAATGGTACCTGGAATAGACTGGAGCCAGAGTTCTGGGGGGGGGGGGGGGGGGGGGGTGATGCCCATTTGCCAGCCTAATCACCATTATGACACTACCTAAAGAGATAAAACTTAAGTCCATTGTTCCAAAACCGCACAGGATAAGGACAAATGCCCCCCACAGTCTCAGACTTGCTAAAGTGAATGTTGGTAGTTTGAATCTGCGTGCAAATAAAGTGGCTGAGATGTGTTAGAGGAGGCGAGTGGACGTCTGCTGTGCCCAGGAAACACTCTGGAAAGAGTACGGGGCACAGTGGATTGTTGGAAGAAAGAAGAGATGTAGGATCTACTGGAAGGGGGTTGAGACTGATAAAGCGAAAGGAGGAGTGGGTGTTCTGGTGGCTGAAGAGTGGGTGGAAAGTGTGCTTCAGATTACGAGAGTTAGCGAAAGGCTGATTGTTTTGAAGTTGAAAGTTGGTGAAAGAATTCTAAATGTGATATCTGCATATGCTCCACAGGCTGGCCTACAGAAAGAGATAAAAGAGGACTCCTGGAATGACACCGTCAGTGTCATTTCGGGCCTCTCGGAGAATGAAATAACAATCCTGGGAGGGGACCTGAATGGTCACGTGGAAACATCTGCAGATGGATACGAGGGAGTACATGGAGGAAATGGTTACGGAAGGAGGAATCTGGAAGGCGAATATATACTGGAGTCCTGCGTTGCACTCAACATGGTTGTGTGTAACACAAAGTTCAAGAAAAGACAGAGCCATCTGGTCACATATAACTGTCGGGTCTCCAGTAGCCAGATAGATTACTTCTTGGTTTAACAGGAAAGACTGGAAACTGGTTCGGGATGTAAAGGTCATCCCGAGTGAAGAATGTATCCCCCAGTATAAGCTACTTGTTGTGCGACATGAGCTTATACAGAGATCCTGAGCGCAAGAAGGTATACATGCCCAAAAGGAGAACAAGGAAGATAGGGATAGGTTTCATAGTGAAGTGGAGGAAATTAACAGAAATAAGGAAGCGAGGCCTAGCGATGTAAATAGTCAATGGAATTTCCTTAATTAAGCATAGCCTTCTCGCTGCTGTGGGAAAACAAAGGGTCACCCCAGGAATAAGACCTCCTGGTGGTGGAACGATGAGATAGAACATGCTGTGAAAGAGAAAAGGAGATGCCTCAAAGCATGTAAGAAGGGAGGCCATAAGGAGGAATACCAGGCAGCTAAACAAACTGCCAGAAGAGTTATTTACAATGCTAAAAAAGGCATTAAGGACCGGTCCTCGAACAAGTGTGCAACACTTGATAATCCCAATGGGATCTTAAACCTAGCTAGGCGAGTTAAAAATGACAGTAGGGATATTATAGGTGAATAGTGTGTTAGAAACGATAATGGGACGATTGTGTATGCAGAAAATTAAATCAGAGAATTATTATTTTTTTTTTTTTTTTTTTTTTTTTTTTTTTTTTTTTTTGTTATGTGAATGAGGGAGACAAAAGGCATAACTGCCTGCAGCGAGTGCCTCCCCAGATTTCAAAGAGTGGCAGGGCCGAAATCAGGGGACGTTCGAGCTAAAAATGCCTGGACACAGAGTTTGAAGCAATTTAAGTCATAGGAAGAGGGAAAGACTGATTCTGGGAAAGAGTTCCAAAGCTCAGCAGTTGAATAGAAGAAAGTCTGAATAGCGTTTCACTCTTGGGTTGGAGAGTTGCACAAAGTAGGGGTGGGATTGTGTTGCAAGGCGGGTACTACGTACCCTACGTAGAGGAGGTGGTATACTCTGATTATTGTAGTAGCGATAGAATAGCGAGAGAGATGCAACATTGCGGTGAAGAGAGAGAGTTGGCGAGTGGACGGGAGTTAATGATAAGAAAGGCTTTCCTTTCTACTTTGTCTAGGAGTGCGGTGTGAGAGGATCCTCCCCACACATGTGAACAATACTCAATACTCAAAAGGGCGGGTGCCCAACCCTGAAAGGGGTTGAAATAGGGGAGCTATCCCCCCGCCAAAGGCGGCTTTCTAGGGCCTTTCCTAGCTGATGCTGAGAGGATTGGGTTCTAGTCATGTGGTGATGGGCTGGTCTATCAGAGTGAGAACTGAGCGATCTCTGCCATACCCATAGCTTAGTCTGACTGTTCCTTTTACATATATATTTTCTAGATCTCAAGTGACGGCGTCTCTTCCGTGGATTGACCTCCCAATCTACCAAGATTGGAAGCCAAAGCGTCACATTTTTTCCTTTGCCCCTCAACTTTCTCTTCATAATTGCTGAGGGGCACAGGGCCCTGGGTGGGTCTTTGGTTTCCCGGGCGTTTCCGCACCCTCCTCAGCTCCCCGCCATGGAGTGGCTTCGGTCACCCAGGCTTTATTGTGGTCGGCAGGGAGGGTTCTGTGGGGGCGCTCGGTTATGGCCTTGGCCTTGCTCGGGGTCTTGGGGCTGTTCGGCCAGGCAGCTTGGGGAACGACAACAACAACAACAATACTCAATACAAGGATGCACTGTGCCCCTGTACAGAGCAAGAAGCTGCGGAGGGGTAAAGAACCCCTTGAGGCGGTTGAGCACACCCAGCTTCTGGGAGGCTGCTTTAGCGAGACTGGTAATATGGTCTTTCCAAGTGAGAGCAGAAGAAAAAGAGACACCGAGAACATTGAGAGAAGATGAAGGGTTGATTTTTGTATTGTTGAAGAATAAGGGATAGTCCTCTGGAGGTTGCTGACTGGTTGTAAGATGGATAAATTGAGTCTTGGAAGCATTAAATGCAACAAGGTTTTCTCTACCCCAATTGGAAATAGTAGTTAGATCAGAAGATAAGTATTTTATGGCTTCATTACGTTTACTTTTGAGGGACTACTGGCTGGGGCGTTCTGGAAAACTAATTGAGTGGTGTATGGTAGAGTCGTCTGCATATGAATGGATGGGACTGGATGTACAGTTGAGAAGATTATTTATTAAAATTAGAAAGAGAGTAGGAGATAGGACATGGAAGGCACACTATGAACGATTGCTAAATGTAGAGTTTGAATGGGATAAGGAACAGCTTAGTATTGAAAACCCAATATCTGAACCCCCTCCTTAGATAGCACCAGCCGTAGTGAGCGACGCAATCAATAAAATGAAGGACGGTAAAGCTCCAGGGTGCTCTGACATTGTCGCTGAGATGATTAAAGCCTCAGGGGAGACTGGTGTGAGCTTAGTCACTGAGATAAGAAAAACACCATTATTAACCCTTTCAAGCTCCAATACGTGTTTCTGTTCTGTTTCTGGCTACTATTAGACAATTTTATTCAGATTAGTAATGGTATATGGAAGTCAAAGGGTTGATTGATTGTATTTACCATTTTAATACCCACAGATACTTCCTAAGCTGCATAAAATCGTCTAATGATAGCCAAAATAAACTGCTAAAACGCACCAGAGCTTCAAAGGGTTAAAGAGGAGAAAATCCCCGAGGAATGGCACAAAAAAGTAATAGTAAATATATACAAAGGAAAAGGGGATGCACTAGATATAGATAATTACAGGGGCCTGAAAATGCTTGACCAAATCATGAAGGTCTGTGAGAGAGTCTTTGAGGGTTTGATCAGGCAAAGCATCTCCATTGATGATATACAGTACAGTTTGGTTTTATGCCAGGACATGGCACAACTGATGCTATCTTCATAGTCAGGCAGATACAGGAAAGATACATACTAAAAGGCAGGGATCTTTACTTAGTGTTTGTAGACCTGGAGAAGGCCTTTGACAGGGTGCGTAGAGATGTTGTGCAGTGGGCTATGAGGAAACTTTGTGTGGAAGAGTGGCTGGTGCGTGTTATAATGAAGATGTACGAGGATTCGCGAACTGCGGTGATGGTGAATAGTGTACCGAGTGAGAAGTTCACAGTCCGTGTTGGAGTTAATCAGGGTTCAGTGTTAAGCCCTCCCCTCTTTATTATGGTCCTGGAGGCACTGTCTACACTGCACTGTCTAGAGATTTTAGATCCGGACTCCTGTGGGACCTGTTTTATGCAGATGATTTAGTCCTAATAGCTGACAATGTGCAAGATGCTGCGGTCAAATTCAGAAGATGGAGAGAGGGCATAGCAAGCAAGGGTTTAAGAGTCGATATTAACAAAACCAAGGTTTTGCATTGTAGATTGAGACTAGGCAATGTGGAAAAAAGCGGTGCATACCCATGTGCAGTGTGTGGAAAAGGTGTGGGCGCTAACTCGATTCGGTGTAGTGTCTGTCGATGTTGGGTGCACCATCTGAGTAAGCACTGTATTGGAATAAAAGGACCCCTGCCGAAGGATAAGTAAAAAATCAAGAAATTTGAGTGCGTAGTGTGCAAGGGCGAGCTTGTGTTAAATGATGATCCTGTGGCTGTGCATTTTGGAAATGAGTTATTGTAGCTGGTGGACAAGTTTTGTTACCTAGGAGATACCATCTCTGCCGGTGGTGGGGCCGAGGCTGCCACTGTCGCTAGAATTAGATGTGGCTGGGGGAAGTTCAGAGAACTGCTGCCAATTCTGACCATGAAAAGAATGCCTCTCCTCCTGAAGGAAAAGGTTTATGCCTCATGTATTAGAAGTGCAATGACGTATGCCACAGAAACATGGGCCGTTAAAGTAGAGGATGTCAACAGAATGGAATGTAATGAGATGAGAATGGTGAGATGGATGTGTGGGGCCAAACTGCAGGATAGAATAACAAATGATGAGCTGAGGAGACACTTAGGTATAAAGAGTATTAGGCGAGGAGATACGTACAAGTAAACTGGGATGGTATGGGCATGTGGAGAGAATAGATGAACAAAATTGGGTGATAAGATGAAGGTCTGTGATTGTGGAGGGAGCTGCACCAAGGGGTGGACCGAGGAAGACCTGGGATCGGACTATACGTGCCGATCTCGAATCCAAAAACTTAACAAGTGAAGCCGTCCTTAAAAGGGTTTCCTGGAACACCACCATTAGGACAAGAGACTGAAACTGCACGTATGTGTGGAGCATTCAGTCTTAAAATGTTATGTATGTATGTTTGTAAACAATACATAAGATCAGTGGTGGAACAGGGCTTCTAACCTAGCTTAAACACATCACAAGGCCTTACAGACTATTCAAAATATAGCCCTAAAAATCATCTCGGGCTGCATAGCTACTACACCTACAGATCACCTACATCAAGAAACCAAATTCCTCAAAGTCGAAGACCATCTGGACATGAGAGGCACTCAATTCCTGACTGCAGGCTCCACAAACCAACACCACCCACTACACTACATGGCAACACACCCACAGACACCAAGAAATATCAAAACAACACCCAGCACACGGTATCACACACAAATACTGTCTTCTCTCCCTCCCTGCCCAACCCAAACCAGCTTACAGAAGCACATCCATACTCATATCTCTCGCCGTTCCATCCAAGCACTCATAGACAACACACAGCTGCAGGCACGACCTCCCGAAATCCATCCTTCTGAATCCTCCCTTCCTCGCGAGGACAGAGTCCACATGGCCAGGCTGAGATGTGTGCACCATCCAGCTCTTCCGAGCTATGAGAAGAGACTGGATGTCTCCATCTACAACACCTGCCCGGGATGTAACACTGCACCTCACACCATTGAACACATCCTAGAAGACTGCATTTCACACAATCACTTACGCCAACAACACAATCTACACTCCTTAAGAGCCCTGTGGGAAAACCCGACCGTGGCCATGGTCTTCCTTAGGGACTCAGGCTTGTTTGGCCAGGCAGCTTTGGGAACGAAAACAACAACTAGAGAGGAATTATCTCGCCTAATGACAAATTCCTTTGTATTAACCCGGGAGCTGCGGGGAGACTCTTAAGAGTTCCCCCGGCGCACTGCGGGAAGACTCTTAAGAGTCAGAGAAAATAAAAATCAACTTTTGACATCGAAAAAAAAAAATTTTTTTATATTTTTTTTTTTTTATTTTTTTATTTTTTTTGGCCCCTGGGCCATGCAAAATCTCAGTCCTCTACCTCCCCTCCTTCCCCACTTTCCTCCTCTCCTTCAGTTATCACCTATTTTCCCTGTTATTCCCTTATTCTGAGGTATATTTTCGTGCTAACATTAGAAATCCGATTGGAGGGTGGGGTCATCACTGATAGCAAGCGAGTGCAAGAGAGAGAGAGAGAGTATCGATCGACTGTGTCTCAGTGGCCTTGGGGGAAATTGGCGGGAAAGCAGATTGCCTCACCCATACATTATACAACTCGCGGGCTATATCTCCGATTTTGACCATCCAAACGCTGTTTTCACTCGTTTTATTGTTGTTTCAGGTTAATACCTTTATAATCAACCCATAATAGGCGCATATGGATAAATATTAATGCTATTAATGGCACAATGAATATTTTAGTGACGGAAACACCTCAAATACGTCAGCACAGGGGGACGTTTCCAATTACCCCCATGCGCACTTCAGAGGTTAAGAGACCCTGGGGCGTTTTTGTAGGTTTTTTTCATGGTCTTGCTTACGTGAGGCCTATCGCATTCGCTATACACATACTTCCGTGAGTTCTATCGCACTTCTCGGGTTAAGGCTTCCAAGGCACTCAACCTTTCCCTCAAGTCTTCTTAATTATTAATATGATGATAATAATATATATAATGTTCAGTTTTCAATCCATATATTCTCTTCACCAATATAGTAAAATGTATATGATTTCTTATTTTTCAGTCTATATAATTTTTGTTTTTCCTTTTTATTCCAGTGGCAAGAGACGGGCTCGAGACCGAGCGCGTGAAGCTAAACGTGCGAAGCTGGCCCAAACCAACTCACTGGAGACCTTACCAGTGGATGAACAGGAACAGTTGGCCCTATTCCTACTTAGGGGGAGGACATAAGTATCCATTGTTTATAGTAGAATTTTAATAAAGGTGGGAAGATATTATTGTATTTATGTATTATATTTTTCATTTGCCCCTTATGTTTTAACCCCTTCAGTATGATTATTATAATGTCTATCTATCTACCTATCTATATACTTAGGCACATACCCCATTTTTTTTTTAAAGCTGGGGGTGACCGGCTCGAGACAGAGCCCGAACAGGGACAACACAAAAAATAAAATAAAAAAATAAATAAATAAATAAAACACAAAAACAAAAAACAAATTCACGCACATCTAGGTCGCCCAGGAGAAGACCCAGAGACCCAGGCCCATTTGAGGTCCCCAGCAGGATTCCCAGGTCCCAGACCTCCAGGAGCAGTTCCGGTCTTGGCAGGCAAAGATGCAGTGAAGCTACCACCACAAGCCTGCCCACCATGCATCCAGGCGTACCCTAGTATCAGTGCATTACCACAACACACCGAAATCCCCCCAAAATCCCCTCATTGTTCCCTGATTAACCCGGCAACGGCAAGGGGGGGGGTATTGAACTAGCTGCCCATGGGCGAGCATATTGGCTCCATTCAGGCCTATAATCGTCATTTTACGATAAATATCGTTATTACTTATTCATATGAGCCTATTTTACCTTCACTATGAAGATAGTAACCTGTAACAACAATAAAACAGTGAAAATATAATTTTTCTGGTCAAAATCGCAAATATAGATGGACCAGCCCATTCATGAATTATGGAGAAAATTGAGGCAACTCCTCCCTCCACGAGGCCTCAAGCCACACTGAGCCTACTCATACACACACTCGGATATGTAACACACCCGCTAGGCACGTAAGCACATCCTCCACACAGTTTGCTAATGTTAGCACAAAAATATACCAACGAATTAGGGAATAACAGGGAAAATAGGTGATAATTGAAGGGGGAGGGGAAAGGGAGGAAGGAGGGGATGTGGAGGAGTGATATGAGGTATAGGGGAAAAAAAAACAAAAAACTTGTTTAGTGCTACTGGGGCTGTTTAAATGTTTTTTTTAGGCCTCCCTCTTAACCCGGGAACTGCGGGGAGACTCTTAAGAGTTCCCCCGGTGGACTGCGGGGAGACTCTTAAGAGTGAGTGAAAAAGAAAATCAACTTTTGACATCGAATTTTTTTTTTTTTTTTTTTTTTTTTTTTTTTTTTTTTTTTTTTTTGGCCCCTGGGCCATGCAAAATCTCAGTCCTCTACCTCCCCTCCTTCCCCACTTTCCTCCTCTCCTTCATTTATCACCTATTTTCCCTGTTATTCCCTTATTCTGAGGTATATTTTCGTGCTAACATTAGAAATCCGGTTGGAGGGTGTGGTCATCACTGATAGCAAGCGAATGCAAGAGAGAGAGAGAGAGAGTATCGATCGACTGTGTCTCAGTGGCCTTGGGGGAAATTGGCGGGAAAGCAGCTTGCCTCACCCATACATTATACAACTCGCGGGCTATATCTCCGATTTTGACCATCCAAACGCTGTTTTCACTCGTTTTATTGTTGTTTCAGGTTAATACCTTTATAATCAACCCATAATAGGCGCATATGGATAAGTATTAATGCTATTAATGGCACAATGAATATTTTAGTGACGGAAACACCTCAAATACGTCAGCACAGGGGGACGTTTCCAATTACCCCCATGCGCACTTGTTACGTAGGTTGAAGAGCTTTTCCGCCGTCGCCCAGTAAAACCTCTTATGAGCTTTTCCGCCATTTACGGGTTAAATAGCATTGTATGAATATTCCCATATTCAAAATATGTTACAGGGGGGCAATGCCTAGTGAGTTAATTGCTCAATAGGTGGCGTTCTGAGAGTGAGGGTCCGAGCCTGGTGGATGAGACTGTGAAGCAGAGGCGGAGCAGCTTCAGAGATGGAATTGCTACGAGCCGTGAAGCTTCGCATGACTCGCTCCCTAGACTGGAGCAAGGCCTCACCGTGTTCAGCGGTAGAGTGTAAAGGCTACCAGCCTATGCCGGAGAGGGAGTAGTTGGAATATAGAAAAAAAAAAAAAAAAAAAAATGCATATACAGTACTGGCTCCCCGGACCAGGCACCTGATGGACTTATCTAGGCCAACTGGCGACTGACCCCCTCTCCCAAACGACCGTGTTTTCACTCGTCTATTCACTAGCATTCTCCATTCATTCCTATTTATAATGTAAAACTTGCAAAATAAACAAACCAAAACAGGGATGACACAATGTAAAGACAAATTAAAATGTAAAACTTGCAAACTAAACAAACCAAAACTGGGACAAAGACAATATAAAGGCAAAATAACTTATCAAAATCGCTATGTGGAAACAACGCTTACTAAAATAAAATGTATGAAATAATAATAGAACACAATCCACCACATAGGGTGTACATTACTACATGAGCAAGTTAATCTGTTTCCCAAGTAAACTAATCGCACACATAACGCACTATCGTCACGTTCAAGGAATTAGTCAATTTGGGAAGTCCGGGACGTTCTGTTAAAATTTACTAAACTGCATGAATAAAGAAACTAAAAGAACTTATCAAAATCACTGTGGAAATAACGACTTAGTAAAATATAATTTTGAAATAAAAGAACAGAAAACCACCACATAGAATGTACAATACTGTACTATTATGAGTAAGTTAATTTGGGTCCCAACCAAATGAAGTCGCGCATATATTAACGTACTCCCGTCATACTCAAAGAATTAATTAATTTGGGAAGTTCAGGACGTTCTGGTAAATTCTGCTAAATTCTGTATGAATAAAGAAATTACAATTAAAGTCAAAATATTCTATTCAAACAAGTTTGCAATTGGACAAGATATATATAGCATACATAATATATAAAGGGTGTGGGCGCTAACTCGATTCAGTGTAGCGTCTGTCAATGTTTGGTGTACCATGGGAGTAAGCGCTGTAGTAGAATAAAAATACCCCTGCCGAGTCAGAAATCGAGAAATTTTCGTGCGTAGTGTGCAAGGGCGAGCTTGTGTTAAATGATGACCCTGTGGCTGTGAATTTATTTTGGAAAGGAGTCACTGGAGCTGGTGGACATGTTTTGTTAGTGTTAAGCCCCCTCCTCTTTATTATGGTCCTGGAGACACTGTCTGGAGATTTTAGATCCAGACTCCCGTGGGAACTGTTTTATGCAGACTATTTAGTCCTAATAGCTGACAATGTGCAAGATGCTGAGGCCAAATTCAGAAGATGGAAAGAGGGCATGGCGAGCAAGGGTTTAAGAGTCAATATTAACAAAACCAAGGTTATACATTGTGGATTGAAGCGAGACAATGTGGAAAAGAGCGGTGCATACCCATCTGCAGTTGTTGTTGTTGTTGTTCCCCAAGCTGCCTGGCCGAACAGTCCCAAGGCCCTGACCAAGGCCAAGGCCATAACCGTGTGCCCCCACAGAATCTTCCCTGCCGACCACAATAAAACCTGGGTGACCGAAGCCACTCCATGGCGGGGAGCTGAGGAGGGTGTGGAAACGCCCGGGAAACCAAAGCCCCACCCAGGGCCCTGTGCCCCTCAGCAATTATGAAGAGAAAGTTGAGGGGCAAAGGAAAAATGTGACGCTTTGGCTTCCAATCTTGGTAGATTGGGAGGTCAATCCACGGAAGAGATGCCGTCACTTGAGATCTAGAAAATATATAACTAAAAGGAACAGTCAGAGTAAGCTATGGGTATGGCAGAGATCGCTCAGTTCTGCACCCATGTGCAGTGTATGGAGGGGGTGTGGGCGCTAACTCGATTCGGTGTAGCATCTGTCGATGTTGGGTGCACCATGGGAGTAAGTGCTGTAGTAGAATAAAGGGACCCCTGCCAAGGGATAAGTCAGAAATCAAGAAATTTAAGTGTGTAGTGTGCAAGGGCGAGCTTGTGTTAAATGATGATCCTTTGGCTGTGAATTTTGGAACTGCTGCCAATTCTGACCATGAAAATAATGCCTCTTCCCCTGAAGGGAAAGGTGTATGCCTCATGTGTTAGAAGTGCAATGACGTATGCCTCAGAAACATGGGCCGTTAAAGTAAAGGATGTCAACAGAATGGAACGTAATGAGATGAGAATGGTGAGATAGATGTATGGGGCCAAGCTGCAGGATAGAATAACAAATGATGGACTGAGGACACGTTTAAGTATAAAGAATATTAGTGAGGAGATGCGTACAAGTAAACTGGGATGGTATGGGCATGTGGAGAGAATGGATGAACAAAATTGGGTGAAAAGATGCAGGTCTGTGATTGGAGGGAGCTGCACCAAGGGGTGGACCGAGGAAGACCTGGGATCGGACTATATGTGGCGGTCTCCAATCCAAAAACTTGACAAGTGAAGCAGCCATTAACAGGGTTGCCTGGAACGCCGCCATTAGGACAAGAGACTGAAACTGCACGTGTATGTGCAGAGCACTCAGTCTTAAAATTGTATGTACAAAGGAAATCAAGCAACAACAGGTCTAGTGACCCTTCTAGGCTGCTTGTCCTCCAAAACACTGAGGATCAAGTGTCCAAACAGTGGTTTAGAGTGGGTAAGGGAACATTGGAAAGGGAACTACTGCCCTGGAACTAATGTCCGTGGCAGGACTAGGAAGTTAGTAGGGGACATATGGGTTAGTAACTGAGGGGAGGATAAAATAAAGTTATTCATATACAAACGCAGTCAGTCGCGGGGTTGATGCGAGATATTTGTCTATGCGGAGTTTAAATGAATCAACGGTGCTGCAGTCTATAACGTCTCGGGGAAGCCCATTCCACAAGTTGACAACTCGATTGAAGAAGAAATTCTTAGATTCGTGTGAGTTAAAAGATTTACCAATAATTTTGCAACTGTTTCCCCGCGTGTAATTAGATTGGTCGATAGTGAAGTACTTACTACAGTTCATATTGTCGATGCCTTTGATGATTTTGAACACTTGAATTAAGTCACCTCTTAATCTGCGCTGGGTTAAAGGAAATAGATTTAATTCTCTAAGACGCTCTTCGTATGGTTTGTTCTTTAGGCTAGGTATCATTTTGGTAACTCTACGTTGAACTCGTTCTAGCTTGTTTATGTCTTTTTGGTAATAAGGGCACCAGCATTGAACGCAGTATTCCAGAAGAGGGCGGACTAAGGAATTGTAAAGGGTTAGGATAACGTCTTTGGATTTATGCTCAAATGACCTGCCTATAAAGCCAATTATTTGTTTGCCTTCTTAACAACTTCTGAACATTGTTGACTCGGTTTTAGGTTACTCGATATTGTTACTCCCAGATCGGTTTCTCTGTTTACATTCTTAAGCTGAGTGCCATTCATCGAATAGTTTGCTTTCTCATTTAGGTATCCGATATGTAGTACTTTACATTTATCCACATTGAAACTCATTTGCCAAATTTGGGCCCAATGTGACAATTTATCTAGATTGTGTTGCATATTGTCAACTTGTTCTTTTGAGAGTACGATATTTGCCATTTTTGTATCGTCAGCAAATTTTGAGATTGTACAGGTGAGACCCTCATCTATGTCGTTGATGTAAATTAGAAAGAGAATTGGTCCTAGTACCGATCCCTGGGGTACCCCGCTACTTACATTGGTCCATTTAGATGCCTTACCGTTTATGACTACTCTTTGCTTTCTGTCGCTGAGCCAATTGTCTATCCATTTCAACACACCGTCTTGTATTCCATGCGCTTTTAGTTTTAGCAGTAAACGTTTGTGGGGAACTTTGTCAAAGGCCTTTTGAAAATCAAGGTATATAATATCTACAGCTTTACTCTCATCGTAGAGGTTGAGGATATCGTGGAAGAAGTCTAAGAGGTTTGTTAAACAGGAACGTTTTTTACGAAAGCCGTGTTGAGTATCTTTAAGTATGTTATTTTCCTCTAAGTGATTTACGAGTCTGTCTCTTATGACCGTTTCTAGCATTTTACATACAACTGAGGTTAAGCTAATTGGACGATAGTTACTGGGTAGGGATTTGCTGTCTTTTTTGAATATCGGTGTTACGTTGGCTATCTTCCACTGATCAGGCATAGTTCCAGACTGCAAGGATTTATTGAATAGTAATGTCAGTGGTTTGGAGAGCTCATCCTTAGCTTCCTAGGAGATACGATCTTTGCAGGTGGGGGGGCCGAGGCTGCCACTGTTGCTAGAATTAGATGGGGCTGGGGGTAGTTCAGAGAACTGCTGCCAATTCTGACCATGAAAAGAATGCCTCCCCCCCCCCCCCTGAAGGGAAAGGTGTATGCCTCATGTGTTAGAAGTACAATGACATATACCTCAGAAACATGGGCCATTAACCCACTGAGCCCCAGCTAGTTATAAATAAGTGTACTACCAGGGACCAGCAGGTTTTGAAAAAAAAAAAATCCAGAAACAATAGCGAATGGGTTAGGAATGAAGGAAAAACCACAAAAAAATATCAGAAAGGTCAAAAATTGGTCCTACGGAGCCCCCGAAAATGGATTTTACAAGAGTAAAAAAATGAAGACAATTTCCCCAAAAAAACATGGTTTTGCACGCTCACGCGCACGCGGTTGGACTTTGAGAGTTTTCAACAATCGGCATGGTTGCGTGGGATACTTACACAGTTCCCATACAAATCTGAGCCCTCTAGGTGCCATAGGACCGGAGTAATTAACACTGACGCGACGTATGTGACGCTGGGGTTTAGCATTACATACATTGCCGACGCACTGTTTGCGTCGCTGGGGCTCAGTGGGTTAAAGTAGAGTATGTCAACAGAATGGAACGTGCAGTTAACCCTCGCCATCTTGGACTAATTGGGGGGGGGAGACCCAGTCCAAGATGTCTGATTTTCCAAGATGTCCGGTGTCCGGCTTTTCTCCGACCTAACAGAGGATAAAATCCGACCTAACCAGTGTATGTCCGAGGCAACAATGAACCCGGAGACTACGGAAAAAATTCGACCTCAAGAGAGAAGTCTGCTTCAACCTAGAAAACGAAGACTACCTATTCGATCCCAGGTCTTCCTCGGTCCACCCCTTGGTGCAGCTCCCTCCACAATCACAGACCTGTATTTTTTCACCCAATTTTGTTCATCCATTCTCTCCACATGTCCATACCATCCCAGTCTACTTGTACGCATCACCTCGCTAATACTCTTTATACCTAAACGTCTCCTTAACTCATCATTTGTTATTCTATCCTGCAGCCTGGCCCCACACATCCATCTCACCATTCTCATCTCATTACGTTCCATTCTGTTGACATCCTCTACTTTAACGGCCCATGTTTCTGAGGCATACGTCATTGCACTTCTAACACATTAGGCATACTGTACACCTTTCCCTTCAGGGTGAGAGGCATTCTTTTCATCGTCAGAATTGACAGCAGTTCTCTGAACTTCCCCCAGCTACATCTAATTCTAGCGACAGTGGCAGCCTCGGCCCCACCACCGGCAGAGATGGTATCTCCTAGGTAACAAAACTTGTCCACCAGCTCCAATAACTCATTTCCAAAGTTCACAGCCACAGGATCATCATCTAACACAAGCTCGCCTTTGCACACTAAACACTCAAATTTCTCTATTTCTGACGTATCCTTCGGCAGGGGAACTTTTATTCTACTACAGCGCTTACTTCCATGGTGTACCCAACATCGACAGATGCTACATCAAATCGAGTTAGCGCCCACACCCTTTCCACACACTGCACATGGGTATGCACCGCTCTTTTCCACATTGCCTTGTCTCGATCTACAATACATAACCTTGGTTTTGTTAATATCGACTCTTAAACCCTTGCTCACCATGCCCTCTCTCCATCTTCTGAATTTGGCCTCAGCATCTTCCATATTGTCGGCTATTAGGACTAAATCGCCTGCATAAAACAGTTCCCACGGGAGTCTGCCTCTAAAAACTCTAGACAGTGCCTCCAGGACCATAATAAAGAGGAGGGGGCTTAACCCTCCGGATCCGGGGGCCTTCATATGAGGTGATCGTCGTGTCTGGGGGTATTCCTGAAAAATGACTATCTTCATAATTCGATATCTACTGATTGAGACCACCTAGAGCAGTCAACTAAATTGCATAGTGTAGAACCAACCTTCGTCTGTAGACTGGCGTTGAGTTGACATCGCTACGACAAGTGGTTGCCGAGATATGATGATGGGAATGGAGGTAATTTCCTGCGTATTTTCGCCTGTGTCCGAATGCTTCGCCGAGGCCCTGGCTAGCACGCACTAAGTCACTCGTTGCTTCGGTGGCTTTGGTACCGGTAGACGATATTATGTTTCTATGGTGATGATGTCATAGGTATTGTGTAATTTATTTCTTTTACAACCATTATTGAGTTATGTGAAACTTTTTATAACATATTTTCGGCACTTTCACTGTTATTGGATATTATTGTGTAACTTTCACTCTTATTACTCTTCTTGTTATGAATTATTGTCACTCACTGTTATTATAGAGTTATTATTACTTGTTATACATTTGTGTGTCACTTTCACTTACTAGGCTACGCTACGCTAGGCTAGGCTAGGCTAGGCTAGGCTAGGCGAGCGTACGGTACCGCATCTTCACTAACCACTTTTTCATCGTCAAAGTCACTCCCAAGTTCACTCAGTTCACTATATTCACGTGCACCGCATTCACCATCGTCATTATCCTCGTCATTACCGTCCTCATTGGTACTAATAAAGCCCAGAAACTCTAATCCATCCGCCACTTCACCCTCATCTTCACTAACAACTTGTTCTTCGTCAAAGTCACTCCCAAGTTCACTCAGTTCACTATATTCACTCAGTTCACTCTATTCGCTTAGTTCTTCCAGAGTGTGTGCAACACCATCGGAACTAAGCACTGTTTTCTTGGTCGTTTTAGCCTTGCTTTTGTTAGGCGTACGGTACGCGGCGGCGATTCGGACACAGCGATTTTTTTTTGGATTAGCTCCATCCATGTTGGATGCGTGACGAGAACTGATGCTGCATGTTAGTTTGTGCTTGGTGGCACTGCGGTAGCCCACGCATAAACAAAAATCCACCCGCGTGATTTAAACCCTTTGATTTTGATTTTGCCTCATATGAGACCTCCCGGACTCCTAACCAAAATACGTTTTGCCTCATATGAGGCTTCCTGGATTCCAAGGGTTAACACTGAACCCTGATGAACTCCAACACGGACTGTGAACTCATCACTCAGTACACCTTTCACCCTCACCGCTGTTTGCGAATCCTCATACATCTTCATTATCACACGCACCAGCCACTCTTCCACACCAAGTTTCCTCATAGCCCACTGCACAACATCTCTAGGCACCCTGTCAAAGGCCTTCTCCAGGTCTACAAACACAAAGTAAAGATCCATGCCTTTTAGTAAGTATCTTTCCTGTATCTGCCTGACTGAGATAGCATCGGTTGTACCACGTCCTGGCATAAAACCAAACTGCATATCATCAATAGAGATGCTTTGCCTGATCAAACCCTCAAAGAACCTCTCACAGACCTTCATGATTTGGTCAAGCAATTTCAGGCCCCTATAATTACAGTACCTCTATCTAGCGCATCCCCTTTTCCTCTGTATATATTTAGTATTACACATTTGTGCCAATCCTCGGGGATTTTCTTATCTTTAATAATGGTGTTTATCAACTCGGTGACTTAAGTTGACACCAGTCTCCCCATTGTCTCAGCGACAATGCCAGAGGACCCTGGAGCTTTACCGTCTTTCATTTTATTGATTGTGTCACTCACTACAGCTGGTGCTATCAAGGGAGGGGGTCTAGATATTTGTTTTTCGATACTAAGCTGTTCCTTATCCCATTCAAACTACATTTAGCAATCGTTCATAGTGTTCCTTCCATGCTTCTCTGATTTCATTTTCTGCATACACAATCTTCCCATTATCGTTTGTAGCACACTGTTCACCTAAAATATCCCTACTGTCATTTTTAACTCGCCTAGCTAGGTTGAAGATCCCATTGGGATTGTCAATGTTACACACTTGTTCGAGGACCAGGTCCTTAATGCCTTTTTTTATCATTGTAAATAACTCTTTTGGCAGTTCGTTTAGCTGCCTGGTATTCCTCCTTGCTGCCTCCCTTCTTCCATGCTTTGAAGCTCCTATTCTCTTTCACAGCATGTTCTACCTCATCGTTCCACCACCAGGAGGTCTTGTTCCTGGGGTGACCCTTTGTTTTCCCACAGACTTTGTCAGTAGCAGCGAGAAGGCTATGCTTAAGAAAATTCCATTGACTATTTACATCGCTAGGCCTGGCTTCCTTATTTCTATTTATTTCCTCCAGTTCACTATGAAACCTATCTCTAACTACCTTGTTCTTCAGCAGCCACACTTTCCTTTTGGGCATGTTTACCTTCTTGCGCTTAGGATCTCTGTATAACCTTATGTCGCACACCCGTAGCTTATGCTGGGGGATACATTCTTCGCTCGGGATGACCTTAACATCCCGAACCAGTTTCCAGTCTTTCCTGTTAACCAAGAAGTAATCTATCTGGCTACTGGAGACCCCAGAGTTATATATGACCAGATGGCTCTGTGTTTTCTTGAACTTCGTTTTACACACAACCATGTTGAGTGCAACGCAGGACTCCAGTATATATTCGCCTTCCAGATTCCTCCTTCCGTAACCAATTCCTCCATGCACTCCCTCGTATCCATCTGCAGATGCTCCCACATGACCATTCAGGTCCCCTCCCAGGATTGTTATTTCATTCTCCGAGAGGCCCGAAATGACACTGACGGTGTCATTCCAGAAGTCCTCTTTTATCTCTTTCTGTAGGCCAGCCTGTTGAGCATATGCAGATATCACATTTAGAATTCTTTCACCAACTTTCAACTTCAAAACAATCAGCCTTTCACTAACTCGTAATCTGAAGCACACTTTCCGCCAGCTCTTCAGCCACCAGAACACCCACTCCTCCTTTCGCTTTATCAGTCTCAACCCCCTTCCAGTAGATCCTATATCTTTTCTTTCTTCCAACAATCCACTGTACCCCAGGCCCTCTGTAGAGTGTTTCCTGGGCACAGCAGACATCCAGTCGCCTCCTCTCACACATCTCAGCCATTTCATTAGCACACAGATTCAAACTGCCAACATTCACACTAGCAAGTCTGAGATTGTGGGGGGCATTTGTCCTTATCCTGTGTGGTTTTGGATCATCGGACTTAAGTTGTTTCTCTTTAGGTTTAGTCATATTCGGTAAATTGGCTGGCAAATGGCATCTCATGTCGGACAGTTCCCTGTAGATCTCGCCAATATCCGAGTTGGACGGGATTTGTGTCCGTTTTACAGTGTTCTTTCAATCGGTTTCATACAAAATCCCATTCCATTTTATCACTGTCTTAACCCATGTAAAATGCCCCAGAACGAGAAGCCCACCACAGAAGCCACGAGCGAACACCACACAGAAACACCCGAAAGATAGATCCACAGAACGAAAGGACCAGCTGACCGAGCCAACCAGTTCAGACAGGCCGAGGCCCGCAGGGCTAAGCAGCTCCAAACCACACCTGCCTACCCCTTCTAAACACTGACCTTTTCCCACACCTCACACATACACTACCCCTCGTGTCCTACACCTCTACCTACATGATGACGAACATGAATACACATTCATATTAAAACACCCATGCCCTGTCCCTAGGTTGAGCCAATGCCAACCAGTTCAGACAGCCATAAATCTATGTATGTTGTTCCATCCGAGAAGTAATATGTTCACCCCTTAAAATACCTTGTCTTGCCAGACTAAGTTTCTGAAGACCAACCGCCCCCATAAATCTATGTACAGTATGTTCTTCCATCCGAGAATTAATATGTTCACGCCTTAAAATACCTTGTCTTGCCAGACTAAGTTTCTGAAGACCAACCGCCCCCATAAATCTATGTATGTTCTTCCATCCGAGAAGTAGTATGTTAAAAAAAAACATGTCCTAATTGATAAGAAACTAAGAAACCCACGGGTACACCAGTGTATATAGAACCATTGTTCCTGTAAGACCTAGACAGCAATGACTGAAGATGTTAGCCACCATGCTGTAAGTTTAATTCTTACCCCAACCAGAGATTGTATAGATAACCTTTTGTTACCCTTGTCTATCATAGTACCCCGAAACAATAACGAAGTACCCCTACGAACTGCCGCTTTTCTTTGAAACCCGTACTTGACCTAGTTTATACCACGGACGCAGAAAAGATAGCCGTGACATTAACGCACCTGGAAAAAGCCGTTTCCCTGGTTGCCTACCAAGTGCACCTTGCTCTCACATGGGACGAATTTTGCACAATAGTGATAGAGGCCATTAAGCCTTCGTTGGGCGTTTTCGTGGCCCACACCCGTCTCCAAGACACTAAATTCGAAGGCGATCTAGATGCCACAGTGAATAAGATCGCCCAACATATCAAAGTGTCTTTCCCCACATTGACCAGAATCCAGCAAGAACAGCAGATTCTGGTCAACCTTGTATCAATAATGCCCTCAGCAGTAAAGAATCATTTCCGTGTGCACGATTTCGTCGGATATCAAAAAGATCTCATCACGATCCGACGTATTTTGGCCGTGCACACAGAAACACCCAAATCGCTGTAATCAAGAGGTTTCCCACGCACCCGCAGCACCCCGACCACCAAAACTCCAAGAATGTTTACCCATCCTCATCCTTCCACAACAGACCCACCTACCCTTCCGGCAAGCCCCAACCCAGTAGACCCCGGTTCCAACCTACCCAGCCACGCAGAATCTTCAACCGGAACAAAACCTACAACACCTACCAAAGTAAAAACCCTACCTTAGTAATTATCAACCCCTATGATTTCCCTGCCTGTAATGCTCAGTGTGCCCTCCATCAAATTCGTGACTCTGCCAAACCTCGCCCCTTTACTCCTCGCATTTCTGTAAATGAAGAGTGTCACAGGTCAGATCGTGACTGTGATTATATACTATAGGGTTAGGTATATTTCTCAAGCGCGGGAAAAATTGGGGAGGCGGGAACAGCTGTAGAGAAGAGGGATGGAGGCACGGGCATAGGCCTGTGTACCGCTAGGCACCTCGCGCACATGTGTGCGTGTGTGCGTTCTTGCTTGTGAGCGTGGGTAGGCCGCCGTTACGCGTACATGTGTGTGTGCGTTCATGTTGTAGGCGTGGTCATAGGGAGTTCCAGTCTTTTCATTGGCACCAAATTCAAAATGTGATGGGGGAGGGGAAAACCGAGGTTATATAGGGGGCAGGAATGCCCAGGACAGGCTTATTCTCCTCCTGCCCGACCCCAACGAGATAGTCCAATTTTGTTGTGCCCGCGATGAATGGGTCGGCAGGGCTGTGAGGGCACCTCGTGCCCTAATTCAACCATAATCAGGTGAGTCCAATTCAGTTAGACAAGTGTCAACGTTGATTGAGATATCCAGAGTGATGTGTGGTGGTGAGAGTGATGTGTGGTGGTGTGCTTGTGTGCGTTGGCCAGTCACCAGGACTGTGCCAGACCGTGCACATTGCCAAGGTTGTGACGCCGACCGAATTAGCTTATGCTATGGCCGAGAATGGCAGGTGTAAGCATGACCCCACAGAGGGCTTGCTAAAGGCTAGGGATGCCCAGGGCGACATAGTTCTCCTGCGGCGATATCCCACTGATTTAGCTATGCACGTGGCCAGGGGTGTGTGTGGATGTGTGCGGGTGTGGTGAGTGACGCCGTAACGCTTAACCCCACAGAGGGTGAGGTTACCGCTAGAGGATTGTCGGCTTGAAGGGCTTGTCGTACTGCCCGTTTTGAGACTCTTTAATTAGACAACTCTCATTAGTCTAGCGAGTCACGTGTGTGTGGATGTGTGCGGGTGTGTGAGTGACGCCGTAGCTCTCAACCCCACAGAGGGTGATGGTTACCGCTAGAGGATTGTCGGCTTGAAGGACTTGTCGTACTGCCCGTTTTGAGACCCTTTAATTAGGCAACTCTCATTAGTCTAGCGAGTCACGTGTGTGGTGTGTCGGTGAGTGACGCCGTAGCTCTTAACCCCACAGAGGGTGAGGTTACTGTTAGAGGATGGTCGGCTTGACTCCCTAGGACTTGTCGTACTGCCCGTTTTGAGACTGTTTGATTAGGCAACTCTCATTAGTCTAGCGAGTCACGTAACCGAGGTGAGGAGGTGAGAGAGTGATGAGTGTGATTGACGGGTACTGTGAGTGTGGGAAAATCTCGTACCTTATTCGATCATGCGGTCATTTGCTGGGCTAGGCGACGATATCACAGTAGACTAAAGGGTTGGTTGATGTGAGATTTCGTGTGACAAGCAGTAATCAGTATATTGATTTGGGGTAATCTTAGGGGTAGTTATAATACTGGGTAATTGTATTTAGGTAAGTGGGTTAGATTGAGTGGCTGAGTGTGTGAATGAAATTGTCTCTTTGATTAATGCAATTTCAGTGTCGCTATTCAATAAAACCATTTTAGTAGGAATGTTTGTTTCTTTAATTCTTACTAACTTTAAGAATATAATTATTATCAATATATACCTATCATTACAATAAATCTGTGTACTCTATTATCCCGCAAGCTGGGAACTGCAATTTTCTTTTCAAATATATTACTGCATCGAGTCAGTATAGATATAAATGTATAGCATGTTCTGGGACTTTTGTTGCCATAATTTCACAAGGGATATTTGTCTATTTTTGATCTAAAGTAACACTATCAATTATAGGTTTATTTCCTAGATAATGGGCAAGTGTTACAGTAACCTATTAGTCTTATGATCTATTACAATTGGCGATCTGGACAGGATTACTATTACAATTGGCACCGGGTATGATCTATTACAAGTGGCGACCGTGATACAGGACCAGTTTCTGATTTAGATGTACGGGATAATGAAGGATTTGTTGTATAATTGTGTTCATACAAAAGTAGCCCCACGCGGGAAATTTTCTTTTTTTCTTTCCCCTCGTGGTCAAGGCACATCCTGGGAGCGTCAGTGAACCTCCTTGTGTAAACAAGTTAATTCCTTTTCCCATCGCTCGCGCGCCCCACATTGTTTCATAATATTTAGTTCTACGATTCGCTTTGAGAAGTAATTGTGTCCGATAATTTTTGTTTGCTTGTCTATAATTGATCGCTGTTGATTTTTTTTTTTGTGATTGTCGCTGTGATTTTATGCCATGTGAATAGTTTCCTTTAATTTCGTTCGTCATACGCAAGTGCTGTGATCGATCGTTTAAGGATAGAGGGAAGTGTTGTAATCCGGCCGAGTCGTTGTTGTTTCTCTTATTCCGGGATCATAAATCTAGACAGTTTCAGTTATATGGGTCAGTTGTGTGTCGGGCAGGATTTTTTTTTTTTTGCTTTGATTGTTCTATTCCTCTCTTAAAAATCTGTTGTTCCTTGTCAAGGACAAGAGGGAGAGGGAGGGACGAGCATTGGATAGGACGAATACTAAATAAGTGAGGGATTGCGTAGCAGCAAGGGTTGGGATAGAAAGGGAAGACCATAGGAAAAGTTAGAGGAGACAGAGAGAGAGAGCGTCAGAGGAGGCTCGATCCTGCTTAAACTTGGGAAAAGTGTGGGATGTGTGTGGTGGTGCCAGATGTCGCCAGGGGCGCGGCTTAGGCTCGCGGAGAGTCTGGGTGCTGTGGTGAATAGCAACAGTGCATATTGCTAGCCAGCATCAGGTGAAAACTCGGGAAGGCCATCGTTGAATGAGGTCTGGGGCGTAAGTCGGGTTAAATAGTGGGGAGACTGATGATAGAGGGAGTCAACAATAAGTAGTGTGATATGTAATACGGGAGGGGAGGGGATGAAATGTTGTTTGTTCGCTTTTATTCTGCCGCTTCCAAATTTTATACAGGTACTGAGTCAGCCAGGCGTTCGTCGGGAGATTGGAGAACCCACGGCAGGAATCCTGGCCCTCAAGAAACTACGCCCAAGGATCCCTCATCAAGTCAAAACAAATGTTTATACCCAGCGGTCCATAGAGTTGAGCCAATTTTTTTGTTTACACTGTTTCTTCACATACCTCATTTAAACCGTGTCTTACAACATCTCTTTTTACATGACATTAGCTGAGCTTAATTGTGTGTTCATTGTAAATGAGTGGGCAAAGCCACTAGTTTTCACTGTAAAAATAAGTGGGTTAACCACCAGGTTTATGTCGCTGGCCTTGAATGAGACCTCAGGAGTTTTCCCCTTTCAGTAGAAATTTTAACGTAAATGCAGAGGGTTTTTTCTACTCAAGGGCGATCATTTAATGCACCAGCGACAGGTTAGACTCACACCACAGTATGGAAGACACCCTGAATGACACCTGAGTGATTTTAGCAGAGCAAAATCAATGTTAGTAGGGGGGAATGTCACGGGTCAGATCGTGACTGTGATTATATACTATAGGGTTAGGTATATTTCTCAAGCGCGGGAAAAATTGGGGAGGCGGGAACAGCTGTAGAGAAGAGGGATGGAGGCACGGGCATAGGCCTGTGTACCGCTAGGCGCCTCGCGCACATGTGTGCGTGTGTGCGTTCTTGCTTGTGAGCGTGGGTAGGCCGCCGTTACGCGTACATGTGTGTGTGCGTTCATGTTGTAGGCGTGGTCATAGGGAGTTCCAGTCTTTTCATTGGCACCAAATTCAAAATGTGATGGGGGAGGGGAAAACCGAGGTTATATAGGGGGCAGGAATGCCCAGGACAGGCTTATTCTCCTCCTGCCCGACCCCAACGAGATAGTCCAATTTTGTTGTGCCCGCGATGAATGGGTCGGCAGGGCTGCGAGGGCACCTCGTGCCCTAATTCAACCATAATCAGGTGAGTCCAATTCAGTTAGACAAGTGTCAACGTTGATTGAGATATCCAGAGTGATGTGTGGTGGTGAGAGTGATGTGTGGTGGTGTGCTTGTGTGCGTTGGCCAGTCACCAGGACTGTGCCAGACCGTGCACATGGCCAAGGTTGTGACGCCGACCGAATTAGCTTATGCTATGGCCGAGAATGGCAGGTGTAAGCATGACCCCACAGAGGGCTTGCTAAAGGCTAGGGATGCCCAGGGCGACATAGTTCTCCTGCGGCGATATCCCACTGATTTAGCTATGCACGTGGCCAGGGGTGTGTGTGGATGTGTGCGGGTGTGGTGAGTGACGCCGTAACGCTTAACCCCACAGAGGGTGAGGTTACCGCTAGAGGATTGTCGGCTTGAAGGGCTTGTCGTACTGCCCGTTTTGAGACTCTTTAATTAGACAACTCTCATTAGTCTAGCGAGTCACGTGTGTGTGGATGTGTGCGGGTGTGTGAGTGACGCCGTAGCTCTCAACCCCACAGAGGGTGATGGTTACCGCTAGAGGATTGTCGGCTTGAAGGACTTGTCGTACTGCCCGTTTTGAGACCCTTTAATTAGGCAACTCTCATTAGTCTAGCGAGTCACGTGTGTGGTGTGTCGGTGAGTGACGCCGTAGCTCTTAACCCCACAGAGGGTGAGGTTACTGTTAGAGGATGGTCGGCTTGACTCCCTAGGACTTGTCGTACTGCCCGTTTTGAGACTGTTTGATTAGGCAACTCTCATTAGTCTAGCGAGTCACGTAACCGAGGTGAGAGAGAGAGAGAGAGTGATGAGTATGATTGACGGGTACTGTGAGTGTGGGAAAATCTCGTACCTTATTCGATCATGCGGTCATTTGCTGGGCTAGGCGACGATATCACAGTAGACTAAAGGGTTGGTTGATGTGAGATTTCGTGTGACAAGCAGTAATCAGTATATTGATTTGGGGTAATCTTAGGGGTAGTTATAATACTGGGTAATTGTATTTAGGTAAGTGGATTAGATAAGTGGGTTAGATTGAGTGGCTGAGTGTGTGAATGAAATTGTCTCTTTGATTAATGCAATTTCAGTGTCGCTATTCAATAAAACCATTTTAGTAGGAATGTTTGTTTCTTTAATTCTTACTAACTTTAAGAATATAATTATTATCAATATATACCTATCATTACAATAAATCTGTGTACTCTATTATCCCGCAAGCTGGGAACTGCAATTTTCTTTTCAAATATATTACTGCATCGAGTCAGTATAGATATAAATGTATAGCATGTTCTGGGACTTTTGTTGCCATAATTTCACAAGGGATATTTGTCTATTTTTGATCTAAAGTAACACTATCAATTATAGGTTTATTTCTTAGATAATGGGCAAGTGTTACAGTAACCTATTAGTCTTATGATCTATTACAATTGGCGATCTGGACAGGATTACTATTACAATTGGCACCGGGTATGATCTATTACAAAGAGGAGTTGGGACAAGAGGAAGAAATGGAGGAAAGGCACACTGGAGAAATAGCCCCTATCATGACCTCAGAGGATACCAAGGAAACCCTGGAGGAGGTAGATACCGACCCCCAGGATTTTTAAAGTACCCCCCGCCCAAGATGGCCTCGGCGGGGGACGCCATAACTGACCGCACTGCCCCCATTTATTACATGGCCAAAATCAAGGACATTCCTGTCCGCTTGTTAATCGACACGGGAGCTGCCAAGTCATGTTTGTTCAGTCTTATTATGATCAACACCACCGACTATTTGGCCCCTTGTTAACCACCAAAGCAGAACTAATCTCAGCTGCTGATACTTACTTAAATCTCCTAGGAAACACTTTGCCCCTGTCAGTAACTACTCCTGCCCCCCATGCTCGTTGTTATCACACGTTCACAGTATTTTCCTCCCACTGTAAACATTACGATGGTTTTCTTGGACTTGTCCTTCAAAAACTCCAGGCCCAGGTTGACTGCGGCCAAAGGCTGATCTCATTCAAAAATAAAATCCAACCCAAAGCCTCTGACAAACCAATCACGCAGAAACCCATTCACACAAAGAAAAAACACCTTCCCCCTCAACAAACCCTGAGTCAGGGTTACCAAGTTGCAGCTAGCACTAAGGTAACTCCTAAACCCTCCCCTTGCCCCGAGTTCTCTCAAAATATCACTCAATTCAGTAAAAAAATGCCTCAACAAACGAAAGAAGACAAGTCCAAGCAACTCCCTCTCGGTAATCCCCTCAATTCTCGTAACTCTGTCTAGGATAAATCCTCCCATGTTTTCAGGACAGACTCTGATATATGTAACCATAATTCTATCAAATGTTTATGTACACATGTTTCCAGGGAAAATGCCGACCTATGTACCCAACAATGTTTCCCCCATGCCCCCAGAAATGTTCAGCTATCCCACAACCAACACAATTTCCCTTGTGACAGTTTTTCCGTCAGTAGCTCCCTTTCCCCCCCACACAATTCACACCCCTAGAAAACTTCACAACCCCACACTTGACTCGCCCTCTCATGACAAACAAACTCACCAGTCCCAGATAACCTCTAACCAGACCGTTACTGCCACCAAGAAAATTCCCCACATTCGTCCTGTTAACAACCCCAAATCAATACACCAGTCCTCCACCAATAACCCATGTTCTACACCTAACTCTTCCCCCACCAACCCTCCGCAGTCCCCCCAACAAATCCCGTTTTCTAACTCGCTCACCTCTCACCACCCTGACCCGCCCGCACGCGCCGTTAATCCTCCCCTCACGCGTGCCGACCGAGGGACACAACTATGTTCCCACCATGCCCCCAGAAATATCCAGCTATTCCACACCCACCCCAATCCCCCTTGTGACAGTTTTACGTCAGTAGCTCCCTTCCACCCCCACACAATTCACACCCCTAGAAAACTTCAAAATCCCACACTTAACTTGCCCTCTCATGACAAACAAAACCACCAAATCCATATAAACTCCAAACAAACCGTCACTGCCACCGACAAAACTCCCCAAATTCGTCCTTCAAACAACCACCAATCCTTACATCAGTCCTCCACCAATAACCCATCTTCTATACCTCACTCTTCCCCCACCAACCCTCCACAGTCCCTCCAACAAATTCCGTTTTCTAACCCCCTCACACCGCGCCCCACTGATCCTCCCACACGCGCCGTTAATCCCCCCTTCACGCGTGACCCCCACCAAAGTGACCTTTCCCCCCTTATGTGTACCAAGCACCTGCTCGCCAGTCGATCCCCCACCATCATTAGCCCAGCTGTAGTCCAAGATAAATGCCAAATTCCCCCCCACCATCAAAAATGGGTGAACCTTCGACCCATACCCCAAACTCACCTGATATTTTCCCCCACTACCACATCCACCAACCCCAATCGTTGCCTCTTACAACCCGCCATCATTTCCGCTCGCATCAACCACATTCTCGTGGCAAATATCTCTGTGGAATCCCTGACATTACCAAAAGGTCTCATTATAGGAGACCTCGAAACTTTTGATGACCCCCCCATAGATTTTAATGACACCCCTACCAGCCTCCAATTGCCCCCTCTCCCGGACACATTATCCGACCACCAAAAACACGGCATGTACGACCTATTACTAGAGTTCAATGACGTGTTTGCCCAACAACCCACCGAAATCGGACAGACCGATGTAGAACAACACATCATTAACACCACAGGCCCCCCCATACGACAACCATCCCGTAGAAAAAATCCCATACAACGTCAGGAAGAGGAACGCCAAGTCCAAGAGATGTTAGAGGCCGGTATTGCCACCCCGTCCATTAGTCCCTGGTCTTCCCCTGTTGTCCTAGTTACGGTACCTAGTAAAAAAGAAAGATGGGTCAACCCGTTTTTGCGTCGATTACAGGAGGTTGAATGACATAACCATTAAAGACGCTACGCCATTACCCCGGATAGACGATTCCCTTGACTCCCTATACGGATCCAGATGGTTCACTATCCTCGACTTGCAAGCAGGGTATTGGCAAGTGCCTATCAAGGCCGAGGACCAAGAGAAAACAGCATTTTCCACTAGTGGTGGCCACCACTACGAATTTAACGTCCTACCTTTTGGCCTCTGTAACGGACCCGCCACTTTCTCCCGTTTGATGGAAGCGGTATTACATGGCCTAACCTGGGAAACCTGCCTAGCCTATCTAGACGATATTATTGTGTACTCACCAACCTGGGAAGAACAGCTCCTCAGGTTGAGACTGGTCCTTCAAAGAATCCGAGCCGCCGGGTTGAAATTAAAGCCCTCAAAGTGCGAGATTGCCCGAAATAAGGTAGATTTCCTCGGCCACGTAATATCTGAACATGGTATTGCACCAGACCCAAAGAAACTTCAAGCCATACAAAACCAACCCCCACCCACCACCGTTAAAGGAGTACGTTCTTTTCTAGGTTTAGCCACATACTACAGACGTTTCGTCCCCCACTTTGCCACCATAGCCTGACCCCTCCACCAACTCACCCACAAAGACACCCCATTCACCTGGACACCTGAAAGAGACCTCGCTTTTAACACTTTGAAACAAAAGCTAATCCAAGCCCCTATTGTCGCTTTCCCTGATTACCATAAACCTTTCCGTCTTTATACCGACGTATCTCTGTACGCCATTGGTGCAGTTTTAGCTCAAGTCGGAGACAGAGAGGAACATGTGATAGCGTATGCCAGCTCCACCCTCAACCAAGCACAACAGAATTATGCAGCCACCAAGAGAGAGTGCTTAGGGATCATTTGGGCACTCAGCCACTTCCGGTCATTTGTGTTGGGCGCAAAACTCGATATAATAACCGACCATCAATCTTTGCAATGGCTGCGTAAGTGCGAAACCAACTCAGCCATTTTGGTACGTTGGAGGGAGACACTAGAGGACTACGATTTTACAATACAGTATCGTCCAGGCAAACTTCACACCAATGCAGACGCCCTGTCACGTTTGCCAGTACCAAAAGACCCCCCCACCAACCTAGCCGCCTTACAAAACACCGAGCTTTTATCTACCCCCATCCACCAACATAATTCCCCCTCAGCCCCCTCACTAATTCAATCTTGGGAAATGAGAATCAGACTACCCTGGATACCGTTAAATGTCTTCAGGAAACTGACTCGCTGGGGAGATCAACTTGCCACAGACTCCGGTCACATAGTCTTAGACCCCACCATTGCCCACGACTACATGATTGCCATCCACGAGGGAAACGGCATACACCTTGGACAAAAGAAGATGTTAAAAATCTTCACAGATCAATACTGGACCCCCAACCTCTCCAAAATTGCACAACGGGTGACAGAATCCTGCAAACCTTGTTTATTGGGGAAGGATAGATCACGCACCCGAGGCCCAGCTGGTACCATTTCTGCCAACAAACCGTTCCAAGTCCTATCCCTCGACATCATGGGCCCGTTTCCTTCTTACGCTGGCAACCGCTATATCGTCACATTTGTTGACGTATATTCAAAATTTGTAATAGCCTGCCCAGTTAAAGACCACACAGCCACCACAGTCGCCACACTGCTTGCCACAGAAGTGTTCCCTATATTCGGCCTTCCCCTTGCTCTTCTATCCGACAATGCCCCCGAGTTTAGTGGACACGTTTGGCACCAGTTCACCCAACAATGCGGTATTAAGATCAAACACTCATCCCCGTACTGGCCTCAAGGAAATGCTATATGCGAACGCAGCCAACAACCAGTTACGTACAAAAATGATTGCTCTTAACACCTCAGACTGGCCATCACAACTAAAGATGATACAATGGGGCATGAACACCTGTCCCCGAGAAGACGGTATTTCCCCTCATGAACGTGTTTACGGCGTACCCCCCCTGTTACTGCCGTTCCATCATCACGCTCACCTCCCCTCCAACACCTCCACAATTGACCCATTGCAACATCTGCAAAACACCCTCCATACCGCCCAAACCTGTCAAGACACCAAAACGGATAACCCCGATGATAAAAACCCTTTCGCCATCCATGACACCATAATGGTAGCCAACCTCCCTGTCACCAACAAATTAGGCCCTCGCTATGTCGGGCCCTACACCATCATACAAGTCCCAAATGCCTTTCAAGTCACCATCGATTATCACGGCGTGACTCGCACGTTCCGAACTAGATTCGTCCGAGCGTTTAAACCTCTAAAGCCACAAGACATTACCCCACCCCACACGTCTGACCCTGAATTAAACACCCCTACTCACCCTTCCACTCAGGCTATGAATATTCCCATACAAACCCCTAAGGGCCTAAGCCCTCCAGCACCGAACCGACCAATCATTCCTCAACATATCCCCCAAACTAACCTCCACAAACCCCAAGCCCCCACTATCACACCTTCCTCCACCATGACACCTTCCTTCACTTCTGATAGTCAAGTACCTCCCCAACTTATCCAAGTACGAAAACCTCCACCCACAACCCCGACCACAACGGAAACCCTCCCGTCTAGCCCCGACATACCTCCACCAGGCACCACAGTGAGAAAACCACCACCCCCACCCTAAACCAAGTACACACCCAACCGCACCACACAATCTACCTCAGTAACCTCACGCTACAACTTACACCCACGACAAAAATCTTTTAAAACCTCCAGAAAACACACCCTGCTAACCAAGTTCCGTAGGGCTGCCAGACCACTATCCTCCTCCTCCTCCTCCTCCTCCCCTTCTTCTTCTTCTTCTTCTTCGTCGAATTCTCCTCCACAAAGGGAAAGAAGACGAATAATCACCAGTAAACACCATAAACCCTCTAACTATATTCCAGAAGTAACAACCCCCACCCCCCACGAAAACACATACCTTCCTCTTCAACCTCATCCCCGCTCAACCCCCACCTCATTACCCCGAATGACCAGCTAGATCTACCCCCCCACCAAACACCCATAAAACCGCCTACTTCCACCACCAGCAAATCACCGACCTCACCAAAGAACACACCCCACACACGTCCCTACCCCCAACCTAAATCTCCACTCCCTACCCACCCGTCTAGCCCCCCCCGCATCCACCCCTTTCCCCTCCACTATCCCCGCAACCCCACCCACACATCAACCAACCTCCTCATCTCATCGAACCCCCAACCAACCCCACCTAAAAAATCCCCCCACAAAGTCACCCCTGAGAGAACCCCCATACATACCCCCACCAAATCCTCTTCCATTCCGCCTACCACCCTCACCCAACAAAAACCTCCAAACGCATCTACCTCTCAAATAACCCCCGACCTCGCCCCCAATAAATGCCCTTCACCTGTAAAACGTTCTTCCCCTCAATATAAAACATCGTCGAGCGACTCAAGTCCCACGACAAACATCTACCTTCCCACCAGGACCTCCAAAGGTAGAATAATCAACAGACCCATCAGATTTAAAGACAGTTATACAAAAACAACACCCCGTTCTGACACTAAAGACCCAAGCCACACAACACACACACCCCCTCCTTCTCACACCTTACCTAAACCGATATTGTGCATTGGCTCACTATATTTCCCCAGCCTACAACCTCACCCAAGAAAACCCCCAAAACCCCAGACTCATATCCCCCCTTCATCCCCAGCTCCGTTTTCAAGCGTTATCCCTCCCCTTCAGTTAGTAACCCATTCACCACACTGAAGAGGCCTCCTGTCAGTCCCACACACCTCACTCGATACATGACCTCCACCATGAACAAATCCACACCCTTCGTCGCCCCCGTCCCTACCCCCACGGGGGAAAACTACAAACCATTCATACGAAAGGTTAAAGTAAAAACCCCCACAGGACGCTTAGCCCGTCTCCAACGCCCACATCAAGCCCGGGCAACCGCCCTCCACAACACAGAGGACACATTCCTACAGGTATACATTGACCTGCAAAAGAAACCTGACCCTCGCTCTCTTGCTTGGTGGGACCTTCTAAATACCCTCAAAATGACCCACCATGACTATGCTTCTGTTTACTTCACCCTTGAGGCTCGGGGATGAGCCTACAATGAAGGAGGGAGAGAGAAGTAAAATGCCCCAGAACGAGAAGCCCACCACAGAAGCCACGAGCGAACACCACACAGAAACACCCGAAAGAAAGGTCCACAGAACGAAAGGACCAGCTGACCGAGCCAACCAGTTCAGACAGGCCGAGGCCCGCAGGGCTAAGCAGCTCCAAACCACACCTGCCTACTCCTTCTAAACACTGACCTTTTCCCACACCTCACACATACACTACCCGTGTCCTATACCTCTACCTACATGATGACGAACATGAATACACATTCATATTAAAACACCCATGCCCTGTCCCTAGGTTGAGCCAATGCCAACCAGTTCAGACAGCCATAAATCTATGTATGTTCTTCCATCCGAGAAGTAATATGTTCACCCCTTAAAATACCTTGTCTTGCCAGACTAAGTTTCTGAAGACCAACCGCCCCCATAAATCTATGTACAGTATGTTCTTCCATCCGAGAATTAATATGTTCACGCCTTAAAATACCTTGTCTTGCCAGACTAAGTTTCTGAAGACCAACCGCCCCCATAAATCTATGTATGTTCTTCCATCCGAGAAGTAGTATGTTAAAACCCCTTGTCCTAATTGATAAGAAACTAAGATACCCACGGGTACACCAGTGTATATAGAACCATTGTTCCTGTAAGACCTAGACAGCAATGACTGAAGATGTTAGCCACCATGCTGTAACTTTAATTCTTACCCCAACCAGAGATTGTATAGATAACCTTTTGTTACCCTTGTCTATCATAGTACCCCGAAACAATAACGAAGTACCCCTACGAACTGCCGCTTTTCTTTGAAACCCGTACTTGACCTAGTTTATACCACGGACGCAGAAAAGATAGCTGTGACATTAACGCACCTGGGAAAAGCCGTTTCCCTGGTTGCCTACCAAGTGCACCTTGCTCTCACATGGGACGAATTTTGCACAATAGTGATAGAGGCCATTAAGCCTTCGTTGGGCGTTTTCGTGGCCCACACCCGTCTCCAAGACACTAAATTCGAAGGCGATCTAGATGCCACAGTGAATAAGATCGCCCAACATATCAAAGTGTCTTTCCCCACATTGACCAGAATCCAGCAAGAACAGCAGATTCTGGTCAACCTTGTATCAATAATGCCCTCAGCAGTAAAGAATCATTTCCGTGTGCACGATTTCGTCGGATATCAAAAAGATCTCATCACGATCCGACGTAATTTGGCCGTGCACACAGAAACACCCACCCAAATTGCTGTAATCAAGAGGTTTCCCACGCACCCGCAGCACCCCGACCACCAAAACTCCAAGAATGTTTACCCATCCTCATCCTTCCACAACAGACCCACCTACCCTTCCGGCAAGCCCCAACCCAGTAGACCCCGGTTCCAACCTACCCAGCCACGCAGAATCTTCAACCGGAACAAAACCTACAACACCTACCAAAGTAAAAACCCTACCTTAGTAATTATCAACCCCTATGATTTCCCTGCCTGTAATGCTCAGTGTGCCCTCCATCAAATTCGTGACTCTGCCAAACCTCGCCCCTTTACTCCTCGCATTTCTGTAAATGAAGAGGAGTTGGGACAAGAGGAAGAAATGGAGGAAAGGCACACTGGAGAAATAGCCCCTATCATGACCTCAGAGGATACCGAGGAAACCCTGGAGGAGGTAGATACCGACCCCCAGGAATTTTAAAGTACCCCCCGCCCAAGATGGCCTCGGCGGGGGACGCCATAACTGACCGCACTGCCCCCATTTATTACATGGCCAAAATCAAGGACATTCCTGTCCGCTTGTTAATCGACACGGGAGCTGCCATGTCATGTTTGTTCAAGTCTTATTATGATCAACACCACCGACTATTTGGCCCCTTGTTAACCACCAAAGCAGAACTAATCTCAGCTGCTGATACTTACTTAAATCTCCTAGGAGACACTTTGCCCCTGTCAGTAACTACTCCTGCCCCCCATGCTCGTTGTTATCACACGTTCACAGTATTTTCCTCCCACTGTAAACATTACGATGGTTTTCTTGGACTTGACCTCCTTCAAAAACTCCAGGCCCAGGTTGACTGCGGCCTAAGGCTGATCTCATTCAAAAATAAAATCCAACCCAAAGCCTCTGACAAACCAATCACGCAGAAACCCATTCACACAAAGAAAAAACACCTTCCCCCTCAACAAACCCTGAGTCAGGGTTACCAAGTTGCAGCTAGCACTAAGGTAACTCCTAAACCCTCCCCTTGCCCCGAGTTCTCTCAAAATATCACTCAATTCAGTAAAAAAATGCCTCAACAAACGAAAGAAGACAAGTCCAAGCAACTCCCTCTCGGTAATCCCCTCAATTCTCGTAACTCTGTCCAGGATAAATCCTCCCATGTTTTCAGGACAGACTCTGATATATGTAACCATAATTCTATCACATGTTTATGTACACATGTTTCCAGGGAAAATGCCGACCTATGTACCCAACAATGTTTCCCCCATGCCCCCAGAAATGTTCAGCTATCCCACAACCAACACAATTTCCCTTGTGACAGTTTTCCGTCAGTAGCTCCCTTCCCCCCCACACAATTCACACCCCTAGAAAACTTCACAACCCCACACTTGACTCGCCCTCTCATGACAAACAAACTCACCAGTCCCAGATAACCTCTAACCAGACCGTTACTGCCACCAAGAAAATTCCCCACATTCGTCCTGTTAACAACCCCAAATCAATACACCAGTCCTCCACCAATAACCCATGTTCTGCACCTAACTCTTCCCCCACCAACCCTCCGCAGTCCCCCCAACAAATCCCGTTTTCTAACTCGCTCACCTCTCACCACCCTGACCCGCCCGCACGCGCCGTTAATCCTCCCCTTACGCGTGCCGACCGAGGGACACAACTATGTTCCCACCATGCCCCCAGAAATATCCAGCTATTCCACACCCACCCCAATCCCCCTTGTGACAGTTTTCCGTCAGTAGCTCCCTTCCACCCCCACACAATTCACATCCCTAGAAAACTTCAAAATCCCACACTTAACTCGCCCTCTCATGACAAACAAAACCACCAAATCCATATAAACTCCAAACAAACCGTCACTGCCACCGACAAAACTCCCCAAATTCGTCCTTCTAACAACCACCAATCCTTACATCAGTCCTCCACCAATAACCCATCTTCTATACATCACTCTTCCCCCACCAACCCTCCACAGTCCCTCCAACAAATTCCGTTTTCTAACCCCTTCACACCGCGCCCCACTGATCCTCCCACACGCGCCGTTAATCCCCCCCTCACGCGTGACCCCCACCAAAGTGACCTTTCCCCCCTTATGCGTACCAAGCACCTGCTCGCCAGTCGATCCCCCACCATCATTAGCCCAGCCGTAGTCCAAGATAAATGCCAAATTCCCCAAAAATGGGTGAACCTTCGACCCATACCCCAAACTCACCTGATATTTTCCCCCACTACCACGTCCACCAACCCCAATCGTTACCTCTTACAACCCGCCATCATTTCCGCTCGCATCAACCACATTCTCGTGGCAAATATCTCTGAGGAATCCCTGACATTACCAAAAGGTCTCATTATAGGAGACCTCGAAACTTTTGATGACCCCCCCATAGATTTTAATGACACCCCTACCAGCCTCCAATTGCCCCCTCTCCCGGACACATTATCCGACCACCAAAAACACGGCATGTACGACCTATTACTAGAGTTCAATGACGTGTTTGCCCAACAACCCACCGAAATCGGACAGACCGATGTAGAACAACACATCATTAACACCACAGGCCCCCCCATACGACAACCATCCCGTAGAAAAAATCCCATACAACGTCAGGAAGAGGAACGCCAAGTCCAAGAGATGTTAGAGGCCGGTATTGCCACCCCGTCCATTAGTCCCTGGTCTTCCCCTGTTGTCCTAGTTACGGTACCTAGTAAAAAAGAAAGATGGGTCAACCCGTTTTTGCGTCGATTACAGGAGGTTGAATGACGTAACCATTAAAGACGCTACGCCATTACCCCGGATAGACGATTCCCTTGACTCCCTATACGGATCCAGATGGTTCACTACCCTCGACTTGCAAGCAGGGTATTGGCAAGTGCCTATCAAGGCCGAGGACCAAGAGAAAACAGCATTTTCCACTAGTGGTGGCCACCACTACGAATTTAACGTCCTACCTTTTGGCCTCTGTAACGGACCCGCCACTTTCTCCCGTTTGATGGAAGCGGTATTACATGGCCTAACCTGAGAAACCTGCCTAGCCTATCTAGACGATATTATTGTGTACTCACCAACCTGGGAAGAACAGCTCCTCAGGTTGAGACAGGTCCTTCAAAGAATCCGAGCCGCCGGGTTGAAATTAAAGCCCTCAAAGTGCGAGATTGCCCGAAATAAGGTAGATTTCCTCGGCCACGTAATATCTGAACATGGTATTGCACCAGACCCAAAGAAACTTCAAGCCATACAAAACCAACCCCCACCCACCACCGTTAAAGGAGTACGTTCTTTTCTAGGTTTAGCCACATACTACAGACGTTTCGTCCCCCACTTTGCCACCATAGCCAGACCCCTCCACCAACTCACCCACAAAGACACCCCATTCACCTAGACACCTGAAAGAGACCTCGCTTTTAACACTTTGAAACAAAAGCTAATCCAAGCCCCTATTGTCGCTTTCCCTGATTACCATAAACCTTTCCGTCTTTATACCGACGTATCTCTGTACGCCATTGGTGCAGTTTTAGCTCAAGTCGGAGACAGAGAGGAACATGTGATAGCGTATGCCAGCTCCACCCTCAACCAAGCACAACAGAATTATGCAGCCACCAAGAGAGAGTGCTTAGGGATCATTTGGGCACTCAGCCACTTCCGGTCATTTGTGTTGGGCGCAAAACTCGATATAATAACCGACCATCAATCTTTGCAATGGCTGCGTAAGTGCGAAACCAACTCAGCCATTTTGGTACGTTGGAGGGAGACACTAGAGGACTACGATTTTACAATACAGTATCGTCCAGGCAAACTTCACACCAATGCAGACGCCCTGTCACGTTTGCCAGTACCAAAAGACCCCCCCACCAACCTAGCCGCCTTACAAAACACCGAGCTTTTATCTACCCCCATCCACCAACATAATTCCCCCTCAGCCCCCTCACTAATTCAATCTTGGGAAATGAGAATCAGACCACCCTGGATACCGTTAAATGTCTTCAGGAAACTGACTCGCTGGGGAGATCAATTTGCCACAGACTCCGGTCACATAGTCTTAGACCCCACCATTGCCCACGACTACATGATTGCCATCCACGAGGGAAACGGCATACACCTTGGACAAAAGAAGATGTTAAAAATCTTCACAGATCAATACTGGACCCCCAACCTCTCCAAAATTGCACAACGAGTGACAGAATCCTTCAAACCTTGTTTATTGGGGAAGGATAGATCACGCACCCGAGGCCCAGCTGGTACCATTTCTGCCAACAAACCGTTCCAAGTCCTATCCCTCGACATCATGGGCCCGTTTCCTTCTTACGCTGGCAACCGCTATATCGTCACATTTGTTGACGTATATTCAAAAAATTTAATAGCCTGCCCAGTTAAAGACAACACAGCCACCACAGTCGCCACACTGCTTGCCACAGAAGTGTTCCCTATATTCGGCCTTCCCCTTGCTCTTCTATCCGACAATGCCCCCGAGTTTAGTGGACACGTTTGGCACCAGTTCACCCAACAATGCGGTATTAAGATCAAACACTCATCCCCGTACTGGCCTCAAGGAAATTCTATATGCGAACGCAGGCATCGCACCATCAACAACCAGTTACGTACAAAAATGATTGCTCTTAACACCTCAGACTGGCCATCACAACTAAAGATGATACAATGGGGCATGAACACCTGTCCCCGAGAAGACGGTATTTCCCCTCATGAACGTGTTTACGGCGTACCCCCCCTGTATCTGCCGTTCCATCATCACGCTCACCTCCCCTCCAACACCTCCACAATTGACCCATTGCAACATCTGCAAAACACCCTCCATACCGCCCAAACCTGTCAAGACACCAAAACGGATAACCCCGATGATAAAAACCCTTTCGCCATCCATGACACCGTAATGGTAGCCAACCTCCCTGTCACCAACAAATTAGGCCCTCGCTATGTCGGGCCCTACACCATCATACAAGTCCCAAATGCCTTTCAAGTCACCATCGATTATCACGGCGTGACTCGCACGTTCCGAACTAGATTCGTCCGAGCGTTTAAACCTCTAAAGCCAC
>CM064493.1:40167602-40361077 GCA_032716605.1 Paralithodes platypus | reverse complement strand
GCAGGTTGCCTCACCCATACATTATATAACTCGCGGCCTGTATCTCCGATTTTGACCATCCAAACGCTGTTTTCACTCGTTTTATTGTTGTTTCAGGTTAATACCTTTATAATCAACCCATAATAGGCGCATATGGATAAGTATTAATGCTATTTATGGTAAAATGAATATTTTAGTGATGGAAACAGCTCAAATACGTCAGCACAGGGGGACGTTTCTAATTACCCCATGCGCACTTGTTAGGTTAATACACAGGTTCATAGGGGTAAAGTCCGATAATCCGAAAAATCCACTAATCCGAACGAGGGCCGGTCCGCTGCCCTTCGGATTAACGGAAGTTTACTGTAGTTCAGAGCAACTTTCATATTCCCGGCCATTGCATACATTCCGCTAAAGAGCTTGTTAATATGTTTCTCTGGCGACAAGTTATCTTGTATAATCAACCCTAAATCCTTTTTTTTCTTCGGCCTTGCTAATTATATTATCTCCCATCCTGTACTCCCAATTTGGTCTATTCACACTTCTTCCCATATTTAACACATGGCATTTACTTATATTAAATTTATTTTTCCACTTGGTGCTCCATTCGTATATTTTATCTAAATCCCCTTGCAGCTCCTCACAACTACTTTTATTTGTTATTTGTCTCATAATTTTTACGTCATCTGCAAACATTGACATGTAGGAGTTTATGCCTATCGGCAGGTCATTCACGTACATAAGGAACATGAGAGGTGCCAACACAGATCCCTGCGGCACACCACTCTCAACTTTCCGCCACGATGAGTAAGTTCCTCTAATGTTGGTTCTCATTTCCCTATCTGTTAAATAGCTCTCCATCCATTTCAGCAAACTCCCCCTGACACATCCTAGTGTCTCAAGCTTAGATAACAATCTCTTATGTGGTACCTTATCGAATGCTTTGGAAAGGTCTAAGTAGACGCAGTCCACCCATCCGCCTCTTTCTTGGAGTACATCTATCACCCTACTGTAATAACATAGCAAACTGGTAACACAAGAGGTCACTTCTCTGAATCCAAATTGCTTTGGGGTTATTATCTTCTTTCTCTCCAACATTTTCATCCATCTCTTCCTAATTAGCTTTTCACAAATCTTGCATACAATACTAGTAAGTGAAACTGGTCCATAGTTTAAAGGGTCCACAGGGTTTCCATTCTTGTATATCGGAATGATATTAGCTCTTTTCCATTCAACAGGAACCTGTCCTTTATCTAAGGAAGCTTGAATTATGTCCCTCACTGGCTCCACTAATTGCTCTGCACACTCCTTTAAAACCCAGGCAGACACTTCATTCGGTCCCATAGCTTTCCTTACTTCAAGTCCTCTCATCGCAGATAACAGCTCATCTCTAGTTATTTCAATCTTACTAAGACCACTCTCCAGTACTCCCGCCTGTGGTTCGTCAAAACTTTCCTCTCCAGTAAAAACTGACCCCAATTTGTTATTCATTACCTCGCACATGTCCGATACATTTTCATACGTCCTAGCATCAACTCTTAATTTAGTAATTTGTTTCTTTACCTTCAACTTACTGTTTATATATTTATAAAATAATTTAGAGTCACTTTCACATTTATTTACTATGTTCTTCTCATAGTTCATTTTAACTTGCCTAATTATGTTAACATATCTATTCCTCTCCTGTTTATATTTATTCCAATTACTCTCAGTGTTCCTTCTTCTTAATCTAGCCCAAGCTGCATCACGCCTACCCAAAGCTCTTTTGCATTTCAAATTAAACCATTCTTTCTGCTTAGTAAAATTTCCAGTTTTATATCTTAGGACAAACAGATTGGTTCCTTCTCTATAAATTCCGAGGAATCTACTATATTTACCTTGTACATCTTGATCCTTCAAAATAAGATCCCAATCTACTTCCTCTAAATATCTTTTCAAGGATACATAATCAGCTTTACTATAATTTAATCTGTCATTTATATAGCTATTGTCTAATCTATTGGCATTACTCGAGGTCAACTTCCATTTTAGTAATAGGTGATCACTTTTGCCTACAGGACATAGATAGTTTATATCACTAATTTCGTGAGGATCTTTTGTAAAAATCAGATCGAGTTTAGAAGGTTCATTATTACCCCTCATTCTAGTATTTTCCTTCACATGTTGTGCAAGTACATTTTCCGTAACCAACTCTACTAGGCGACTTCCCCAAGATCTCTGATTTGGCCCTGCATCTCCCGATTCCCAATCAACCTCACTACAGTTGAAATCTCCTACCAAGATCAATTGATTTTTCCTTAAAAGCAATCTTCTCAACGACTGAATCATATCCTCGACCATCTCCTCCAACTCCTTCCATGCTCTGGTCTTTGGTGGCATGTAAGCTACTGCTATGTCTAGCTTTTTTCCTTCTATATCATTGAGTTCAACTGCCATTATTTCTGCCTCGTCATTATTTAACTCCACGTGCTTTGCTGTCATAGGGTTCTTAACTAATACTGCCACTCCACCTCCCCTTTTACCCTTTCTATCATATCTCCATATATTATATCCTTCACTAAACACTATGTTGCTGTCAAAGTCCTGGTTCAGCTTTGTCTCCGTCAAACAGACTATCTGTGGTTGATCTTTTCTTAACCCTCCAGCCCCGGCTATGTATTATACTGTATATATATTCCCCGAAACCCGGGTGTTTTGGCCGAAAAACGTCTAGGCTAGGCTACCGTATATTTGTTAATCTGACTGCTTCCCGCATTCCCGCGCATCCCCAAGCGTAGCTGTGTTATTTACCTGTAGAATGGCATTAAGTAGAGCTCTCTAAGTCAACTGGTTGAGCTGTGATGATGATTTCATTGGAGATAACTTTATGGCCAAAACAGCCACTTTACACTACTTTTCGATACTTAACAACAACATACAGGCACACACGAACAAGCGACGCTCTCCTTCTTGTGGCCGGAGATGCAGGGCGACGGTCCAGCCGGCTGTTGTTTACAAGCGTCGGACCGACGCCTCGCACACGAATCTCACAGGCTTTGACCTCATGGGTGTTTAAGAGCCCTTCCGGGCAGCTCGTGTATGCTTTTTTATGGGCGTTCAAGAGCCCTTCCGGGAACAGAGGGTTAATATATCATCTAACTCTACCTTTTTACTGTTTATTCTATCTATATTAGTGTAGTAGCACAGTATATTTGAATCCACCTCCTTGTAATCAAACTTCAAATGTTGTCTTCCCCATGATTTATCAAGATTACTTTCAAACTTCTTTACTGATTCGGAATAGACTACATACTGGGGCAGTGCGTTCCACTCATTTACCACTCTATCACAAAGAGTTCTTTGCCTTTTCAAGCCTAGTTCTTTCCTTGTACATTTTCTTAGAGTGTCCTCTCGTTCTTGTTCCCTCCCGTATCAAGAAGATACCTTCACACACATCCTCATCATACTTCCCTGACACTATCTTAAAAGTCTCTATCATATCCCCCTCTCTTTCTCCTATATGCCAGTGTCGGAAGTCGCAGTGTCCTCAACCTTTGCTCATAGCCCAGGTTCTTCAAAATTGGTACCAACTTGCTAGCTCTCCTCTGCACTTTCTCCACCGCTTCTATATCTTTCCCCATATATGGAGCCCACACCTGGTTCGCATATTCCAGGTGCGGCCTAACCAGCGCTGTATAGAGATTCCTGAAGATTTCTTCATCAAGTGACACAAATGTCCTCCTTATCAGCCCTACAATTCTATTGGCTTTATTTATCGTATCTGCTAAATGTTTTGAGAAATTTAACTTATTGTCTATCACTACTCCTATATCCTTTTCTGCACTCACTTCCTCCATTTTTTCATACATATTGTATCCTACCTTGTCTGTCTTGCTTGTCCGAATCTGCATGTACTGTACTTGCATTATTTTGGATAAAAAGGCATCAACCAATGTTCAGACCATCCCTTTATGCACTCCATATCTCCTTGAAGCAAACCCACGTCTTCCTTACTCCTCACTCTTCTATATAGCTTGGTGTCATCTGCATACAAATATATCTCACTTCCATTAGTTATAACTTCAGGTAAGTCGTTACTAAACATAACGAACAGTAGTGGTCCCAACACAGATCCCTGAGGTACCCCACTTGTAACTTCCCTCTACCCCGAGCCTATTCCATTCACCAGTACCCTCTGTCTTCTGTCTTTCAGGAAGGCCTCTATCCACTTCACACATTTCTCTCCTATACTATAACTTCTGACTTTCTCTAATAGCCTTTTGTGTGGTACCTTGTCGAAGGCCTTTATAAAATATACCACGCCTATAACATCCCCATCCTCCAGAATTTGCATCCAATCATCTACCACCTTAATGAGCTGTAACACCGTCGACCTCCCGGGCAAGAATCCGAACTGTCTCCCACTAAAAAGTTGGTTTGATTTCATATGTTCCATTATTCCTTCCCTGATAACAGTTTCAATTAGTTTACACAGAACACTTGTCAAACTGACTGGCCTATAGTTTCCTGGGTCATTTCTCTTTCCCTTCTCATAAATAGCTGTTATGTTTGCCACTTTCCAGTCCGTCGGGATTTGTCCTGTATTAAATGATACCTCAAATAACATTTTTAAAGGCTCAACTAACATTTCACCTCCTTCCTTAATGATCCTTGGATGTATCCCATCCGGTCCCGGGGACTTACTTCTATTAATTTTTCTTATAGCACTCCTTATTCCAGCCTGGGAGAACTCTTATCAGTTCCAGTGCTGGTGCCTGTTTGATGGGAATACTGGGCACCTCTTCATCCGACTCCAGTGTGAATACCTCCCCAAAGTATCTCCCTAGCACCTCTGCCTTCTCCTTGTCAGTTTCTGCTCTAGTCATGTCATCCGAGTCTCCTGACAGTTCTGGGATACCTACTCTTATTGTCAGCTTTTCTTGAATATACTTCCAGAATATTTTTTTATTCTCTTTCATATTTCTTGTAATCTCTTTTTCCCTTTCCTTCACCCCCCCCCCCCCCCCCTCCTTGTCTCCCACCTTACTTTATTGTTTATTTGTCTGCGTTCCAAATCCACTTCTTGGATTTCTATAGTAGACCTATTATTCGTTTTTAACAATTTTAGTCTTGCCCACAAACGTTTCTTTCTTCCTAATCAATGTCCAAAGTTTTCTGTTCATTGGTAATTCTGGGTTCGTTCTTTTCCTCAATTTTGTTTTATCCTTATATTCTCTTACTGGTACACATTTGGATATTGAATTCTCCAGTTTGACTCTAATCTTCCTCCCCATTCCCTCAGTATCTTCACCATTCAAGTACTCCCTCCAGTCAATATCCAAACACCGTCTCAGCAACTCATAATCTGCTCTATCATACATGTATGTTTTTGCTTCTTTTATCCCTCACTGTTTTAATATTGCAACTAAAACTTAAACAAGCATGGTCACTAAGACCTATAGGGCTATCCACATTGACATCCTCCACTATATCCTCCTCATTACTAAATATCAAATCAAGTACTGTACACTCCCCTGCGTCCCATCTCTATATCTCGTTATCTCTGTAATATGTTGTGTTAAGAAACAATCTCTCACTTTCTCTATGAACTTGTAGTCCAGGCTACATTGTCCCGCTGGAGTAGTACAATTTGCCCAGTTGATCCTTTGCAAATTGAAATCTCCAAGCAAAACCTTATATTTGGTCTCTCTATTATCTATTTCCTCCATTACTTTCAGTAGGTTATCATCCGCTTCCCTACTATTATTTGGGCCTCTATATATAGAGGTAATTAAAATTGACCCTCTTGCACAATTTACTTCAATACACAAATACTCACAATACTGCTGTCTCAACTCCACCTCATTAACCTTAAGCTCTTTTCTTACATAAATAAACAGTCCTCTTCCAACCTCTGCCCTAATAGCATTATTTTCATACAGCTCAAAACCTTCCAAACTATACTCCACCAGTTCCCATTCAATTCTAGAATTTTTTGGTCTTACTTCCTGTAGGGCTACGACATCGGGTTTTTCCTCTTCATCTTGCAACCTACATATCAGTTCTCTTTTCTTGTCCTGGGTAAAGATATCAACATTACTAAACATAATTCGCGCAGTTGGAGCGAACCTCGCTTATCTCGGTTTCTCCTCGAATTTCCTTGCCTTTGATCCGGCATTCGCTTAACTTGACACAAATTCCCTCAATTCGGTATTTTAAATTTGATATTTTGGCGTTCGCTTAACCCCTCCACCCCGGAAGGGCTCTTGAACGCCCATAACAAACTCGGCCCGCGCAACCCGGAAGGGCTCTTGAACGCCCATTGCTTGCGTGCGTGCTTTCGAATGCCGCGCATACATTTTTGGTATCGTGGGACGGTAGGTGGCGCCACCAGGCGTAAACGACGCCACAGCAACAGTATCTACCCCGACGCCATCATGGACAGTACGCCAAATAGTGATTCCACTATGTCCGATACCGTGCTTCCTACGACGCCCGTGCTAGTTCATCGCGCCTTACCCCGACGCCATCACCTAAATGTGTTATCTCCCGGAGGTATTGAGACGACATTGAGACTATATGAGCGTGCTGATGCCAAGTATATTGTTAATGATTTAGTCAGTGACGACTCCAGTAATTATAAGTAGAGTGATTATGGCCATGAGAGTGACAAAGAAGAGCAATTCCTGGGATTTGCGAGAGAACATGACAGTGATGAGAGTGATGAAGGTGATGTACCAGTTGTTGAGGAAGCTGGTTTACCTAAAGACAGTGAACTTGAGAGAGTGAGTGAGTGGGAGAGTTCAAGGTCACTCACCAAATTTCGCATAAGTGACACGACGCCAAGCCCTTCCCCAGGTAAATCGCCTTTCAGGCTACACTTATATAAGCAGAAAATACTTGAAAAGGCGGCCGCGGCAGCTAGGGAACAAGCCAAAATACTTGGTGAGGATGAGGCTGTGAGTGAGGGTGAGCGTGGTGACCCTTCTCGCCCGCCATTGTCTCCCTTATCTACCCACGCCACCCAAGATGACCCGGATGCCCCGCATTCTTCCCCACCACTGCCAAGGGTTGAGGACTCCCCACTTTCGGCCTATTTGCCTCCTAGGTCCCCCGACAGGAGACATACTGCTGCCGAAAAGGGGAAAGGTAGGAAATATACCGAAAAAATTAAGAAAAGTAAGAGAGTTTTGTTCGAGGCTCCCGCGGCGTCCACCCCTGCCGGCCCCAGCCATACGCCCCCGCAACTTTCCCCACGGTCCTCCCCACCTCTCCCGCCTTCAACATGTCTTCCTGAAGAAGTCTTTGAGCTCGCATCACCAATACCTGGGCCTAGTGACAGTGAAGCATTGCTTTCTGTCACTCGTCGCAGGCCAAGGAGCCCAGGACCTCGGGGGGACACAGCCTCACCTGCCACTCCTTCCCCACCTCGCCCACCCGCACGCCGCCCACGCATCACTCGTTCCCCGCCAGATTATGTGGGGGCCACTGATGATGAAGGGCACCTCTCTGAAGACTCTGGCCATGATTACATAGGTCCACCGTCAGGGCAAGATGACCACTCTGACGATGACTATATGGACATCGACAGCCCTAGACCCATCCGCTTGGCCCGGCGTCGTGCTGCCCGTCGTGCTGGCCGTCGTCTGGCCGACGCCCTGACCGACGCCCTCGCCGCCCTAGGGCGCGGGCCTCCCGAGTTGGCCGTGGGCGTGCTGGGCCACCAGCTGGAGCTCCTCGTCAGCGTAGACAAGACCCATTCTACGTTTTTCAGTGGCAAGACGTAGTTGATGGGGATGGATACAACCCTGATGTGCCAGCTTTTGATGAGGTACTGGAGGGTTCAGGCATTACCCCCAATTTTCCTGCAGGCCCCAATGCTCCACCACACAAACTATTTGAGGCCTTCTTTGATGAGGAGGTGGTAGGCTATGTTGTCAAAGAGACAAATAAGCAGCACCAATTCCAGGTCCACTTTTTGGGCAAGGTGACCAAGGGCCACATGAGGCAGTGGACCCCAGTGACTCATAAAGAGTTCATGGTGTTCCTGGCACTCACCATGCTAATGCCTCATGTCAAGAAGCATAGGTTGCCTGACTATTGGATCACCAATGATCTCATATCCACCCCTGCCTTCGGGAAATATATGTCTCGCGACCGGTACCTTGATATCCTCGCAGCGCTCCATCTTGTCACCAACCTTGACGTCCACCTCCCAGACAAGCTGTGGAAGATTAGGACGTTGTACGAGATGATGAGAGAACGCTTCACCTCCTACTTCAAGCCCTTCCGCAAGGTCATCATTGACGAGTCTCTTGTGCTCTTCCGGGGAAAACTCAGCTTCCGGCAGTACATCCCCTCAAAAAGACATCGCTTTGGCATAAAATTCTTTGTGCTGTGCGACTGCCAAACTGGCTATGTCCTGGACTTCCTGGTCTACAGCGGGAAGGAAGGGGACTTGCTTGTGGACCCCCTCATTGACTTTGGCGGAGCAGTGGTGCAAGCCATGATGGACCGCTACTTTCATAAGAATCACGTCCTCTACACGGACAATTATTACACGTCCCCCACTCTCTCACAGTACCTGCATGAGCGCAAGACGGGGACTGTAGGCACAGTACGAGGGAAAAGGAAGGGCATGCCACCTTTCCCTCCAAAGACCAAAAAAGGTGATGTGTTCAAGAAGAAGTCGGGGCCCATTCTGGCTATCCACTGGCACGACCAGCGGAAGGTCAACCTCCTGAGCACCATCCACAAGGGGGAAATGGTGGAGACTGGCAAGGTGGATCGCCGCACCCAGGCCAGGGTGACCAAGCCCGATGCTGTCCTGGACTACAACATCAACATGAGGCTGGTGGCCAAGTCCGACATGCAGATAGGCTTCATTGACTGCCTGCGTACCTCGTGCAGATGGTACAAAAAGTTCTTTCTGCATATGGTGGACATGTCAGTTCTGAATGCCTACAATATATACAAGCTTCGGAATGTGAACACACCCATGAAGTTCAATAGCCTGCGGAGGTTCCAAAAGCAGGTGTTGACGGAGCTCCTGGAGAAGTATGCTACGCCACAGAGGGCAGTGGCACATCCTGGGCCCGCCGTTATTGACCGCTTGCAGTGTGCTCAATACTTGATTAGGCACAGGCTTGGTTCCCTGCCTCAGAATGAATCAGGAAGAACGCAGCAGAAGCGGTGCCATGTCTGCTACAACAGCAGGGTGAGGCCGAGGTCAGGTAAAAAGTCAACCATGGAGTGTGTGGAGTGCAAGGTAGCACTCTGTGCTTTAGAGTGCTTCTTTGATTACCACTCCAAGCTGGAGTTCTAATAATCATACTGAAAGTGCCAAATAAAATGACAATATGTACACTATATATATAGGCAAAAAGTGGAAGAAAACCAATTTATTGTTATACAAAAGTCATGTACAGTAAAAGTCCGTTAATCCGACGACCGATGATTCGAATCTCCCAATAGTCCGAATTTTTCAATTTGAGGCCAAATCCGAATTCACCCGATGGTCCGAATTTCAAGAAGTCCCAAAGTCCCCTTTTTGAGGCATTAGGCCACTCAAATGACACATAATGGAGCACACACATATCATATGTTCATGAATTCACTTTAAAAGTTTACCATTGTCATTGTAGCCTATTACCTACTTCAAAACATTCAGATTAATGGTCAAAGGAAGCTACTGATATAAACGTAAACACCTTCTTCTTCTTCTTCCACATCGCCTGCTAGAGAGTTTGTTTTGCTCTTGAACGCATCCTTGGGACGCTCCGATGCGCTACTGGCTTGCACCGCATTTTCTGGAAGCGCATTCAGTCTTGAGCTTGAAAGCGCACCTTTGGACGTATTAGTCTTGAGCTTGAAAACGCACCTTTGGACGTTCCGATACGCTACTATTTATAGTTCAGTGATCGGAGCATCCCAAGGGTGCTTTCAAGACAACAAGACAAGGGTGCTTTCAATACAATATAATATAACAGAGCACGTCACAAAAGGAAAATCACAAAAGGAAAATTACAAGAACCTCTCAGGGAAGTGCCGTTGTTAAGGCATTACTTCCCGAACCACATCTGATCTTCAAGAGCAAGACAAACTCGCTAGTAGACGGAAGAAGAAGAAGACGTTTATATCAGCAGATTCCTTTGACCATTAATCTGAATGTTTTGAAGTAGGTAATAGGCTACAATGACAATGGTAAACTTTTGAAGTGATTTCATGAACATATGATATGTGTGTGTGCACCATTGTGTCATTTGGGTGGCCTAATGTCTCAATGTTTTCGTTATACACAGGTTCATAGGGGTAAAGTCCGATAATCCGAAAAATCCACTAATCCGAACGAGGGCCGGTCCGCTGCCCTTCGGATTAACGGAAGTTTACTGTATTATGAGAAAATTGATACAAATACAATTACACCATAATAATATGTGAAAGTGACACATATGTATATACCAAGTGACATTCATATGATTAGAACCTATAGAAATATATAAATCAGTGAAAAAAGACACAATAAATTGTATATAAAACGTTTACAAATCATATAACTAAGTGAAAGTGACACAAGACCTAATATTTGATGGCCAAAGTATAATAAACACCTGTGATAACGAATAATCAGTGCCTAATACAACAATAACCTACCTCAATTACTAATAAAATGTACGGTATCGAGTGAAAATGAGCATTATCAGTGACAGTGACACTCTCTAAAGCATATTTGTCAAAGTGAAAGTGACACAAGACCTAATATTTGATGGCCAAAGTATAATAAACACCTGTGATAACGAATAATCAGTGCCTAATACAACAATAACCTACCTCAATTACTAATAAAATGTACGGTATCGAGTGAAAATGAGCATTATCAGTGACAGTGACACTCTCTAAAGCATATTTGTCAAAGTGAAAGTGACACAAGACCTAATATTTGATGGCCAAAGTATAATAAACACCTGTGATAACGAATAATCAGTGCCTAATACAACAATAACCTACCCCAATTACTAATAAAATGTACGGTATCGAGTGAAAATGAGCATTATCAGTGACAGTGACACTCTCTAAAGCATATTTATCAAAGTGAAAGTGACACAAGACACAATACTTGATGGCCAAAGTATAATAAACCTGTAATAACAAATAATCAGTGCCTAGTATAACAATAACCTACCTACCTCAATTACTAATAAAATGTACGGTATCGAGTGAAAATTAGCAATATCAGTGACAGTGATACCCTAATAAACATACTTTATATAATTGGCCTCAAAATAACTATAAAAATATCAAATAAACATCACATTCTCAATATCAAACACTAAAATCGTCTAAGGGAGATAAATACTTTGGCGCGACGAGCGGCTAGGTGCGTCGTAGCCATGGCCGGGGCGACGCGTCCGAACGCGGGAAGAATTTGCCGCCGAAAAGCACTCGTCTTCCCGCACTCACCATTATGCAACCAGAGGGGCTAGAGACCTCTACTCAACGCCATTCGACAGAGGAAGGTTTGTGGAACATTATTCTTTTTTATTCATAACATTACATGCCATATTCATTGAATTACAGAGGAGTTAACATAGCCCAAAGATCGTCAAAACACCCGGTACCACAGCACAGTCGCGAGCTATAGCCCCCGGGGCTGGAGGGTTAATTAGGGACTCGCTCAATTCGAACACACTTATTTCGGGACCGTACTCTACCTCTCTTCTATACATCATCCTACTAGAACCACTTAATGCAATGAGTTCTAGTCTTCGAAATTCTCAAGACGAAGGTTTGTTCTCATTTAGACAGTGTCTGCGGCTCGCAGAATGGTGTGTGGCCTAGCATATAAGCTGAAAACAGCGGCATTGCCCACATTTCGGCTCTCGATTCGCTTATTCTGAGTAAATCTCGCAATTTGGAAGTTATAGGAATGTGAACTGTGAACTTATGTATTGAGAGGATGACCTGTATCTTTAAAACCTCACTATTTATCTAGTGCCAGATGCCTTGATCCCCGAGGGGATGGCCACTAATGAAACGCGTCCATGCTCCTCTGTCATCCGTCAGTCAGTGCCTCTCTTCCCATTCAACACCACTTTTCTCATATACATTGCAACTCCATCCTTCCGTCTCATTTTCGGACAGTTACTCCATCTCTGCCCTTACACCTCAGTCTCATACACTATTTTAGTCATCCTCTCACTCTTTGTATATCCCGCACGACCAAACCACCTAGACTTAACTAAACTAAAATCCCATACACTCACTTGTTTACACGTGGCCAAAAACACAAGTATCTTCTTCTTGCGATGATGCCTGATGAACGACCATAAGAAGGTGAACTTGTCATGGTCACCACACACCACATAACTCTCCTGCAGTCCCCGGGGCGTGGTGGTCTTGGAGTGTTCGTGGACTGAACAGAAGATGGGGTTATGGCACCCGGCTCGCACCAGGTCCTTTACATCTCTAAGGGAATAATACAAAATAAATAATAATGTAAAAGGTACAGTCATGAACATTAATTTCCGACCAGGCAGGCACTCCTATGACCACACATGAAAGTTTTGGTTGGGTACTGAGGGGATGGAGGAGAAGAACACATGGAACATAGATATAATTACGGTAGAACAGACTTTGGATCCATGTCAACATTTTGATTTTTTTTATTGTTGAGTGATTGAATCTGCTGGGAATATTAAAGAGAAATATTCCATATTTATGGCTGTGTATAAGGATGCAATAGCCAAACATGTATTGAAATTCAAGGTAAAAAGAAAGAATGGTTAGATGCTAAATATCAAGAAGCTTTTAATAGAAGAAATATTGCATGGAACAAAGCAGGGTTGGCATGATTAAAATCAAACTTATTTTAATCCAGTGATTTAATTGATTATAATCAAAGAAAAATATAATTGATTAAAATCAAAATTGATTTTTTGTTATTAAAATATCACATTTCAAGTAATTGTGTAATTGTGTTTGTTAATTTCATTAATCGAGTTTAGGAGTAAAGTTGGTTGGTGGAGAGAACATAATAATTCATTCAGGTTCAGTAGTAGTTTATCGAGAGGCCTTCCCTAGGGTCAACTGCCCCATTAATTACTATTTCCTTTCACCTATGCATAGCCTCCGATAGTGCAGTTGGGATATTGTACATGCTTAGATTGGTATGCAGGATTCGAAACTGCATAATAAATCGTAGGCTTGTGCAGTATTCTTTAACTGTCTTCGTGGTGCAATACATGTGTGTGTTGATTTTCGGTGTGAGCATCCTAGGTTCAAATCCCCGGACTGCCACATGTGTTTGTTAATTTCATTAATCGAGTTTAGGAGTAAAGTTGGTTGGTGGAGAGAACATAATAATTATAAGACATTAAGCTACATAATAATTATAAGACATTAAGCTCCATAGCATTATTTCATGGCTTAAAACCGCACTTGAGAAAGTTTGTTGTCTTAGCGGATGGTCCGCATAACCAACAAGAACAAAAACACATAGCCAGTCAGTCAGGTCACTCCTGCGTGCGTGCAGGCCTAACGAAAGCTTCTATTGATTTAGAGAGTCTCAAACGATGCATGAAAGCAGTTGACAGTGAAATAGGAATGCTTACAATGGTGAAAATAATCAATATTAACCCTTACAGGTCTGGGGGTTGCCGTTTAGTAGTCAGAAAATAATGTTCTGTATCATAATTGCCTCTCCAAAATTAGTTCTCTGCTCACAAGTCACTCACAGACAACTGCAGAGGTTGAAGTAATTAAACTAAAGGTTTCTAAACACTCCTGATGTTCAGAAAGTTTTAAAGTATCCTGTAAGGAATCGATTGCGTCCTGCAGTGCGCGAAAGGGTTAATACATAATCAATAATCAATTGTTGAACGAATGTAAATACAGTAGACCGTAACCGTGGCTACCGATACTGCATCGTCGCATTTGAACATTTCTCAGTAGCATCACAAAACAGCTGTCCTATTTCTCACCTCGCACAATAACCACTTAATGTCTATCTATCTATTGCCTGACGCCGTGATCCCCGAAGAGGTGGCCACGAAAGAACTGCCCCATGCACCTCTGTCCCCAGTCAGTCAACGCCCCTCCTCCCAACCAGCACCGCCTGGGCGGGTGCCCAATCCCGAAAGGGGTTGAAATAGGGGAGCTATCCCCCCGCCAAAGGCGGCTTTCTAGGGCCTTTCCTAGCTGATGCCGAGAGGATTGGGTTCTAGTCATGTGGTGATGGGCTGGTCTATCAGAGTGAGAGCTGAGCGATCTCTGCCATACCCATAGTTTACTCTGACTGTTCCTTTTACTTATATATTTTCTAGATATCAAGTGACGGACTCTCTTACGTGGATTGACCTCCCAATCTACCAAGATTGGAAGCTAAAGCGTCACATTTTTCCTTTGCCTCTCAGCTTTCACTTCATTATTGCTGAGGGGCACAGGGCCCTGGGTTGGGCTTTGGTTTCCTGGGCGTTTCCGCACCCTCCTCAGCTCCCCGCCATGGAGTGGCTTCGGTCACCCAGGCTTTATTGTGGTCGGCAGGGAGGGTTGTGTTGGGGCGCTTGGTTATGGCCTTGGCCTTGCTCGGGGCCTTGGGGCTGTTTGGCCAGGCAGCTTGGGGAACAACAACAACAACAACAACAACAACCAGCACCGCCTTCATCCATATACAGTACTTCCTCACTCCATCCTTCCACTTATCTTTCGGTCCCTCTCTGTCCTTCTACCTCGCTCTTGTACACCCTCTTAGTCATTCTCTCGCTTCCCATACGTTCTGTATGGCCGAACCATCTCAAGGTGTTCCTTTTCACACTTTCCAGCACATCTACCTCCACACCACACCTCCTTCTTACTTCCTCATTCGTCTGTCTATTCCTCCATGTAACTCCGCACGCACTTCTTAAGTAACTCATTTTCACCCCTCTCACTCTTGGTCTGAGTCTCTCAACCAACGCCCATGCTTCGCTTCCGTAAGTCAGTGTCAGGATTACCACACTGTCATGCAAGGACTTCTTCACTTCCATACTGACCACCCGATTTCTTGTTACTGCTCTCAGCGTTCCTACAACCCTCTTCCCCTGTTTCACCCTCTCCCGCACTTCTTCATCCATAGTCCCATCTTTACTCAACACACTGCCCAGATACTTAAATGAGCTAACAATCTCCATAGCCTGATCGTTCAACTTCACCTCATACTCTGTGGCTTCACCCCTTTCGAAGACCATAACCTTGCTCTTCCCCGCATTTACCTTCAAATTCCGTTTTTCGCACACTGTTCCAAACATATTTACCAGACCCTGCAACTCCCATTCATTATCGCTCATCAGAACTGTATCATCAGCAAGCAGCAGTACAGGTAGCTTCCACTAATTTCCCTCACTTATCAGCAATACACCAACATCCACTGCTCTTCCTAGTATTTCTTTCATGACTCCATCCATATATACAGTACACAACCACGGGGACATCACACACCCCTGTTTCAACCCAACATTCAGGTCAAAGAACTTGCTCTGCTCATTCTCCACACGTACTGCCGCCTTTGCACCCTCATACATGCTCTTCACTGTTTTCAGCAACTTGCCATCTACTCCATATATTCTATGTACTTTCCACATACCTTCTCTATCCACTCTGTCATAGGCCTTCTCCAAATCCATAAAGGCAACATACACCTTTTGTTGTTTCTCCAGATATTTCTCCACAACACTATTCAGGGCAAAAATCTGATCTACACATCCTCTTCCCTTCCTAAAACCTCCCTGCTCGTCACCTATCCATTTCTCCGTTCTCACTCTTACTCTCAATCTCACTACCCTACTGTACACCTTCCCTACTACTCTTTAACGCCTTACGAGCGGGCCCGTAAGGAATTTCTACTACTCGCCAAGCGGGTGGTTTTACCCTAAATGGCCTTGTTTCCGTGCTCTTTTTCATGCATAAACAAGAGCCAGAGCGTAATACAATTATGTATCCCTGAAAGGGCGTTAACCCTTCAAACTCGGATGGTACACGTGTGTACCATTATGTTTTGCCCCGAGGAACCCGGGTGGTACAACATTGTACCAGTGGTTGAAAGCCTGTGAGCTTGCTGTGCGAGGCGTCGGTCCGACGCATGTAAACAACAGCCGGCTGGACCGACGCCCAGCATCTCCGGCCACAAGAAGGAGAGCGTCGCTTGTTCGTGTGTGCCTGTATGTTGTTGTTAAGTATCGAAAAGTATTGTAAAGTGGCTGTTGTTGCCGTAAGTTATCTCCACTGAAATCATCATCACAACTCAACCAGTTGACTTAGAGAGCTCTACTTAATGCCATTCTACAGGTAAATAACACAGCTACGCTTGGGGATGCGCGGGAATGCGGGAAGCAGTCAGCATAACAATGATACGGTAGCCTAGCCTAGACGTTTTTCGGCCAAAACACCCGGGTTTCGGGCAATATTTATGTAATGCGTAGCCGGGGCTGGAGGGTTAATTCAGCTTTCCAATGACACCAGAACCATCCTCCTACGACCAAGCGTTCTCTTGCAACGATCGTGCAAGACGAGTGCAAAATCCCTAAATACGGTAATTTCTTGACATTATAGGTTTGACTCCTGTAAGGAGATAAAGAAAACCTAATATTTAGTAGTGGCCCCGTAATCATTGACGAACATGCCTATTACACAAGGCATCCTCTTCAAACACTAATCCGCCGTAGTTTGAATCTACCGCGCAGAGCATTTAAAGTCTGAGGAGCCTTCATCATGAGCGCACGTGACCTCACTCATGGCTTCAGTCATTATGAATTGGGTTCTCACTACGAAAAAACTTCGTAAAACATAAAAAGAAAAAGAAAATAAGAATAACTATCCAATAAGCTTTCCATCATATCGTGGATGTACTTGTGTGGATCTTTGACCAGACGCTGATTCAGGCGTCATTCTTCCTTCACTGACATATCAAGTAAACCAAAATCCTTAATACATCAACGAATGGGAAGGGGATGGTCGGGAGGGCCCCAGTCGTCAATGATTACGGGGCCACTACTAAATATTAGGTTTTCTTTATCTCCTTACAGGAGTCAAACCTATAATTTATTAGTGGGCCCTCCATCATTGACGAACATGCCTGATTTCTAAGACTGGAGGGGGACATTCGTAATCATATCATAACTCTAGAAAAGCAGATAATCAAACAACCATTTAGTATTCTTACTTTGAAAATATATTTACACATGGCGCAGCCCATATATATACAAAAAAGGGGTTCAAGCAGGTGCGTGCTTCAAAGAAGCCTGCTTGACAAAAAGGGGTAACTCTGGAGATTCTGTGAACAGATCTGTAGTTACAAAGGCACCCCACTCAACGAGTGGTGACAAAAATAACAAGTTATAAGATTACATGTGCACATATAACCCCATAATATTCGTGGAAACATCTTTCAAAATATCTCCACTGATTAATACTAAATTGCTTTCACAGCTAAAACTACTATAACAACCCTGTTGTTTGTACTAACATTGAACTAGCACAATTTCTCGCCCTGAATAGAACAGAGAAATTTTCATATCACATTATCCATAATTTGTATCACAGCTCTTACACTCCGGCGGGGTCTAGGGTGTCCTATGTTACACTGACTGCACCCCCCCCCCCCCCTTTTTCCTTGAAAGTAAACAAAAGTGACTGAAGGACCACCTAGACCCTCTGCCTTAAAGCTATACATGGTAAGGAAGGTTTGTCTAGAGCAACTGACAAGTATCTAGTCAAAAACGTATGATTAGAAGCCCACAAATGTGTGGACATAATATCTTCTACTGAAAAATTCTTCAGGAAACGTAAAGAGGCTGCCCATTTGCGTAAATCGTGGGCCCTACCCACAACACCGGGATTACTCTCTTTAATGACTTCGACCAAAAGAGAAGCCAATCTCCGTTTCAGTAAGCGTTTACCCGTACTTGCTACCCACTAAGCACCTTGGGGGTTTAGAGGAGCTACTCTCAAATATTTGGTTAGAGCTTGCACTGGACATAGATTATGGTGCACCTTTCCCCTTCTTAACGCCGGCACAGTAACTCCGAAAACACGTGTGCACTGTGCTCATTCTTGGCTACAAATCCTGGGGAAGGTGCAATGTGAATACATTCATTAAGTCTACCAAACCTAAGGCAATTAGGTGTGTTGCTCATCGCCGCCAGCTCAGACACTCTGTTCCCGGTGGCCAAAGCTAAAAGGAATACAGCCTTTTTTAAGAGTAATGCAAAATCTGCAGTATTTTGGTACAGACGAGAGTGAAGTAAAGACAATGCTTTGTCCAGACACCAAGTAGGCATGAGCTGACGGGGAGGTGGGCGGAGTTTAAAACATGCTCTCATAAAACCTGTTTCCTCCGCCACCGGTATGGAGAGACCTGTAAGCTCTAAAAAGGGCACTCTAATCACAGTTAAGTAATTTTTTAACGTTACCACAGATAAACGTTTCTGCTCAAACAGATAATTCAAATAATTAAAAACTAACGCCACTGAGGGCACCGTTTGTTCTGTTCTAATGATCCAAGAAGTAAAGGCTTGCCAATGTGATTGATACCGTCGTTTCGTAGACTGAGTATATTGATTTATTAATTTATTGGTCACATCTCTACCATATGGTGCTAGCCACTTGGCCTCCTGAATGTCCATAATGCAAAAGTCAGCGAGGTCGCTAGGTTGCCAATCGTGTCTGTGGAAATACTCGACCGGGAGCGACACTGGGTGCGGGCACCACGTCTTTAATTGCTGGTACCATAACTGCGCCGGCCACAGGGGCGCGATTAGCGAGACTAAGCCTCGATAATCTCGTAGTTTGTTCACTACGTGGCACATTAGTGACGCGTCTGGCGGCGGAAACAGATAGATGGAGCTCCATCTGTTCCAGTCTGTCACTAGGGCGTCTGGCCCCCCTGCCGGCGTTCCCGTCCGGCGGGTGAGGTATAGAGGGAGTTTGTGAGTCTCCTCGGACGCAAACAGATCCACTTGTGGATGGTAGAGCTCTGCAATCATTAGGTTGAAAATGGGTTGCTTGAGCTCCCATTCTACTGTCGTGCTCTGTCTCCGGGACAGAGCGTCTGCCCAGACGTTTGCTATGCCTGGGAGATAAGATGCGTGAAGATAAATGTCTAGCCTGTTGGCTAGAGTAAAAATCACTTCAGACACGTTTAGCAACTTCCGTGATCTCGTTGACCCCTGTTTCTGAATACAGTGAACTGCATTCAGATTATCCATTCTGAAGGCCACCGACTTGCCCCGTAAAGTAGAGCCGTGAGCCTGAAGGAAATACAAGGGGACTAGTAATTCTTTGACATTGATGTGGGAGATTTCTAAGTGGGACCAAAGCCCCTCCCCCTGGTGCCCCTGATTTGACTGAAAACCCCAACCTATTGTGCCTGACGCATCCGTGTCTACCCATACCGTTGGCGGAGGAGAGGTCCATGACATTACTGAGTGCAACATTTCCCTCTTCGCCCAGACCGCTAGTAAGGTGTGGATTAATTTTGGTATGGGCCATAATTTTCCTGCCGGTAAGAGTGGGAAATATTTGTTGCCCTCCAATATTAAACGTTTTACTTTCAACCGGCCCAACATTACAGTTAGTTGAATCCAGTTGAGAGAGCCGATCAGAGACTCCCAGATCCTCCGTGTCGTAGTCAGACTGTGAAGAAACATGAACAGTTTCCTGCGAAACCTGTTTCGATTGTCCACACTCTGACTCAGAGTGAGAGCAGCTGTGTCCCAAACCAGCCCTATCCACTGAACTACTTGTGAGGGAACAAGGTTTGACTTTACCAGATTTACCTTGAACCCTAGAGTTTTGACGTGATTTAAAGTTATGTTGACATGTTTGATGCATAATTGCTCTGTCTCTGCCACCACCAGCCAGTCGTCTAGGTACCACAAAATTCTGATCCCTTGCTTTAACCCTCCAGCCCCGGCTATGTATTATATATATATTCCTCGAAACCCGGGTGTTTTGGCCGAAAAACGTCTAGGCTACCGTATATGTGTTAATCTGACTGCTTCCCGCATTCCCGCGCATCCCCAAGCGTAGCTGTGTTATTTACCTTAGAATGGCATTAAGTAGAGCTCTCTAAGTCAACTGGTTGAGCTGTGATGATGATTTCATTGGAGATAACTTTATGGCCAAAACAGCCACAAGAAATAGGGTAGTCAGTATGGAAGTGAAGAAGTCCTTGCATGACAGTGTGGTAATCCCGACACTGACTTACGGAAGTGAAGCATGGACGTTGGTTGAGAGACTCAGACCAAGAGTGAGAGCAGTGGAAATTAATTACTTAAGGAGTGCGTGCAGAGTTACATGGAGGAATAGACAGACTAATGAGGAAGTAAGAAGGAGGTGTGGTGTGGAGGTAGAGGTGCTGGAAAGTGTGAAAAGGAACAACTTGAGATGGTTCGGCCATATGGAACGCATGGAAAGCGAGAGAATGACTAAGAGGGTGTACGAGAGCGAGGTGGAGGGACAGAGGGGGAGAGGTAGACCGAATATGAGGTGGAAGGATGGAGTGAGGAACTACATGAATGAAGGCGGTGCTGGTTGGGGGGAGGGGCGTCGACTGACTGGGGACAGAGGTGCATGGGGGCGGTTCGTTCGTGGCCACCCCTTCGGGGATCACGGCGTCAGGCAATAGATAGATAGATAGAACAACAACATACAGGCACACACGAACAAGCGACGCTCTCCTTCTTGTGGCCGGAGATGCGGGGCGTCGGTCCAGCCGGCTGCTGTTTACATGCGTCGGACCGACGCCTCGCACACGAAGCTCACAGGCTTTCAACCACTGGGCGTTCAAGAGCCCTTCCGGGCAGTTGTTATATGCTTTTCTATGGGCGTTCAAGAGCCCTTCCGTGGTGAGAGGGTTAACAATGGCATCAAGGCTTGCCGGACTAATTTCGTGAATAATCGAGGTGCCAGGTTCAAACCGAATGGCATCCTCTGAAAAACAAAATTTTGATGCCTTATCCGTAAGGCCAGAAACCTTTGAAATCTTTTGTTTACCGATACGTGCCAATAAGCGTCTGTCAGGTCTAGGGAACACATCCAACCTCCCGGCGGAAGTGTTAGCCTGATTTGGTGTACTGTTAACATTCGGAATGACTCGTTGTGAATGTGAAGGTTCAGATACGACAGGTCTACGACCGGTCTCATCTGAACACTGTCCCTTTTGGGAACCAAAAATAGCTTGGACGTGAATACTGGGTAATTTGGAGGGACCGGGATGATGACATTCTTGGCAAACATTTCCTGGACCAGTGACTCCACCTCTAAAGAAACTAGATTCGCCGTTGTCGGCTGACGTAAGCGAGGTCGCCGGAGCCACTGCCAAGTGATGCCTTTGCGTGCCACCATCCGTGCCCAAGTGTTTAACGGCCATGCTTGGTGACACGTACGGAACGACCCAGTTACCAGACAAGGGTTCGCCGGCTGTACTACCCTCGGATCCACCGGCCTTGAGACTGGCACCGGGAGTGAGAGAGACTTTATTTTTTTTATGGTGGTGGAGTTGGTGGTGGTGGACGCTTCGCCGGCTGGCTGGCGTTGGCAGAAGACGGGCCCTGACCTGGCTTATTATAGCCGTGTCCTCTCTGACCTGAAAACCTACCCTGTCTATGCCTGTACTGACCTTGAGGGGAGGAGGACTTAAGTGGATGAAAGGGCTTAGATCCCCCCGGCTGAGCCTTAGCGACTGGCTTGGGTTTGGGGAAGTTAAAGGCAGGTTTCTTAGAAAGGGACTATGTTTAAAGGCCTGAGCCATATTAAAAACTGTTCACCACACTTCAGGGGACATTAAAGAGGGAGTGAGCACTGGTGACATGACCACCTGATTCGCAATGCGATCAGGCAGCTTCCGTACCAAGGACATTCTGAGATCTTGTCTCGCTCGCACCGCCTCAAGCAAGGCTGTGCGTATGTCACCCAATGATTGGATTGACGACTGAAGAAGCAGTCGCCGGGACAGTTCGACCGACCTTCTGGCATCCGCGTCTGCGATTGCCTGAGTGGACCGGAGCAATGACTTTGCAACCTGTTGTGACACTATGTATTGGGAGAACAGGCGAAAAGCTTTCCCCCTGTAGCCTAAATTCTCGGTCTAGGTGAGTTGGGGTAGGGGTAGTGAAAGGGTCTTTTAGTTCACAAAGATTAATTTTAGGGGCAGCTAAGAAAGCAAACAAGGCTGAAGGGACTCCGCCGGCAGAACACACTGGCATGGAGAACCAAGAATGAGTATCTTGAGGGATCTGGTGGAAAGTTTTGGAAGTAAATGTGCTCGCAAAGTTTTGAGCCTCTGTCTCCCATTCTACCCAACGTCCTGGACCCAACTGCCCCACCTTCAAGACTGGATTAGCGGCTGCGTCTGTGATGGTTTGCATATCGAGTTCTGGAGTGAGAGCTGACAGTGTCTTAATGTCATTAAACCCATCATGCTTAGACCAGTCAGAAAACAATTTTGAAGCTGAGGCAGAGGGTAAAGCAGGCTTAGCAGCATAAACAAAATAGTCCTGGTGATAATAACTAGGTATCGCCTTTACATTGACATCTAGTACATTCCCCAAAGTATCCAAGGCCCTTAATTTCTTAGATTTATTGCCTTGGATGACCCACTCTTACGGCACTGGGAGTTCCCCTGACAAGGTAGGTTGGGCGAGCTCTGGCTTAGTGGGGGTCAAAAGGACCCATGACTCGTCTGGTCCGTAAAGCAAGGGCATAGCTACCTTTCTGAGAGGAGCTTTGTCTAAAGGGGGCGGATTGACATCCGTTATAACCCTTACATTCGAAGTGGTCAATGCCGCCGTAGCAGGCCTAGTGACCACCGATGGTGACATAGAGGGAGGGTGAGGGATCTGAGTCAAAGCAATAGAAGTCATCAGAGGCCGTACCGTAGAGCTTGTCGTGGGAGCTCCCAGGTCCACTGTAGGAGTTTCCGGCTGTTGGCCAAAATGTTTAGATAAAGCATTAACTAGTAGCCCATCAATTTCCTGTGCTGTGACAAATTTATTAGATGATGTACTCAATGGTGAATCAATAAGATCTTGTGCGGCGTCTAAGCCTGAACCCGACTCTTGCACTTCCATATCTGATATAATTGAAACCTCGTCTTTATCATCCTGTTCCTCATGAGAGGATACTGCCGAAGCTGGGGTACCATCTTGTCGCCAAGATAAGTCAGGAATAGAGGATGGGATCGCCGCGTCCCGGTGGACGTCAGCCACTGTGTGAGTAGTTTGAGCCAGAAGTGGGTGGTCAGGTACTGGTCGAGAATATCGCCAAACACCGAGGCTTTGGCCTACACTCCCTTGGGAGTCCGAAACACTCTCAACCACTGAGCTCCCTGAACTCTCCAAATCCAGGGTTAAAATGCTAATAGGTAAAATATCTTTAGGTACAGGCACTACACTGGACCCCTGAGACCGAACACTAGCTCTGTCTGGGGTAGAGGTATGACGAGAAGTACTAGATTCCGGCGAATGTCGGGAGGCCTTACTATCATGGGAATCCTTTCTCGAAGATTTATGGCTGCGGTGTGACCGTGAACTACTCTTTGATTTGGAGGATTTATCGCCGTGACCACTGGTGGAACTCTCCGTCTTACTCTTCTTACTCGATGGTGAAGAGGCAAGACTGGGTGGCTGGTGTCTAAGTGGTGACCTAGACCTAGATCTCGCCCGAGACGAGGAGGCCGCCGGGGGTGTAGGCTCACGTTGACGTTTCGAAGTAGCTGGGGCAGGAGATGACACAGAACCCTGTCCAGTCTCTGCCGGCTTACGGATAGTTACTCGAGAGGAACGTTTATGGGGAGGGTGCTCAATTAGAAGCCTATCCCAAAGTGGGACGTTGTCACATTGAAGTGACTTATGAGCCACAATAGTAGTATAAGCTGCCATTTGTTGCCTAACTTCTCGTAAGGCGACCGCTGCGGTCTTATCATTGTCTTTTAATACTTTTACACTGAGTTGGGAGCAAAAGGAACAGTTGTGCATCACCCACAGACCCCTTGAACGGTCTAGACATTTAACACACTTGATACAAAGAGTGTGCGCAAAAAGAGGGATACCAGCACAGGTTGGAGTAATGCATAAAGCAAAAACTGGGGCAAAGGTAGCCATGACAGAGACTGGTGGGAAAACTACTGCAGGTTCTGTATTGGTCCGCCGGAGCCCAGCTCTGGAAAAAAGAAAATTTCCAGGAATTAATGCTCATAAGGTTAACCCAACATGTTCGCACACAAGTGTTAATAACCCGCCGGGTAACGAGACGTAATGTCACAACGATCACAGCTCGTTACGCGGCGGGGTTCTATAAAGATTTCCGAATATCTAGACATGTCTTAAGAAAGTTAAGAATACCCTCTGACATAATATAAAAGACCAGTATGGCGTTTATAAACATAGTCTTTCTGGTGGTGACTGTTTCAAGATTCAATTTTGGAAAACAACCCCCCACAAAGACGCCGGCCCCTGAATTATCTTGCAGATTAACACTGGGCAGGCTGATACGAGATCTGACTTCTAACGAATTGTCATATAGATCGCCGTATGTTGAAGGCGGCGATACACTAACGTATCTCTCAATTATTTGGTTAACTAAATTGAATTGTAAATTCCTTATTTCCTCCTCCCAGGAGCACCCGCCGGGTGTGAAAAACTTATGAAAAAGATGTTAACCCTAATTGAGCCTTCGATCGCCGTATGTGTGAAGGCGGCGATACATATAGTATCACTAAATGGACCGGTTAACTAAACTGAATTACCAATTCATTCATCCCACCCTACCAAGGTGCACCCGCCGGGTGAGATCTGATGTTTAAACGTTAACCCCAAAAGTTCCTATCCCCACTTCTTTGTAAAAGATCGCCGGGGAGGAAAGCCCACAACAACAGCTAGGTTTTTTTCTTTGGTTTGTAAAACCGGGTAGAAAAACTTCATAACATATGTCCGCATGAACAATGTTAGATGGGTACAGCCATTCCGCCGGGAATCATAGGGAGCCTGAAACAGGCACCACCACAGAGACGCAGTCCTGGAGAGCCACAGACACCTACTCGCCGGGGACACAAGCCTGTTTTTGAAACCACGCGTGGCCAAAACTCGGCTCTCGGCCGGGGTTTTCATGGTGTAACCGAGAAAAACCCGCCGGAAAGTAACCCACCCCGTCCAGAAACCATCTGAACGCACATAGGACCCGAGAGATAGCCAAAACACAACTAACCTAGGGCCCACAAACATAATCCGTGGAATTAGCCAATACACAACTAAACCAGGAAACATAAATAGTCCGTGGAATTAGCCAATACACAACTAAACCAGGATACACATGACACAGTAGTACATATTTATAAATAAATCAATAACACTTGTACATGTGGCAAAGCTACGAGCGGCTGGCTAGGCCTAGGCAGACGGCACAAAAACGTTGAAATATAAACAAAAGCACTGGAAATATCATAACAGGAAACACCGCCAACACACCACTGTAGCAATTATTTCCGGCAAAGGGAAGACTGACTCGGGACCCAGAAAAAACTTCACTAAGTGAAGAAAAATACGCTGGGAACGTCAGCAAAACAAACGCTACCTCATCAGAAAGATAGAAGGCAGCAAAAAGCGCGTAATGAAAGCCGCCTGCATCACAAGCTAACTAACTGTGAACAAGTTCACACGTCCAAAACAGGACCACGAGGGTACATCCGAAATAGATGCCCCAAACACACGACCCAAAATACACTGCACTGCGGGCAACCAGCCCAGGACACTCCTGCTACGCATATCCTAACCTTACTCGATACATCCCGGAGTAAACAAATGAGAAAAAACTCACTAGGGACGCAGCAAATGCGGAACCAGCGGAGCGTGGGGAGACACGTCCGGGCGGGGTGAGCGCAGAGCAGAGAAGGAAGAATGACGCCTGAATCAGCGTCTGGTCAAAGATCCACACAAGTACATCCACGATATGATGGAAAGCTTATTGGATAGTTATTCTTGTTTTGTTTTTGTTTTTATTTTTTACGAAGTTTTTTCGTAGTGAGAACCCAATTCATAATGACTGAAGCCATGAGTGAGGTCGCGTGCGCTCATGATGAAGGCTCCTCAGATTTTAAATGCTCTGCACGGTAGATTCAAACTACGGCGGATTAGTGTTTGAAGAGGATGCCTTATGTAATAGGCATGTTCGTCAATGATGGAGGGGCCACTAATAAATAATACCCTGTGTAGTGAGGGAGGGAGGGTGGATGTGTGTGGAGTAAACGTCAGTAGGCCCGCTGGACCCGTGGCGAACGGTCAGAGCCCGACCTACGCTCCGCCCACCGCTCGTCTCTCTCTCACAGGCAACATTGCTCCAAAATTGCACACGGACTAAAGTCGGGCCCCGCTCTTTGGGCAGGTGTTCTCTATACGGACTTAAGTCAGGCCCCGCTAATAAGGGGCTAAAAGACATATTCCTCGGTGGTTACCACACACTCCTCTTTCCCCTTTACCCTTGTACTGTATATGGGGACTATTATGCCTGTCTTCCAGTCATCAGGTGCACTCCCCTTCTCCTATGCTAGTTTGCACATTTTTCATAGCCATCCGATCACTATCTCACCACCATACCTCAGCATTTCCCCACACACTCTATCTGTTCTTGGTGCTTTCCCCAACTTCACTCTTTTCATGGCTTCCCACACTTCTGACCTCCTGCTCTCCACTACTTCTCTTCTTCTCCCTCCCATTCCCCATCCAACTATGATTGCTGGCGCTTCATTCCTTACATTTAGCAACTCGTTGAAGTACTCCCTCCATCTTTCGACTCTCTCTTGCTTCTTGGGTAGCACTCTCCCATTCTTATCTTTCACACCCTTACTGTTTCCCTTGCTACCTTCCCTAACTTTCTTGACTTCTTTCCAGAACAGTTTCTTACACTCCCTCCATTTTACACTCAGATTCCTTCCAAATTCCTCATCTACTCTTCTCTTACTTTCCTTCACTACTCTCTTCACCACTCTCTTTCTCTCCACGTACCTTGCCCGTTTCTGCTTCTCCAAATCTTCATTCCCTCTACGACCCAACCACTCTCTATACGCTTTCTTCTTGTCTTCCACAGCTATTTTTACCGCTTCTGTCCTCATGCTGTACCTTTCACTCCCCTAACTCTTCTCCTTACTCCACACACCTCCTCACATGCTGCACAAATCTCTTCCTTAAACACCTTGCTTAATGTACAGTGTTCTAGTCTACACCCATTGCAAGATAACGCCGAGTACTGCCTCTGGTATGTATATAACCTAGGTTAAGCTATTTATTTGCAGAGATATGAGTACAGTAGAACCCCTCCCATTCGGTGCTCTCAGATCCGGAAACCCAAGAGATCCAGACAGGCATTTCGATCCAGACTCATGTTTCAGCCAACCAGATTTGTCTGGATGGCTTGGGAAAAATAAAAGTCAATCCGGAAACGAATGAGACGAATAAAAGTTACCGCACGTATTGTTTACATCCAGCGTTAGATATCCAGACTTGTATGTCCAGACTTGTATGTCAGCCATCCGGATTTGTCTGGATGGCTGAAACCTAAGTCTGGTTGTTTAAGTTAAATATCTGGACTCATGTTTCTGCCATCCGGATTTGTCTGGATAACTGAAACCTAAGTCTGGTTGTTGTTTTTGTTGTTGTTGTTGTTGTTGTTCCCCAAGCTGCCTGGTCGAACAGCCCCAAGGCCCCGAGCAAGGCCAAGGCCACAACCGAGTGCCCCCACAGAACCCTCCCTGCCGACCACAATAAAGCCTGGGTGACCGAAGCCACTCCATGGCGGGGAGCTGAGGAGGGTGCGGAAACGCCCGGGAAACCAAAGCCCCACCCAGGGCCCTGTGCCCCTCAGCAATTATGAAGAGAAAGTTGAGAGGCAAAGGGAAAATGTGACGCTTTGGCTTCCAATCTTGGTAAATTGGGAGGTCAATCCACGGAAGAAACGCCGTCACTTGAGATCTAGAAAATATGTAAGTAAAAGGAACAGTCAGAGTAAGCTATGGGTATGGCAGAGATCGCTCAGTTCTCACTCGGATAGACCAGCCCATCACCACATGACTAGAACCCAGTCCTCTCAGCATCAGCTAGGAAAGGCCCTAGAAAGCCGCCTTTGGCGGGGGGATAGCTCCCCTATTCCAAACCCCTTTCGGGGTTGGGCACCCGCCCAAGTTAGATATCCGGACTCATGTTTCAGCCATCCGGATTTGTTTGGATGGCTGAATATATATCCGGACTTTCGGCAGATCGAGACAGGGTTCTCCCCCAATTAGTCTGGATGGGCGAGGTTTTACTGTTAATCGTAAATGACGAAATTTGGTAATTTACACGGTTCTAGGCTTGCAGCGGCCAAAACTGACCTACTCATTTTCACAATAAAAACTGAACCTCTTGGTCTAAAGACTTCTAGTCTTCACTCATCGCAAGATAACGAGTACTGCCTCTGGATGTATATAACCTAGGTTAGGCCGTTTAATAATATTAGTATTAATAATAGCGCCAAAATTCTGACAATTCGAAGATTCATCCACATTCAGCATTGGTGGGAAGGTTTATATGGCTGTTCGGTGAGGGTTAAATTACTTTGATTTAATTGTTTTTCTGACATAATACAGTATAATCAAAGTAATAACCTTTAACCCTTTCTGCCCGGGCAGCATTTTAAAATGCCGCAAATTGCGAAAGCCAGGAGCCCGGGCCGCATTTTAAAATCTGTATGCTTGAAAGCGTCCCAAGTGTACTTTGAAAGCCGAGCGGCGAAACGTTTGTAAACAAGGTCGATTGTAGCGCCACCAAGCCTCAACTACATCACTTATCAGTCCAACTTTGTCTGCCATTGCCAGTTATAGCAAAAATTAGTCTTCCAAAGTGTCCGATATGGCTAAATACGCGGCAAAACTCTCTCCATGGAAATCGTCATCACACCTGAAACAGTTGACCTAGAGAGCTCTACTCAATGCCAGTCTACAGCTACAAGTAAGGGCTACATTTTGAGATTCGTGTGAATTCTCTAGTTATGAAATTAACAAAAATAGGCCTATGTTTACATACGTTTTTTTGCCAGATCGCGCGTGTAAGACTCTCAACATTTAGAAATGCTGCCCGGGCAAGAAGGGTTAAGGTGTAGGAATATTTATACTTACAATATTATACAGGTTTTGCGCAAAATGGAAGTATGTGTAGGTAACCATGTATGGAGAAAATGCCATCTATCTATCTATCTATCTATATGCTCAGGCCCAATCCCCACTTTTCCTATTTTTTATTTTTATTTTCCTCTATTATATTATTATATATATATTTTTTTTTTTCCCTTGGGGGTGGCCGACTCAAGACAGAGCAAGAACAGGAAAACACAAAACACAAGAGAAAACACAAGAGAAAACAACGAACAAACACAGACAAAACACAAAATTCACACACATCTTGGCCACCCAGGAGAATACCCAGAGACCAGGGTCACCAAGGTCGCTCCAGCACTCCCCCGGCCCCCGACCACCCGGAGAGGCTCCGATCTCGGCAGGCAGACATGCAGCGGAGCCAATGCCACAAGCCCGCCCACCACACTTCTAGGCGCACCCTTCATATTAATCGTCTCCCCGGGCCAGGCGCCTGATAGACTATTATCTAGTCCAACTTGCGCCCGACCCCTTCCGCCAAATGACCACGTGCTCACTCAACTATTCACAAGCTTTCTCCATTCATTCCTGTTTATTACCACTTCCTTTGCTTGATCTATAGTCATTCCTCTATCATCCAAACCTTGTCTTACACAGTCTCTCCATCTCAATGGGGGTCTTCCTGCCCTTCTATCTCCCCTTGTGTTATGCCCTGATTTTATGCAGGATTAACAATGGATGATACAGGCGAGTTCTACTCCACTGGGACTTCCAAGTTCAATTAAATACATATAAAATAAAAGAAAACAGAGGATAAGTATATCGCAAAATATGTTTTACTAATACAGCTTTATTTCTCCTTCACTATATTGTATATGAGAAATAATCTGAAGCCAAGAACATGGGACACGTATCACTGCCAGTGAATAGTACTTAAGTTTATCACTGACTCCCTAGCACAGTCGCGGAGCTAGATAGGGAGCAGGTATTCTGGGCGGGTGCCCAACCCCGAAAGGAGTTGAAATAGGGGAGCTATCCCCCCGCCAAAGGCGGCTTTCTAGGGCCTTTCCTAGCTGTTGCTGAGAGGATTGGGTTCTAGTTATGTGGTGATGGGCTGGTCTATCAGACTGAGAGCTGAGCGATCTCTGCCATACCCATAGCTTAAGAACATAAGAAAATGGGAGTCTGCAGAAAGCCGATTGGCCTAAGCAAGGCAGATCCCTGTCCCACACAACCCCAATTACAAAGCCCAATTATAGGCTCAACACTCTAATACCCTGAGGATCATCTTACCAAAACGGTTAGAGATTAACGCAGGATTACGGGGGTCTGCAGAGCGCTGATTGGCCCAACCCGGCTGATCCCTCTTCACACCCAACCCTTCTCGTCCATATGCTTATCCAATTTTATCTTAAAGCTCCCTACCATTTTTAATCCCACTATAGCACTTGGTAGTCCATTCCACCCATCTACAACTCTGTTACCAAACCAATATTTGCCTATATCTTTTCTGAAACAAAATTGATCTAATTTGAAACCATTGGTACGAGTTCTTTCGCTATCACTGAGCTTTAGTACATTTGTCATGTCCCCTTTGTTAATCCCACTAACCCACTTGAACACCTCTATCATATCCCCTCTAACGAATGTAAACCTAATTTCTTCAACCTTTCTTCATACGGAAGATTTCTAATATTATGGATCATTTTTGTCATTCTACGCTGAACTCTCTCCAATGAATCTATGTCCATTCTGTAATAAGGACACCAAAATTGGACAGCATAATCCATATGGGGTCTCACTAATGACAAGTAAATTTTTAAGATAACATCAGCAGTTCTGTTACTCACACTCCTAGAGATGAACCCGAGAATCCTGTTTGCCTTATTACGAACGCTTATACACTGTTTTCTAGGCTTCAAATCGTTGCTAACAAACACACCTAGATCTTTCTCGCAGTCTGAATTTTCTAATTCTAAATTAGCTAGTTTATATTTAACATTTGTTTGCATCTTCCCTATCTTTAACCCCTCCAACCCGGAAGGGCTCTTGAACGCCCATAACAAACTCGGCCCGCGCAACCCGGAAGGGCTCTTGAACGCCCATTGCTTGCGTGCGTGCTTTCGAATGCCGCGCGTACATTTTTGGTATCGTGGGACGGTAGGTGGCGCCACCAGGCGTAAACGACGCCACAGCAACAGTATCTACTCCGACGCCATCATGGACAGTACGCCAAATAGTGATTCCGCTGTGTCCGATACCGTGCTTCCTACGACGCCCTTGCTAGTTCGTCGCGCCTTACCCTGACGCCATCGCCTAAATGTGTTATCTCCCGGAGGTATTGAGACGACATTGAGACTAAATGAGCGTGCTGATGCCAAGTATATTGTTGATGATATAGTCAGTGACGACTCCAGTAATTATAAGTCGAGTGATTATGGCCATGAGAGTGACAAAGAAGAGCAATTCCTGGGATTTGCGAGAGAACATGACAGTGATGAGAGTGATGTACCAGTTGTTGAGGAAGCTGGTTTACCTAAAGACAGTGAACTTGAGAGAGTGATTGAGTGGGAGAGTTCAAGGTCACTCACCAAATTTCGCATAAGTGATACGACGCCAAGCCCTTCCCCAGGTAAATCGCCTTTCAAGCTACACTTATATAAGCAGAAAATACTTGAAAAGGCGGCCGCGGCAGCTAGGGAACAAGCCAAAATACTTGGTGAGGATGAGGCTGTGAGTGAGGGTCAGCGTGGTGACCCTTCTCGCCCGCCATTGTCTCCCTTATCTACCCACGCCACCCAAGATGACCCGGATGCCCCGCATTCTTCCCCACCACCCCCAAGGGTTGAGGACCCCCCACTTTCGGCCTATTTGCCTCCTAGGTCCCCCGACAGGAGACATACTGCTGCCGAAAAGGGGAAAGGTAGGAAATATACCAAAAAAATTAAGAAAAGTAAGAGAGTTTTGTTCGCGGCTCCCGCGGCATCCACCCCTGCCGGCCCCAGCCATACACCCCCGCAACTTTCCCCACGGTCCTCCCCACCTCTCCCGCCTTCAACATGTCTTCCTGAAGAAGTCTTTGAGCTCGCATCACCAATACCTGGACCTAGTGACAGTGAAGCATTGCTTTCTGTCACTCGTCGCAGGCCAAGGAGCCCAGGACCTCGGGGGGACACAGCCTCACCTGCCACTCCTTCCCCACCTGCACGCCGCCCACGCATCACTCGTTCCCCGCCAGATTATGTGGGGGCCACTGATGATGAAGGGCACCTCTCTGAAGACTCTGGCCATGATTACATAGGTCCACCGTCAGGGCAAGATGACCACTCTGACGATGACTATATGGACATCGACAGCCATAGACCCATCCGCTTGGCCCGGCGTCGTGCTGCCCGTCGTGCTGGCCGACGCCCTGACCGCCGCCCTCGCCGCCCTAGGGCGCGGGCCTCCCGAGTTGGCCGTGGGCGTGCTGGGCCACCAGCTGGAGCTCCTCGTCAGCGTAGACAAGACCCATTCTACGTTTTTCAGTGGCAAGACGTAGTTGATGGGGATGGATACAACCCTGATGTGCCAGCTTTTGATGAGGTACTGGAGGGTTCAGGCATTACCCCCAATTTTCCTGCAGGCCCCAATGCTCCACCACACAAACTATTTGAGGCCTTCTTTGATGAGGAGGTGGTAGGCTATGTTGTCAAAGAGACAAATAAGCAGCACCAATACCAGGTCCACTTTTTGGGCAAGGTGACCAAGGGCCACATGAGGCAGTGGACCCCAGTGACTCATAAAGAGTTCATGGTGTTCCGGGGAAAACTCAGCTTCCGGCAGTACATCCCCTCAAAAAGACATCGCTTTGGCATAAAATTCTTTGTGCTGTGCGACTGCCAAACTGGCTATGTCCTGGACTTCCTGGTCTACAGCGGGAAGGAAGGGGACTTGCTTGTGGACCCCCTCATTGGCTTTGGCGGAACAGTGGTGCAAGCCATGATGGACCGCTACTTTCATAAGAATCACGTCCTCTATACGGACAATTATTACACATCCCCCACTCTCTCACAGTACCTGCATGAGCGCAAGACGGGGACTGTAGGCACAGTACGAGGGAAAAGGAAGGGCATGCCACCTTTCCCTCCAAAGACCAAAAAAGGTGATGTGTTCAAGAAGTCGGGGCCCATTCTGGCTATCCGTTGGCACGACCAGCGGAAGGTCAACCTCCTGAGCACCATCCACAAGGGGGAAATGGTGGAGACTGGCAAGGTGGATCGCCGCACCCAGGCCAGGGTGACCAAGCCCGATGCTGTCCTGGACTACAACATCAACATGAGGCTGGTGGACAAGTCGGACATGCAGATAGGCTTCATTGACTGCCTGCGTACCTCGTGCAGATGGTACAAAAAGTTCTTTCTGCATATGGTGGACATGTCAGTTCTGAATGCCTACAATATATACAAGCTTCGGAATGTGAACACACCCATGAAGTTCAATAGCCTGCGGAGGTTCCAAAAGCAGGTGTTGACGGAGCTCCTGGAGAGGTATGCTACGCCACAGAGGGCAGTGGCACATCCTAGGCCCGCCATTATTGACCGCTTGCAGTGTGCTCAATACTTGATTAGGCACAGGGTTGGTTCCCTGCCTCAGAATGAATCAGGAAGAACGCAGCAGAAGCGGTGCCATGTCTGCTACAACAGCAGGGTGAGGCCGAGGTCAGGTAAAAAGTCAACCATGGAGTGTGTGGAGTGCAAGGTGGCACTCTGTGCTTTAGAGTGCTTCTTTGATTACCACTCCAAGCTGGAGTTCTAATAATCATACTGAAAGTGCCAAATAAAATGACAATATGTACACTATATATATATATAGGCAAAAAGTGGAAGAAAACCAATTTATTGTTATACAAAAGTCATGTATTATGAGAAAATTGATACAAATACAATTACACCATAATAATATGTGAAAGTGACACATATGTATATACCAAGTGACATTCATATGATTAGAACCTATAGAAATATATAAATCAGTGAAAAAAGACACAATAAATTGTATATAAAACGTTTACAAATCATATAACTAAGTGAAAGTGACACAAGACCTAATATTTGATGGCCAAAGTATAAGAAACACCTGTGATAACGAATAATCAGTGCCTAATACAACAATAACCTACCTCAATTACTAATAAAATGTACGGTATCGAGTGAAAATGAGCATTATCAGTGACAGTGACACTCTCTAAAGCATATTTGTCAAAGTGAAAGTGACACAAGACCTAATATTTGATGGCCAAAGTATAATAAACACCTGTGATAACGAATAATCAGTGCCTAATACAACAATAACCTACCTCAATTACTAATAAAATGTACGGTATCGAGTGAAAATGAGCATTATCAGTGACAGTGACACTCTCTAAAGCATATTTATCAAAGTGAAAGTGACACAAGACACAATACTTGATAGCCAAAGTATAATAAACCTGTAATAACGAATAATCAGTGCCTAGTATAACAATAACCTACCTCAATTACTAATAAAATGTACGGTATCGAGTGAAAATTAGCAATATCAGTGACAGTGATACCCTAATAAACATACTTTATATAATTGGCCTCAAAATAACTATAAAAATATCAAATAAACATCACATTCTCAATATCAAACACTAAAATCGTCTAAGGGAGATAAATACTTTGGCGCGACGAGCGGCTCGGCCGCTCGTCGCGCCAAAGTATTTGTTGTATTAGGCACTGATTATTCGTTATCACAGGTGTTTATTATACTTTGGCCATCAAATATTAGGTCTTGTGTCACTTTCACTTAGTTATATGATTTGTAAACGTTTTATATACAATTTATTGTGTCTTTTTTCACTGATTTATATATTTCTATAGGTTCTAATCATATGAATGTCACTTGGTATATACATATGTGTCACTTTCACATATTATTATGGTGCAATTGTATTTGTATCAATTTTCTCATAATACATGACTTTTGTATTACAATAAATTGGTTTTACAATAAGTTAGGATAAGGAAAGAGTGGAAATATGAGAGGAAAGAGAGAAAACTGACAGTAGAGAGAATAAATGTGAGAAAATTAAATGAAGAATGTAATGCAACAAAATACAAGGACATCCTGAAAGAGACTATAAAGGACATGGATGTTATGATAGATCTGGGAAATACTGTAGACGAAGTATGGAAAGGTACAAGAGACTCCATGATTAAAGCAGCTGAGAAAGTATGTGGGAAGAAAACCTTTAAAATGTGGAAGAAGAAAGGTAACGCATGGTTTAGTAAAGAGATAGAAGAAATAGTGAAAAAGAAGAAAGAGTTCAGAAAGAGTATGCTGCAAAAGAATATACCTAGAGAAACTAGAGATGCGAGGAAAGAAGAATATAAAAATTTGAAACAAAGAGTGAAGAGGGCGATACAAGACGCTAAAAGGAAGACAGATGAGGCATATGGGAGAAAGATTAGTGAACAGTTTCTGAATGACAGGAAAGCATACTACAGAGCTGTGAAAGAAGCCAGAGGGAAGAAGACTGAGAGTGTCTCAGGTGGTAGGATGAGGGACATGAATGGGGAAGTGGTAGAGGGTGATGGTGTGGTGAAAGTATGGAAAGATCATTTTAGTAGCTTAGCTGTAAAGAGTAGGGGGAAGGCAAAGATCTCATCCATAGGAATGGAGAGAGGTAGAATAAACAGGTAGTTGAAAGCCAGATAAGCAGAGAGAGAAGTAAAAGAAGCAATCAATAGACTTAAAATGGGCAAAGCTGCTGGAGTAGATAACATCCCAGGTGAAATGCTGAGATATGGAGGAGAAGAAGCTGTTGACATAATGCATAGGTTATGTAAATTAGCATGGGAAAAGGAAAGTGTACCAGAGGACTGGAGGAAAGCAGTGATAGTACCCTTGTACAAAGGGAAGGGTAGTAAAGAAGAGTGTAAGAATTATAGGGGAATTAGCTTGCTTAGCATACCTGGAAAGGTACACGCAAGAGTAGTAACACAGAGGCTACAGAAGATAACGGATGACAAAATAGGCGAGGAACAGGGAGGTTTCAGAAAGGGCAGGGGCTGCGTTGACCAGATAGCCTCAATGCGATTGTTGGTAGAGAAGTATCTGGCCAAAAACAGAAAACTCTATGCAGCATTCATGGATTTGGAAAAAGCCTACGACAAAGTAGACTGGGAGGGCCTGTGGGATGTGTTAACAGTATATGGTGTGGGAGGAAAGTTGCTAATGGCAGTAAAATCTTTTTATAGGAATGCAATGGCAAATGTGAAGGTAGGGGATAAGTTAAGTGAAAGTTTTGAGGTCAATGTAGGTGTAAGACAGGGATGTGTCATGTCAGCTTGGTTGTTCAATATATACATGGATGGAGTGATTAGGGAATGTAGGGCTGTATCAATGGGTGTGGGAGCTAGACTGGAATCAGAGGGAAGAACATGGAAGATTTTAACATGCCTATATGCGGACGATGCAGTCCTGTTGGCGGAAAATGCTGAAGAACTTCAGAGAGTGGTCACTGACTTTGACAGGGTATGTGAAAAGAGAAAGTTAAAGGTCAATGTAAGGTAATGGTGTTTGAGAGAAGAATGCATGAAACTATAGATTTTAAGGAAAAATATAGAATCAAGAAAGAACACAAGAAAAGTTGTAAAATAAAATTGAAAAATGAAGTACTAGAAGAGGTTGAAAGTTTCAAGTATTTGGGAGCTGTACTATGCAAATATGGTAAAATGGAGAGTGAGATAAAAGAGAGAAAAATGCAAGGAGAAAAGTGATTGGAGAACTTGATAGTATTCTCAAAGGAAGAATGGTTAGCCAGGAAGTCAAAAAGTCACTGAGAAACAGTGTGCTCCCAACACTCTCGTATGGAAGCGAGACATGGACAGCAAGTGACGAGGACCTCTTCAAACTAAGAGCTGTGGAGATGAGCTTTTTCAGAATGGCAGCTGGCATGAATAGGCTAGATGGGCCAAGTAATAGGGAAGTGTACGAGTCCTTTGGAATGGAAGAGCAGGCTTTGGGCATTGATTGTGGTGTGGTTGAGTGGATAAAGAGAAGTACTTTGAGGTGGTATGGTCATGTTCAGAGAATGGATGAAGACAGAATGCCAAGAAAGATATATGGGAGTCAGGTGAGTGGAACCGCTAGTAGTGGAAGACCACCTATGGTATGGGAAAAGAAAGTGGAAAAATATATTGAAGAAAAACTTCCACGTAGTGGAAGGGGCATTGTGGCACGGGCAGGGGAGGCATGTCTTGACAAAGTAGCTTGGAGACGTTTCTGTCATGGCCATCCTCTAGTGGGGGTTTCCCAGGGGGAAGCAAGGCGTCGGAGATGATGATGATGATGATGAATAAATTGGTTTTCTTCCACTTTTTGCCTATATATAATTATAGTGTACATATTGTCATTTTATTTGGCAATTTCAGTATGATTATTAGAACTCCAGCTTGGAGTGGTAATCAAAGAAGCACTCTAAAGCACAGAGTGCCACCTTGCACTCCACACACTCCATGGTTGACTTTTTACCTGGCCTCGGCCTCACCCTGCTGTTGTAGCAGACATGGCACCGCTTCTGCTGTGTTCTTCCTGATTCATTCTGAGGCAGGGAACCAAGCCTGTGCCTAATCAAGTATTGAGCACACTGCAAGCGGTCAATAACGGCGGGCCCAGGATGTGCCACTGCCCTCTGTGGCGTAGCATACTTCTCCAGGAGCTCCGTCAACACCTGCTTTTGGAACCTCCGCAGGCTATTGAACTTCATGGGTGTGTTCACATTCCGAAGCTTGTATATATTGTAGGCATTCAGAACTGACATGTCCACCATATGCAGAAAGAACTTTTTGTACCATCTGCACGAGGTACGCAGGCAGTCAATGAAGCCTATCTGCATGTCGGACTTGTCCACCAGCCTCATGTTGATGTTGTAGTCCAGGACAGCATCGGGCTTGGTCACCCTGGCCTGGGTGCGGCGATCCACCTTGCCAGTCTCCAGCATTTCCCCTTTGTGGATGGTGCTCAGGAGGTTGACCTTCCGCTGGTCGTGCCAGTGGATAGCCAGAATGGGCCCCGACTTCTTCTTGAACACATCACCTTTTTTGGTCTTTGGAGGGAAAGGTGGCATGCCCTTCCTTTTCCCTCGTACTGTGCCTACAGTCCCCGTCTTGCGCTCATGCAGGTACTGTGAGAGAGTGGGGGACGTGTAATAATTGTCCGTGTAGAGGACGTGATTCTTATGAAAGTAGCGGTCCATCATGGCTTGCACCACTGCTCCGCCAAAGCCAATGAGGGGGTCCACAAGCAAGTCCCCTTCCTTCCCGCTGTAGACCAGGAAGTCCAGGACATAGCCAGTTTGGCAGTCGCACAGCACAAAGAATTTTATGCCAAAGCGATGTCTTTTTGAGGGGATGTACTGCCGGAAGCTGAGTTTTCCCCGGAACAGCACAAGAGACTCGTCAATGACGACCTTGCGGAAGGGCTTGAAGTAGGAGGTGAAGCGTTCTCGCATCATCTCGTACAACGTCCTAATCTTCCACAGCTTGTCTGGGAGGTGGACGTCAAGGTTGGTGACAAGATGGAGCGCTGCGAGGATATCAAGGTACCGGTCGCGAGACATATACTGTATTTCCCGAAGGCAGGGGTGGATATCAGATCATTGGTGATCCAATAGTCAGGCAACCTATGCTTCTTGACATGAGGCATTAGCATGGTGAGTGCCAGGAACACCATGAACTCTTTATGAGTCACTGGGGTCCACTGCCTCATGTGGCCCTTGGTCACCTTGCCCAAAAAGTGGACCTGGAATTGGTGCTGCTTATTTGTCTCTTTGACAACATAGCCTACCACCTCCTCATCAAAGAAGGCCTCAAATAGTTCGTGTGGTGGAGCATTGGGGCCTGCAGGAAAATTGGGGGTAATGCCTGAACCCTCCAGTACCTCATCAAAAGCTGGCACATCAGGGTTGTATCCATCCCCATCAACTACGTCTTGCCACTGAAAAACGTAGAATGGGTCTTGTCTACGCTGACGAGGAGCTTCAGCTGGTGGCCCAGCACGCCCACGGCCAACTCGGGAGGCGCGCGCCCTAGGGCGGCGAGGGCGTCGGCCAGGGCGGCGGGCAGCACGACGCCGGGCCAAGCGGATGGGTCGAGGGTCGTCGATGTCCATATAGTCATCGTCAGTGTGGTCATCTTGCCCTGACGGTGGACCTATGTAATCATGGCCAGAGTCTTCAGAGAGGTGCCCTTCATCATCAGTGGCCCCCACATAATCTGGCGGGGAACCAGTGATGCGTGGGCGGCGTGCGGGTGGGCGAGGTGGGGAAGTTGTGGCAGGTGAGGCTGTGTCCCCCCCGAGGTCCTGGGCTCCTTGGCCTGCGACGAGTGACAGAAAGCAATGTTTCACTGTCACTAGGCCCAGGTATTGGTGATGCGAGCTCAGACTTCTTCAGGAAGACATGTTGAAGGCGGGAGAGGTGGGGAGGACCGTGGGGAAAGTTGCGGGGACGTATGGCTGGGGCCGGCCGGGGTGGACGCCGCGGGAGCCTCGAACAAAACTCTCTTACTTTTCTTAAATTTTTTGGTATATTTCCTACCTTTCCCCTTTTCGGCAGCAGTATGTCTCCTGTCGGGGGACCTAGGAGGCAAATAGGCCGAAAGTGGGGGGTCCTCAACCCTTGGCAATGGTGGGGGTGGTGGGGAAGAATGCGGGGCATCCGGGTCATCTTGGGTGGCGTGGGTAGATAAGGGAGACAATGGCGGACGAGAAGGGTCACCACGCTGACCCTCACTCACAGCCTCATCCTCACCAAGTATTTTTGCTTGTTCCCTAGCTGCCGCGGCCGCCTTCTCAAGTATTTTCTGCTTATACAAGTGTAGCTTGAAAGGCGATTTACCTGGGGAAGGGCTTGGAGTCGTGTCACTTATGCGAAATTTGGTGAGTGACCTTGAACTCTCCCACTCACTCACTCTCTCAAGTTCACTATCTTTAGGTAAACCAGCTTCCTCAACAACTGGTACATCACCTTCATCACTCTCATCACTGTCATGTTCTCTCGCAAATCCCAGGAATTGCTCTTCTTTGTCACTCTCATGGCCATAATCACTCGACTTATAATTACTGGAGTCGTCACTGACTTCATCATCAACATTATGCTTGGCATCAGCTCGCTCATAAAGTCTCAATGTCGTCTCAATACCTCCGGGAGATAACACATTTAGGCGATGGCGTCGGGGTAAGGCGCGACGAACTAGCAAGGGCGTCGTAGGAAGCACGGTATCGGACACAGCGGAATCACTATTTGGCGTACTGTCCATGATGGTGTCGGGATAGATACTGTTGCTGTGGCGTCGTTTACGCCTGGTGGCGCCACCTACCGTCCCATGATACCAAAAATGTACGCGCGGCATTCGAAAGCACGCACGCAAGCAATGGGCGTTCAAGAGCCCTTCCGGGTTGCGCGGGCCGAGGTTGTTATGGGCGTTCAAGAGCCCTTCCGGGGTGGAGGGGTTATGCACATCATTTCTACTTATACTAACTGTACTTAACATATTTTCTATACTATCACTATATACCATATTGACTTCTGGAATCTGTGCCAAATTTTCATTAGTGAAAACGGAAAGAAACCGACTATTTAATATACTGCACATTTCTTAATCAGTTTCTGTTATTTCTCCTATTGAAGTTTTTAGGGGGCCTATTACATCTCTAACTTTAGATTTATATAGTTGGTAAAAAGCTTTAGGGTTATTTTTTGAGTCACTGGCTATCCTTATTTCATAATTTATTTTTGCTTTCCTGATTTCCTTTTTGACCTGTCTTGATAGAGTCTGATAGTATATATGTAAATGATTTTCGCCTTTCTTTATTTTTCGATATATTCCTTTCTTTTTTCCTATAAGATCTATTAGCTTATTAGTCATCCATTTTGGTTGGTTCTGCGTCGATCTAAATCTTCTTTTAGGGATATATTTATTTTGAGCATTGTGGAGTGAAGCAATAAACTGGTTATATGTAGGTGGCAAGTTTAACTCTGGCATATCCTGACTTAATTGCTTAACAATAGGGTCCACCCTTAAGTCTCTTCTTAGCCCACCATAATCGGCTTTTCTGAAATCTGGGATAAGTGTCGTATTCTCTTTAGCATTCTCTGTCCATTGTATATTAAAATAAATAGATTTATGATCGCTATTTCCTAGGTGGTCACCAATCTCTACATTATTTAGCATATGTTCATTGTTACTGAAAACTAAATCAAGAATATTAATACCTCTAGTCGGCGTATCTATGAATTGAAATAAAAAACTATCTTGTACTACCTCAATAAACTCTACTGAATCGGAGTCGCCTATTTGGTGCTGCCAATCAATGTTCGGAAAATTAAAATCCCTCATAATGCACACATTGCTAAACCTTGATGCTATTTTAATTTCCTCCCATAACGATGTTCCGCTATTTCTACTCATATTAGGCGGTCTATATATAACTCCAATAACTATGGTCTCACTACCTTCGTTAACCTCTACCCAAACACTTTCATTATCATTATTTAGTCTAATACCTGATTTAATACAGCTTTTTAATGTACTCCTGACAAACACTGCTATACCCCCGCCCCTCCTACTTGTTCGGTCATATTTAAACAAACTATATCCTGGAATATCAAATTCTGCTAAAAAATACCTAGATTCTGTATTAATCCACGTTTCAGTTAGCGCTATTATGTCTATATTTTCTGTGCTAACGAGTGCTCTAAGTTCGTTCATTTTGTTACATAAACTCCTACAATTTGTATAATATACTCTCAACCTATTACTTTTATTTGAAACTAATTTTCTATTGTGTTTAGCTAACTTATTATTTCCTGTTGAACTACTAGCTCTAGACGGAAATTCTACTCTATCAGTATTCTCATCTTTACTATCATTTACATGTGTAGTGTTATCGATACTACTATTACACATCACTATATCCGCACTATCTTGACTGATTATTTCTATTTTACTCATTGGTTTGTCACATGAAGTACCTGCTCCATATGGAGACAGTATTTTACTTACACACCCAGGTTTTGTTAACGAAACCCCGCAACAATCATGTCGAGTGAGCTGGCCAAGGTCGAAACTCCTAGTCGAGAGAGATGTACTCCATCCTGGGCATACAGTTCATCCTTACCATATAAGAGGGACCAGTTATCCAGGAATGGAATAGTATTTGCCTTGCAATACTTCTCCAGCTGGCTATTTACACCAATAGCCCTGGAGAACCATTCCTTCCTTACCCCTCTTCTTGGCAGGATACTGTTTACCACAGGAACTCCACCCTTTTCCTTGATCCTCTCCAACATTTCCTGATACTTGGAGAGCAACTCCTCAGTCCTGCATCTCCATATATCATTGCTCTCTGCATTGAAGAAGATGATGGGGTCCTCCCCACTCACTTCCAGGACAGCATCTATCTTCTCAGCCACCCTCCAGACTCCGGCACCAGGCACGCAGACAACTCTACCAACCTGAGTGTTTGTTGCCCTGCCAAGGTATCTAACCAATGAATCACCGACAATGAAAACAGACTTAGCTTTTTCCTTTTGTCGGCGTGTAGCAGCAGTTGTTGCAGCAACAGCAGCAGACTCCCCCCCCCCCCCTCTCACTGCCTCGATGATCGCCACTTCCTCGCCATCACTCTCATCAGCCAAGGTGCTGAAGTTGTTGTAGGTCTTTTCAGCTTGCAGGCCGTTGCACTAGTTGACACCACTTTCCAAGGGGCTTCACGATCCCTGGGAATACTTCCGGTAGCCTCACACTTCTTCTCCGCCATAGCTAGTCTCAAGGCCAAATTTTCATCTTTGAGACACTGAATCTCCTGCTCCACACTCTCCAGTCTTTCTTGCAAAGCAAGACAAATCTGGAGAGTATGGGAGGAGACAGCAGACTCATCAACAACAGCCATCACTAAGAAAGTTCACTAGGACCTCACTAAGGGTAAACCGGTACACTAGCGGTCACTGGGGACGTCCGCACTGGTCAAGGGTCAGAGGGCAACTCTGACTGTTCCTTTTACTTATATATCTTCTAGATCTCAAGTGACGGCGTCTTTTCCGTGGATTGACCTCCCTACTGCCAACCTAGAAGTTATTTTTCCCTTGCCCCTCAACTTTCCCTTCATAATTGCTGAGGGGCACAGGGCCTTGGGTGGGGCTTTGGTTTCCCGGGCGTTTCTGCACCCTCCTTAGCTCCCTGCCTTGGAGTGGCTTCGGTCACCCGGGCTTTGTTAGTGGTAAGCAGGGAGGGTTTTGTGGGGGCGCTCGTTTATGGCCTTGGCCTTGCTCGAGAACTTGGGGCTGTTCGGCCAGACAGCTTGGGGAACAACAACAACTTCACTTAGTAATCGAGAAAGTTTTAAGACACTGGGAGCGTATTGTGGGAGAAGTATTTATAGGAGTGGGGTGAACACTGTCCCTTTTTTTCAGGAATGTCACCGCAGTTCAAGTTCAAAGTCAAGTACCCCTAGTAGGTATGCGGCCGTGTCGTATAGAAAACGTAGAGTCGAAGATGGACTCTGACGGAGCTCGTATCCGGGCGATCTGGCCGAATATCAACAAAAGTAAACTAAGGCTAATCTCGCTTAATATATTACCTACATTAATCAAACATATATAGAAATGAGCGCCTTACCTTCCTGCGTAGAATGGCGTTGAGTAGAGCTCTCTAGCTCAACTGGTTCCAGAGTGATGGTGATGGAAGTGGAGGTAACTTTTGCCGCGTATTTACCTCGGCGCGTTCGAACACTCAACCGTGGCCCCGGCTACGACGCCCAGTTGCACTCGTCGCTCCACCCGCAATTATGCCGGGAAGCGATTTGATAGTGTTTTATTGGTTATTCTGTCATTTATTATAGTTATTATGTTATTTTCACTCAATAAAGTTATTTATATGAACTTATTTGTGTCTCTGTCACTTATTACTTCGTTTTATTATTATTATTATGATTATAGTGTCACTTTCACTGGACTTTGATAATTGATAGTGTCATTTCCCCTTTTATGTATTGTTAGGTAAGCTAATAATATATATAGTGTCACTGTCACTTGTTCATATTGTTATGAAGGCACTTATTATTACTTGTGTGTCTCTTTCACTTATACTTAGTTTTATTATTATTATACTGTCACTTTGACTGGCCTAGGCTTATTGAGTGTCATTTTCACTTATTTATTGTTAGAAATATATATTTTAGTGTCACTTTCACTTGTTCATATTGTTATTGAAGGCACTTATTATTACTTATGTGTCCTTTTCACTTATACTTAGTTATATTATTATTCTTAGCCTACATTTGAGTGTCACTTTCACTGTTGTCACTTCCACTTCAAAAGTTTGTTAGAGTGTGGAAGTCGTTGAAGCAGGTGCCAGCACACAGTCCAACTTGACACTCGAGGCATTCCCAAGTGGTTTTTGTGGGTTTGCGGGGTCTGCGAGTGTGTGGCTGCACACATGGCACCTCTTCTGACTCCTAACGTTACTACCTGGTGCTTTGAAAGGAAGGGCGCTGAGCTGGTGCTTCCTGAAGAATTCAGCACACCCCATTCTGTCAAGCTGGCCTGGTCCTTGTATTGGCCTGCCTGGTGTACCCGCATGTTTAGCCAGGAGCTCAAGTAGCACCTGCTTGTGGAACTTCCGCAGGGATTTGTACTTCTTGGCTCCTGGAGTCCTCAGACGGTAGATGTTGTAGGCATTGAGGATCGACATATCTACCGTATGCAGGATAAACTTCTTGTACCACCTGCAAGATATTCGCAGGCAGTCGATGAAGCCCATCTGCATGTCGGACTTGTCAACGAGGCGCATGTTGATGTTATAATCCAGGACAGCAGCTGGTTTTTGGACGGGGTTCTTGGTTGTTCGGTCCACCTTCCCTGTGGCGACCATCTGGGCCTTGTGGCATGTGGTGAGGAGGTTGACCTTGCGCTGGTCATGCCAGTGGATGGAGAGGATGGGGCCACTCTTCTTGTGGAAGATGTCCGCCTTCTTCGTCTTGGTTGGGTAGCCTGGCATGCCCTTCCTTTTGCCCTTGACTGTGCCGACAGTTCCGGTCTTGCGGTCATGGAGGTACTTGGTCAGGAGAGGCGACGTGTAATAATTATCTGTGTAGAGGATGTGGTTATTATTGAAGTGCCTCTCCATCATCTTCTTCACTGCAGCGCCACCAAAACCAATGAGAGGGTCAGTCACAACTTCTCCAGCCTTGCCGCTGTAGACTATAAAGTCCAGCACATACCCCGTCAAGCAGTCGCAGAGGACGAAGAGCTTGATGCCGAAGCGGTGTCTCTTGGACGGGATATACTGTCGGAAGTGCAGCCTACCACGGAACAGGACCAGAGACTCGTCGAGGCACATCTTCTGGAAAGGAATCAGGTATGTGGTGAACCGATGACTTATCATGTCATACAGCTTCCTGATCTTCCATAATGAGTCGGGAAGGTGGACTGCCATGTTGTTTGTCAGGTGGAGATAGGAGAGGATGTTAAAGTACCTGTCCCTGGACATGTATTTGCCAAATGATGGAGTCGTTATGATGTCGCCAGTGATCCAGTAGTCAGCCAGAACGTGCTTCCTTATATGAGTCATCAGCATTGTGAGTGCCAAGAACACATATAGTTCTGCCACAGTGAGAGCTCTCCATGCCACCATCTTGGCACTAGTCTTCCTCCCAAAAAAGTTGGCACAGATAGCATGGTGGTGATTTGTCTCTTTGACGAGGTATTCCATGACTTCATTGTCATAGAAGCCACAGAAAAGTTCACTGGGGGTAGCATCTGGGCCACAGGGATATGCTGGTGACACCCCAGAACCCATTTGTACCTCGTCAAAGGCAGGACAATCTGGCTCAAAATCAGCTCCATCTGTCCACACAAACAGGTCGGATGCTGATGCTCGAGGTCGTGCTGCAGCAGGCACACGCCCTGGCACACGCCCTTGGCCACGCGGACGCCCAGGCGGACGCCCTGCACGCCCACGCCCAGGCCCAGGCCCAGGCCCAGGGGCAGCGGCGTCGGCAGGCTGACCACGTCCACGACCTCGCCCTCTCCCTCGATTTGTCGGCACATCCTCGTCCTCTTCCTGTTCCTGTTCCTCTTCCTCCTCAGGCGACGTCAGGTCATCTGGGGCAATGTTGGGGTCGTCAGCATCCTCCTCAGGAGACAATTCTGGTGAAGAAGTGACCGGGCGTCGGCGGTGTGGGGCGCGGGAGGCTGCGGGAGCTTCAAGAATGGGAGCCGAGGCCTCGGGAGTTGGGCTCCTTTTGCGGCGAGCCGAGGGCTTTTCAGCAGGAAATAATGCTCTGCGGTGTGTTGAGGCCTGTGGCACATCACCAATACCACTTGAAGAGGCCCTTTGGTCATCCTGAACGAGAGATGAAGGCGAGGGCTGTGGGTGACCCACGCGGCGTCCCGTGTCAAGGCGTCGGGACAATGGAATGCGGGTGGTTGCTAGGCCAGGGTCGGCGTCATTATCGCTATCTTCAGCTTCCCTATGCTTTTCTGCGGCTGCCCTGCGTGCTTTTTTAGCTGCACTTTTGATCAATGATTGTTTGTAGAAATATTTGCCCACTTTCAAGGCGTACGGGCAGGCAAAGGGGAAGGTCCTGGGGTAGGGCTAGGGCTAGGCCTAGGCTGACCTAGCAAAGATGGCGAGGGGGTAGGCCTAGGTTCTAGCACACTGGGAAGCTCAATGGCACCTTCCTGAAACACTTCCACATCAGGATCATCACTACTGTCTCCTCCCTCAAATAAATCAACATTATCGTCGTCTCCAAAGCCCACGAAATCGTCTTCACTTTCACTTATAAATTGTACCTTGTCCACCAAGCTTTCGCCACTGCTCTCTTCATCACTTTCAAAAAGTTGTCGCTGTATAGCGCTATCAATCAACAAACGCTTAACTTTCTTTTGTTGAGCTCTCTTCTCGGTTGGAACAGGCGTTGAAGTTGCGAGTGGGGTAGCACTGGGGCCCGCGGGAGGTTGCAACGAATCGGACACGTCGGAAAACATTTGTTCAGTATTACTCGCTATGGCGGCCACGTACGAACTGATAACACTAGTAGTTGAGGCTTGGTGGCGCTGCGGTCGCTCCTACCATGCCAAAATTGGCCGCGCAAATTTTGAAACACGCTTTCAAGCACAAGGATTTTAAAATGGCACCCGGGTTCCGGCCCTTTTGTTTTGGTGTCATTTTAAAATGACACCCGGGCTGGAAGGGTTAAGTATCACTAATTTAGATTTTCACTCTTATGGGGTTAGATATTCTTGATTTTTGCTACGCTATTCGGAGAACTAGTTCTTTTCGTTCTGCTCCGATTATTTGGACTTAGGGGTATTTATTAACTTTTTAGATACTCTTGAGGGACTCTATTTATTTCTGCTCACTCCACACTTTTCCTACTTTTTGTCACTCTATCTTCTTCTCTTGATCTCTCGGCGTAGTAACTTCTCTGGTGATGTCTCCTGTGAACACTTCAGGAGGTGGTTGGTTCTCGTCGTCTGCTTCCCCGTGGGCCGGCTGTGTGGAGTAGTTACAGATGGGTTGATTGGGCTTGAGATCTTAATTATGGCTCCGTAACATATACTAACCGTCTGGCGAATTACTGTTGGGCACCATACTGAACTAACGCGAGTATTTCAGAGGTAGGAGAAACTACTCAACTGTTCTGATCAGTATATCAACCGTTGATGAAGTCCTATTAAGGTACTCTCGGGCTAGGATCTTAAATATCGAGTCTTATGTGGTCGATATCGGACGAACGCAGTAAGTTCAGTGTGAGTGTTCTTACTGTTTGCCCTGATCTTTATGAGAGGTTCGGGGGACCCGTGGCGGTGTTTAAACCTTTAAGTTACACAGTCGTGTGGGATGCCACAGACTCATTGCACCAAGGACTTGTCTCTGCAGTGTGCCCGTGAGGGTATCTCGCCAAGCCTTGTCTCTAACACAGCGGTCTCAGAGGCTTGAGACTACCTGTGCAGAGTGGCAGTGTCCACTTTCAATAATGAAGAATAGAGAGGGCGGCAGGCCGGAGTCTCTCAACTCTTCACTAGAGAAAATGTAACCTCGCTGTGGAGCCAATGTCACGTCGGCATGCCAGACGACGACAAAGTTCCTCGACAAGGACACTTTCGTACAAGTGTTCACTTGGACTCAGTAGAACCAGAGAGGGCGGCAGGCCGGAGTCTCTCTACTTTTACTAAGAAAAGTTAAGCCTGACAATAGAGACTATGTTCGTGCCGGCATGCCAGACGTCAACAGAGTTCCTCTATCAGGACACTTGTGCCTTCCCACTCTAGAGAATATTGAGGATGGCAGGCCGGTCTCCTCAACTTCTTTTAGAGATGGTGATGGTGTGGACTTTCCTTAGCGAGATTGACAAGCAGGAGCAGCAGGCCGGTGTCCTCCTTCCCAACCTCAGAATCAAGAAGAGAGAGCGGCAGGCCGGTAACTCTCTTCCTAACCCTTTAGGAAAGTTGTTCCTATCTCAGTAGCTTTGTGTCTTTCTGGCATGCCAGATGAAGACAGAGTTACTGGGACAGGCCACAGCTATCGATAACTTGTAGTCTAAGCAGAAAGTTTTGGCAGGCCGTACACTTTCCCACTAGACTAGCTAGTAACCGCCAAAGTAGGGTCTCTACGTTAGCTGGGCATGCCTCTCACTAACGAGATCCCTAGTATAGGGTTTGGAGGTCACTGTCTCAGTATCTGTGTGTCTTTCTGGCATGCCAGATGAAGACAGTTACTGGGACAGAACACAGTTAACGGGGACTTGTAGTCTAAGAAGAAAGTTTTGGCAGGCCGTACACTTTCTCACTAGACTAGCTAGGAACCGCCTAAGTAGAGTCTCTAGGTTAGCTGGGCATGCCTCTCACTAACAAAGATCCCTAGTACAGTACTTACCCCAATTTTTCGAGAAATTGGTCGACATTGCGGGCCGCAAAAGTGGAATTCGCAAAATTGGATTAACTAACCTTATGGGGAAAAATGAATATGGTCGACATTTCATCAGTGACGGCCCAATTTTTCGTGATTTCCTTCATTTATTTGCTTTGTTTGTACACACATACATGTAATTATACATACCACAATAAAGAAAAATACATAAGACAATATCATTATCCTTGATAAAATTAAATGAGTAATTGAGCATTTACCTAGACTCGAAAGATGGCTGGGCTTGCGGGGATGGAGGGAGGGTGTCCGAGGCTTGGGTGGCCCGGCCACCCCTCCCCCCCGAAAACTAGTGCAGAGAGCCCCACTTTCTTACGGCGCCACCCGCAAAAGTAGAGTTACATCGCAAAATTAGGTTTTCATAAAAAATTGCATTTTGGGGGTCTCGGTCGCAAAATCAGAACACGCAAAATTGGAGTAATTACTGTATAGGATTTTACTCACAGACAGTATGTTTGGGCTTTCGGCAGGCCGGTCAGTCCAGCTGAATGGAGGGTAATCTTAAGACTTCATAAGGTGGCATGCCAGTTCTTTTGAAGCCTCAAAATTGCTTGACTTTCCTCAGAAATCCTGAACTGGTATTGCAGATTACCGAGTGCACTCCCCTGGTACCTCTAGGATGGTAAGGGCATGAGGAGGTATCCTAGATGGGGTCCTTGAACCCTTCTTGTTCTGTTGGTCAAGGTCTCCTTCAATATAAGGACATTACTCGGTGGTGGTGTGATGAGTAAGGTCAATTTTTGTTCCTAGAGTAGGCTACTTCATCAAGGGTTAATTATAAATTCATAGGGGGTTTATATTACTTCAATAGAACTGGAAAACAATAAAAGTGAGTGAAGTGAATGAATTCTGAACTTCTGGTTCTCGGGGAGGATTGGTGGTGTCGGGTGCATTTATGGTGTGTCGTGCGCGCCTGACAAATGAGGGCTATGATGCGCGCGAGACAACGTTTATCCTTCTCCCGGTGGTGGTGGTTGTTGGATTTTACCACGGATCTTGGTTGTTGTTGTTGTTGTTGTTCCCTAAGCTGCCTGGCCGAACAGCCCCGAGTCCCTGAGAAAGGCCATGGCCACGATCGGGCTTTCCCACAGAGCTCTCATTGAGTGTAGATTGTGTTGTTGGCGTAAGTGGTTGTGTGAAATGCAGTCTTCTATGATGTGTTTAATGGTATGGGGTGCTGTGTTACATCCCGGGCAGGCGTCGACAACGGAGTCATCCAGTCTCTTCTGATAGCTCAGGAGAGCTGGATGGTGTCCGCATCTCAGCCTGGCCAGGTGGACTCTGTCCTCGCGAGGAAGGGAGGATTCGGAAGGATGGATTTCGGGAGGTCGTGCATGTAGCTGTGTGTTGTCTGTGAGTGAGTGGATGGATCGGTGAGAGATATGAGTATGGATGTGCTTCTGGAAGTTGGTTCGGGGTGGGCAGGGAGGGAGAGAGGACAATAATTGTGTGTGATACCGTGTGCTGGGTGTTGTTTTGATATTTCTTGGTGTCTGTGGGTGTGTTGCCATGTAGTTTAGTGGGTGGTCTTGGTTCGTGGAGGCTGCTGCCAGGAATTGAGTGCCTCTCATGTCCAGATGGTCTTTGACTTTGAGGATTTTGGTTTCTTGATGTAGGTGATCTGTGGGTGCAGTAGCTGTGCAGCCTGTAATGATCTTCAGGGCTTTGTTTTGAATAGTCTGTAAGGTCTTATGATGTGTTTCAGCTAGGTTAGAAGCCCAGGCTGGGCTTGCGTATTCCATCACTGATCTTATGTATTGTTTATATACTGTGGTGGTAGTTTCTTTGTTGTGTCCAAATTTTGTGTGAGCAAGTGACCTGAGGGCGTTAAGTCTGGGTGTCAGTTTCTTTTTAATGTTTGTGGTGTGCTGTTTGAATGTCATATGAGTATCATATGTTACTCCTAGGATTTTGGGTGTGTGTGTATGTGTTAGGGGTGTGTTGTTTATGGTGAGTTGAGGGATGTATTCGTGTTCTCCTGTCCAACTTGTGAGCAGGGTTGCGGTGGATTTGGCTGGGGCTAGATTAAGTCTGTTTGTAGTGCACCAGCCATGTAGTGTGTTGAGATAGGGTTGAAGGAGATCTGTTGCTCTTTTTGGGTCATGGTGTGTGCATGTGAGTGTTATGTCATCTGCATAGGAGGCTAAGTTTATTTGGGGCGTATTGGGTGTAGTTATATCGTGCATGTACAGATTGAAGAGTGCGGGCGATAGGACGGATCCTTGTGGGACTCCGTTTGGAAAGTTTCTGATTTTAGATGACTGACCGGCAAAAGATACGTGTGCACATCTGCCTGCTAGGAAGTTGGCCAGCCACCGTTTTGTGTTGTTGTGCATGTTTGTGTTGTAGATTTTGTTTGTTAGGTTGTGGCGGGGGATGGCATCGAAGGCTTTACTAATGTCGAGTGTGGCTAATAGTGATCTGTGTGGTGGTCTAGCTGAATTGATGCCGTCGAAAGCTCTTTGTGTAAGGTCTGTGAGAAGAGTGTTTGTGGAGTGCAGTGGCCTAAAGCCATGTTGTGTTGGAGCTAGGGGTAGGTCAGGTGTAATTAGTTGTAATACTAGGCGTTCCATGACTTTGGAGGGGGAGCAAAGGAGTGTGATGGGGCGGTGCGAGGAGGGTAGCGTGGGGTCTTTGTTGGGTTTGGGGAAAGTGATGATGATACCATGCTTCCAAATGTCTGGTATTGTGTTGTGTGAATAGCTGTAGTTTGATATGTTAGTGAGTGCTTGTATGCCTTGTGGTCCCAGGTGTCTGAGGTGTATGTTGCTTATGTTGTCTAGGCCACAGGCGGGTGAGTGCTTGAGATTGTTGATGATATGCTTTGTCTGGTGATTGGTGAAGGGTGTATAGTCAGGGTCTGTGGGGAATTGTCTCTTACGTCGGATGACACGTCGGTCGTCTTTGTGAGGTTTTAGGTGGCTGACATGTGAAAAGTGATTGATGAGAGTGTTTGCTTGTTGTTTACATGAAGGAGTAGAGTCTGTTGTTGTGATTGCAGCATGTGATTGTGTTGTGTTGCTGTTGGAAAGTGTGATGCTGTTTAGTGTTTTGTATAGTTTTTTGGGGTTTGTTTTGTGATCAAGTGTTTGTAGGAAGTTATTCCAATTTAGTTTTTGTTGTTCTTGTATTTTGTTGTTAGTTTGGGTGTTGAGTGCTTGAATTTGTTGTGTGATGTCTTGTGTGTGGGGTGCTGGGGAGTGTTTCAGTATGTCACGTTGTCTGATGAGGTTTTGAATTTCTGGTGTGAAGTTGGGGTTGTGTCTTTTTCTGTTACCTCTTGGAATGTGTTTCTTGTCAGCGTTTTGGATAGTTTTATTGAGTATGTGTACAGCATTGTTGATGTTAGTGATGGGTGTACTGTTTAGAGTTGTGAAGTGTTGTTCTGTCTCATTTGTGAATGCTTCCCAGTTAGCTCTTTTATAATTGGTGTATGTGTGTTTGTGGCTAGCTGGGGTGAGTCTGGTTTTGGTGGTGATAATGATCGGGAGGTGGTCAGAGCCTAAGGTTCTGACCACCCTCCAGGATGTTGTGGGGGCGAGTTCTGGGGAGCAAAAGGTGATGTCTGGAGATGATGGGTTGGTGAGGAATATGGGTATGTTGATGGATGTCGTTAAGGATGATGAGGTTATCGGTTTGGTTTTGTAGTACCAGCCCTCTGTCTGTGTCGGGGTTGTCGACAAACCAGGCCGACGTCTTGGCGTTGAAGTCACCACCCAGGATGATGTGTGGGGTGTGTGGGGTGTTTGTGATGTGTTGTAAGTGTGGTCTGTATTCATTTGGTACTGTAGGGGATGTTTGGGGAGGGATGTATGTGTTTATGATGGTTATGTTGGAGTTGTTGCCAGTGCGTATTTTAATTGACTGTATTTCTGTTGTGTTATCATTTGGGGGGAGGAGTGATTTGGTTTGTACACTGGTTACTATGTATGATATTTCTTTGTGTACCAGGGTGATGAGTCCACCGCCCCCGCCGACAGCCCGGTCTTGTCTGATGGTGGTGAAATTATGAAATGTGGGTGTTTTTTGTGTTGTGCGGAGTTTTGTTTCTTGTAAGATGGCAATGTGTATGTTGTGTTGTTTGATGAAGTGTGAGAGTTTGTGTTTCTTTGTGTTGATGCCATCTATGTTCAGTTGAAGAATGTTAATGTTATGTGCACGATGTATGTTGGGTGCTGCTGCACGAGGATGGGGTGGGGGTGGGGGTGATGGGGGGGGGTGGGGGTGAGGGGAGGGGTTGGGGTTTGGGATGGGTGAGGTGGGGGTGGGGATTGGGGAGCAGGAGATGGGGGTTGGAATGGATTAGGATGGGGTGTGGTGTGTTGAGTTGAGGATGTGGATGGTATGGGAAGGTTAGGGGGGTTAGGGAGGAGAGGTGGACGGGTTTTAGGGGGGGGAGTGGATGATATGGGAAGGTTAGGTGGGTTGGGGAGGAGAGGTGGACGGGTTTTAGGCGAGGGATTTGACTGGGAGAGGGAGGGGCATGAGGAACAGGTCTAGGTGTTTGTGTAGTGTTTCTTGGAGGCAAGTGTTGTGCAGGTGAAGTGGGTCCAGTTCCCACATGAATTGCAGAGAACTGAACCCTTAGTATGGCGACTCGAAGTGATGGGTTTTGAGCAAGTTGGACATATGTATGTGAACGTGGGTCCTGGGTTGCTCTCAATGTCTCCGGCTAGAAGAAGTCTTCGAGAAATGACAGCCGGAGAGTCATTTCTCGGTGTAGGAAAAACTGTGTGATGTGTGTGTGTGGTGTGAGAGGTGTGGAAATTCCCGGCGCGACCGAAGCCGCTCCAAGGACCCGTGCCCCCAGGGAGGGGGCAGGGGATGGTTGTGACGGTTTGGCTCCCGAAACTGCTCCCCGCGGCCGGCATCCGGTTTTCCTCCACTGGTCGTTGATTTTGTCTTCGGCTGTGGAGGGTCGGCAGCCATCCGCGGTTGGCAGCCTCGGGAGGTGGCCCCACGGCGTAGACGCCGCCACATCAGGACCTTGGTTGGTTGGATCTTGGTTGGTAGTAATTTTAGGTATAAGAATATGTAAATCTCCCTCGGCATGGTGTTGTTGTTGTTGTTGTTGTTGTTCCCCAGGCTGTCTGGCCGAACAGCCCCAAGGTCTCGAGCAAGGCCAAGGCCATAAACGAGCGCCCCCACAAAATCCTCCCTGCTTACCACTAACAAAGCCCGGGTGACCGAAGCCACTCCAAGGCAGGGAGCTGAGGAGGGTGCGGAAACGCCCGGGAAACCAAAGCCCCACCCAAGGCCCTGTGCCCCTCAGCAATTATGAAGGGAAAGTTGAGGGGTAAGGGAAAATTGTGACACTTTGGCTCCCAATCTGCCAATTTCTAGGTTGGCAGTAGGGAGGTCAATCCACGGAAAAGACGCCGCCACTTGAGATCTAGAAGAAATATAAGTAAAAGGAACAGTCATAGTAAGCTATGGGTATGGCAGAGATCGCTCAGTTCTCACTCGGATAGACCAGCCCATCACCACATGACTAGAACCCAATCCTCTCAGCATCAGCTAGGAAAGGCCCTAGAAAGCCGCCTTTGGCGGGGGGATAGCTCCCCTATTTCAACTCCTTTCGGGGTTGGGCACCCGCCCAATGGTGTTGTCTACAGGAGTGTGTACGTATCTAACTTTCCCGGTTCGTGTTGGTAGGCCTGAGTGTACACACGGTATTTAAACGTACGGAGCGCCCTGTCTCGGGGCGCGGGAGCGGCATATCTCCCGCGTTATTTTTACTTGGAGACAATTAAGTACAGGGTATTCTTATGTAGAAAGAAGCATGTGTGGTTTGTGTAACTAGCAAAACTAGTTGAAGAGTGTCAAAAAAAGGCATGTGTATATACAGTATGTGTGGAAAAACAGTGTTCCAAGATCTATTGAAGTATAGGTTCACATCTTATTGCACAACAGAGTTTTCATACAGGCATATAATGGTTTAATCTGGCATTGATTTCTTCAGTAGTGAAGTTATGCATTTCTTCTTAACTTCTACTTCTCTATTCTCCCCGATTATATGGTGAGGTGGGGAGAAAAGGAAAACACAAGAATACATGGATCATTGTTGGTCTTCAATGGTGAAGACAATGTTTGTTTATTACAATGTACAGGGGTGAGGATGACATTTATACTATATATAAAATAAAGAAGTACATATTGGAAAAATAGGAGAGGAGTATGGGTAGTTCAGAAATGGATACTGAACCTCATCTTCCTCTTCGTGGTGGTAGTTGGAGTAAGCGTCCTCTTTGATGTGGTGGGGCATTGTTCTTCCGGAGCAGCTTCTCGCGCTTTGTCCGGGGTGACTCGGGATGCGCCTGCTTCCTGTTGTTCCTCTGTCTTCTCTCTTGTCTTCTTCTGCCTCTGTGATGGTCTCTTGGGCTCTTCCTCCTCCGGGGACTCTTCCTCTCGGTCTCTTTTTCGAGGTATTTTATCTTGTATCTGACTCATATATTCTCTTTGTAAGCCTTTCATCTCCCATTTGTTCAACATTACCATACAAGCTCAGCACCCTTCTGTCCACTCTGGCTGACAAATGTTCCTGCTGCCTGACACTCCTACGTATCTCTTCATTCCTCAATCCGTCTCTACGGGTAACTCCACACTTACAGTACAGTTTCTTATAGTAGATCCTCTGGAAAAAGGCAAACTAGGCCTGTGTATCCAGCTCAGTACCAGTACTTGCACTGGGCGGTCGTTCACGGTGTTGGCGGCGGCGGTAGCAGACGCAACATTTTTACTATTCGTATTTTTGCTTTATAATCAAACTTCAAATCTTGTCTTCCCCATGCTTTATCAAGATTACTTTCAAACTCCCTTATTGATTCGGAATCGACTACATACTGGGGCAGTGCGTTCCACTCATTTACCACTCTATCACAAAATGAGTTCTTTGCCTTCTCAAGCCTATTTCTTTCTTTGTAAATTTTCTTAGAGTGTCCTCTCGTTCTTGTTCCCTCCCGCATCAAGAAGATACCTTCACACACATCCTCATCATACTTTCCTGACACTATCTTAAAAGTCTCTATCATATCCCCTCTCTTTCTCCTATATGCCAGTGTCCTCAACCTCTGCTCATAGCCCACGTTCTTCAACGTTGGTACTAGCTTGCTAGCTCTCCTCTGCACTTTCTCCACTGCTTCTATATCCTTTACCATATATGGAGCCCACACCTGGTTCGCATATTCCAGGTGCGGCCTAACCAGCGCTGTATAGAGATTCCTGAAGATTTCTTCGTCAAGTGACACAAATGTCCTCTTTATCAGCCCTACAATTCTATTGGCTTTGTTTATCTTTCCCGCTAAATGTTCTGAGAAATTTAACTTATTGTCTATCACTACTCCTATATCCTTTTCTGCATTCGCTTCATACATACTGTATCCTACCTTATCTATCTTGCTTGTCCCAATCCACATGTACTTGCATTTTTTGGATGAAAAGGCATTAACCAGTGCTCAGACCATCCCTTCATGCCCTCCACTCTCCTTGAAGCAAACCCACATCTTCCTTACTCCTCACTCTTCTATACAGCTTAGTGTCATCCGCATACAGGTATACCTCACTTCCATGAGTTATAACTTCAGGTAAGTCGTTGATAAATATAACGAACAGTAGTGGTCCCAACACAGATCCCTGAGGTACGCCACTTGTAATTTCCCTCCACCCAGAGCCTATTCCATTCACCAGTACCCTCTGTCTCCGATCTTTCAGGAAGGCTTCTATCCATTTCACACATTTCTCCCCTATATTATAGCTTCTAACTTTCTCTATTAACCTTTTATGTGGGACCTTATCGAAGGCCTTCATAAAATCGCAATATACCACGTCTATTACATCACCGTCCTCTAGAATTTGCATCCAATCATCTACCACCTTAATTAGCTGTAGTACCGTCGACCTCCCCGGCAAGAATCCAAACTGTCTCCCACTGAAAAGTTGGTTTGATTTCATATGCTCCATTATTCCTTCTCTAATTACCGTTTCTATTAGTTTACACACAACACTTGTCAAACTGACTGGTCTATAATTTCCTGGGTCATTTCTCTTTTCCTACTTAAATATAGCTGTTATGTTCGCCTCTCTCCAGTCCATTGGGATTTGTCCTGTATTAAACGATACCTCAAATAACATTTTCAATGGCTCTACCAACATCTCACCTCCTTCCTTTATGATTCTTGGGTGTATCCCATCCGGTCCCGGGGACTTACTTCTGTTCATTTTTTCTATAGCCCTTCTTATTCTAGCATGGGAAAACTCTATTAGTTCTAGTGCCGGTGCCTGTTTGATGGGAATAGTAGGCACTGCATCATCCGACTCCATTGTTAGTACCCCCCCAAAGTATTTCCCCAGCACCTCTGCTTTCTCCTTATCAGTCTCCGCTCTACTCCCATCATCCAACCCCCCTACCAGCTCTGGGATCCCTACTCTTCTTGTTAACTTTTCCTGAATGTACTTCCAGAATATTTTTGGATTATCCTTCACATTTTTCACACATACTCCTCAAGCAGCTCATCTCCATCACATCCAGCTTTCTTCTCTCCTCTTTCTTCAGAGCCCATGTCTCAGCCCCATACATCACTGTTGGCACAACAATTCCTTGATACATTGCACTTTTTACTTTCATTCCGAGATTTCTCGTCTTCCACATACTTCCCATTGCTCCGAAAACCTTCCTTCCTTCACACACTCTCTGTTTTACCTCCATTTCCATACCTCCACTCCTGCTTATCGATCCTCCTAGATATTTAAAACACTCCACTTGTTCCAATATTTCCCCATCCAGCCTCACATCTAGATTCACCCTACGATCACCCCTATTACACACCATTACTTTACTTTTATTGACGTTCACCTTCAGTTTTCCTCCCCACAAACCACTCCAAACTCTTTGACTACCCGCTGCAATTTCTCCTCAGAATCCGCCACCAACGCTGTGTCATCAGCGAACAGCAACTGATTCAACTCCCAATCTCTACCATTCTTTCCTACTAAACCCAATCCTCTTCCCATAGTTCTCATTTTCACCTCCCTCACCACACCATCCATAAACATATTAAACAGCCATGGTGACATTACACAACCCTGTCGCAAACCTACCTTTACTTCAAACCATTCACTCAACTCGCCATTTCCTACTCTAACACATGCTCTGCTCCCTTCATAAAAACTCTTAACTGCTTCCAACAAATTTCCTCCAATTTCATAAATCCTTAACACCTTCCACATTGCTTCACGATCCACACGATCATACGCTTTTTCCAAATCCATAAAAGCCCAAAATATCTCCTTATGCTTCTCTAAATACTTCTCGCGTAACTGTCTTACTGCAAACATCTGATCCACGCACCCTCTTCCCCTCCTAAAACCGCACTGTTCTTCTCCTATTGCAACTTCCGTACATTTTATTATCCTCTTTATCAACACCCTGCCATACAGCTTTCCAACCACTGATAATAAACTAATACCTCTATAATTTGAACACTCCTGCCGATCTCCCTTCCTCTTGTACAACGGCACAATACATGCACTCTTCCAGTCTATTGGTACCCTTGACATCACAAAGCACACATTGAAAAGTCTCCCCAACCAATCTATTATCACATCTCCACCCTTCTTTATACACTCCACAGCAATACCATCCAAACCTCCTTGTTTTCCCGCTTTCAATTGTTTCACTGCTTCTTTCACCTAATTTTCCTCAATCCTTTCATTCATTCCCTGCCACCTGGGTGGCCTGGGTAACCTATCTCCATCAACCACTGCTTCAATCACTGCTTCTCTTCCATCTCTTGCATTTAGCAAAGGTTCAAAATACAGTACTCGGCATATCTTTTCCTCACTTCAACTGGTTCCACTAGTAATTCTCAATTTACATCTTTCACCGACTCTTCCCTCTTTTGTCCTCCTTCCAGAACATCTTCTTTCGTTCTTCAAAATTCTCACTCAACCTTTGACCCCACCTTTCGTTTGCATCTTTTTTCGCTTCTCTAATTTTCCTTTTTGCCTCTCTCCTTTTCTCCTTGTACCTCTCCCATACCTCAACACAACCATCCTGTAAAACCCTCTCAAAACACACAACACACCCACAGACACCAAGAAATATCAAAACAACACCCAGCACACGGTATCACACACAATTATTGTCCTCTCTCCCTCCCTGCCCACCCCGAACCAACTTCCAGAAGCACATCCATACTCATATCTCTCACCGATCCATCCACTCACTCACAGACAACACGCAGCTGCATGCACGACCTCCCGAAATCCATCCTTCCGAATCCTCCCTTCCTCGCGAGGACAGAGTCCACCTGGCCAGGCTGAGATGCGGACACCATCCAGCTCTCCTGAGCTATCAGAAGAGACTGGATGACTCCGTTGTCGACGCCTGCCCGGGATGTAACACAGCACCCCATACCATTAAACACATCATAGAAGACTGCATTTCACACAACCACTTACGCCAACAACACAATCTACACTCAATGAGAGCTCTGTGGGAAAGCCCGATCGTGGCCATGGCCTTTCTCAGGGACTCGGGGCTGTTCGGCCAGGCAGCTTAGGGAACAACAACAACAACAACAACCCTCTCAAAACACTGTCTCTTCTCCTCAACTGCCTTTCTCACCGTATCATTCCACAAAATAGGCCTATGTTTACATACGTTTTTTGGCCAGATCGCGCGGGTAAGACTCTCAACATTTAGAAATGCTTTTTTTTTTTTTTTTTAACATTAGTTTAACCAGACCACTGAGCTCCATAAAAGAACTCTCATAGGGCTGGCCCGAAGGATTCGATCAAGATATATAACTAAACGAGTCAAGATAGAGAGGGAAGGGCAGTAGGGGAACAAATCGAGGAAGGCAAAGACACGCAAACATTTCTCGCCAATTCACCAATTCAGCCGGACCACATGGGCTCCACATGGGCTCCACATCAGAGCTCTTATAGGGCAGGGCCGAAGGATAAGGCAAGAACTGCTACACTGCAGCACCAACCAAGAAGTGATCAAGGGCGAAGAATGAGAGATCAGGTCGAAAAAATCACATCGAGAAGCAAAAAATGCATTACCGAAGGGAATCAAGTCATTCCGGCCTCAACAGCAACCGAAGAGACAAATCAGGTCAGGAGTCTGCTACCTAGCCAGGCCAGGGAGACATGAGATATAGGTTGCCTGAGGACAACCGAATGGGACAGAATAAGAATAGAAGGGGAAAAACATAGAAAGAGAAATGGAAAAACTACTCAAAATTAGTCAAGCTGACGACGAAAGCTCGAGGGGAGATAGGAAAGGAAATGACCACAACCATCCCCCATCGAGCCCCAGTCGCCGGCCCCGAAGCCCCCCAACCGCGCCAAGGAGAGTAGTAACAGGGGGGTTTAGAAATGCTGCCCGGGCAAGAAGGGTTAAGGTGTAGGAATAATATATACCGTAAAGTGGGGTAACTGCGTACTGCGGTGATAACTTCGGACATCGGCGATAATAAGTAATTAGACATTGTTATTATATAATGGAAAAGCTTTTTATAGTTTTTTTTGTGGGGTTCGTTTAGAGAAATGGAAAAGGAAGAGCATGTAAAAGTCCTAGGAAACTGACATGAGTATATGTACACTAAATTAAAATGTAAAACTTGCAAACTAAACAAACCAAAATTGGGACAAGGACAATATAAAGTCAAATTAAATTATCAAAATCGCTGTGGAAACAACGCTTACTAAAATGAAAATTATTAAATAAAAGAACACAATCCACCACATAGGGTGTACAGTACATTACTACATGAGCAAGTTAATCTGTTTCCCAAGCAAACTAATCGCACATATAACAACGCACTATCGTCACGTTAAAGGAATTAGTCAAGTTTGGGAAGTCCGGGACGTTCTGGTAAATTTTACTAAACTCTGCATGAATAAAGAAACTACATGTTAAATGTCAAAATATTATTTAAAATCAAATTTGCAACATGACAAGACATCAACAATAGTACAAAATACAAATATTGATAAGATAACTATACTATTACAAAATAATATATAAAATACAGTACAGCACTCACTAACGATAGTGCTATCGGGTAGGTACCTGTAAGCATAGCATGCCTCAAGTGACCCCTATCAATAACTACCCTACATATAACCTACATTTATCGCACAAATAAACTAAGGAAATCGCAAAAGCAAGCAATTGATACTATCGACAATGAATACATATAATATAAAGACAAATAATTGCAAAACATGAATTAACAACAGATTTAAACAAAGAGTACTCTTTTAACAAGAACAATCAATTTAAAAAATCATCAATATTAATATTAATAATAGAAAAAGAAAAAGATAAACAATAAATACAGACAAAAAGTAAACAGAGGTTATACAAGAAACTTCAAGTTAAAAATGCTTGATTAAAATTATTGATGTCAAATTTTAGAATACAGTCACAATAATTGACCCTAAAAAGATTAAATTTATGGAACAATTTACTTGCCTCAAAACCTCTGTCTACTAAGAGTCTGTATAGTAACCTAGCTCTAGCCCAAAAGTCATCTACTTTAGTGCAGATTTTACAAAATCTTATTAACTGGGAATAAAAACAATTAGATAGAAGTTATTTTACTATCGATATTACTACTAGGGAAAGGAAAGTTTATTACGTTAAAATTAAAATCATCAACTTTGTGATATACTTTAAGTATGCACTGTTCATTAACAATCTCTATATTTATATCAAGAAAATTTTCAACTTTATAATTTACGTTACATTGTGTGAGGGGAATAGAATTAGGGTAAATAAGTTTAGCAACTTGATTCAAATTTAACAAATTGCAAACGAGAATATCATCAATATATCTACTATTATTACTTAACAATTTAGCAAGTGCTAATTTTTCTGGGATTTTATTTTTCTTGCTATTGTCAACTAAGTCTTTTATATATTTAAATTCTAAAGCAAGCAAGAATAAGTCTGCAATTAAAGGGCTAGCATTTCCACCCATAGGAATTCCTAATATTTGTTTGAAAATGTAAGGCCCGAATCTAACATAAGTATTGAAAAGGAGGAATTTAAGGGCATCTTTAAGTTTAGTTCTATCAAAATATACAGAACTAGTGGGAGTAGAGCTAAGTGATGCATTATTAAAATACCTGTATGTATATACCTTACCTTTGGATACCTTTGGATGTGTTCGCCGCTCCTCTAGCGGCACCAAGGAGCGCGACGCCCCTCGTTATGGGTGGTGATTTGGTGCAGTAGACTGTTTGAAGCGACAGCTCGCTCCCTTGCAAGGATGGGCTCGTCTGGCACTTTTTGCAGTTCGACATCTAGGGCTCTCTTGAAGTTGTCTAACGAGATGTCCCTCATGTCTCTTACTCGCCGTGGGAGTTTGTTGAAGAGACGTGGGCCTCTGTGTGATAACCAGCCCTCTCGCAGAGAGCCCATAGCACCCATGTTATTCATCCGGGGGATTTCGCATTCCCAGCCTCTCCTATCACTGAATTTCATGACTATCGGAGTATGTAGGTTTGGTACTAAACCCTCTGCGATTTTCCATGTGTATTATTAGGTAACGTTCTCTTCTACGTTCCAGTGAGTACAGATTCAGTGCTCTTAAACGCTCCCAATAGTGTAGATGTTTTATCGAACTTATATGCGAAGTGAAATTTCTTTGTACACTCTCTACGTCATTTATTTCACCTGCTTTGTATGGGGATGTTAATACGCTACAGTATTCAAGCCGCGGTAGCACTAGAGATTTGAAGAGCGTTATCATAGGCAATTCACCGCGTGTTTTAAAAGTACGCAGAATCCAACCCGTTAGACGTTTCGCAGCCGCCACTTTGACCTGGTTATGTACTTTGAAACCCATATTTTCAGACATTAATACCCCAAGGTCTTTCACACTGTCTTTCCGTTCTATATGTGGTTAGATTCTGTTAAGTAATTTGTAATTTCTTTAACACCATTATTATCTCCGTACCGTATTAATTGGAATTTTTCCTCATTGAATTGCATGTTGTTGTTGTTGTTGTTGTTCCCCAAGCTGCCTGGCCGAACAGCCCCAAGGCCCCGAGCAATTCCAAGGCCATAACCGAGTGCCCCCACAGAACCCTCCCCGCCGACCACAATAAAGCCTGGGTGACCGAAGCCACTCCATGGCGGGGGGCTGAGGAGGGTGCGGAAACTCCCGGGAAACCAAAGCCCCACCCAGGGCCCTGTGCCCCTCAGCAATTATGAAGAGAAAGTTGAGGGGCAAGGGAAAAATGTGACGCTTTGGCTTCCAATCTTGGTAGATTGGGAGGTCAATCCACGTTAGAGACGCCGTCACTTGAGATCTAGAAAATATATAAGTTAAAGGAAAAGTCAGACTAAGCTATGGGTATGGCAGAGATTGCTCAGCTCTCACTCTGATAGACCAGCCCATCACCACATGACTAGAACCCAATCCTCTCAGCATCAGCTAGGAAAGGCCCCAGAAAGCCGCCTTTGGCGGGGGGATAGCTCCCCTATTTCAATCCCTTTCGGGGTTGGGCACCCGCCCTGAATTGCATGTTGTTTTCCCTGGTCCACTGGAACACTACATTCATGTCTTCCTGCAGTCGGCCCATGTCCTCTTGTGTGTTTACTATCTTACTTAATTTTGTGTCATCAGCAAAAGACGACACCGTACTGTGTCTGGTGTTGGTATCTATGTCGCAAATTAGTATGAGGAACAGAAGGGGCGCTAGCACTGTTCCTTGGGGCATTTATGAAATAATTACCATTCCTAACGAACCTGTCAAAGTGCAAATCTATAATAAAGCAAAGCTCTGAATATACTAAATCTAAAGGCAAATTGGTATACAAAGTTGAAAAGTCGAAGCTATGTACCGAGGTAACTTTCGGCATGGTATTTATTTTATCAATAACTTCTAATGAATTGTCAACACTCCAATAATAGTTAATGCCAGTTCTTCTCATGATGGTATTACAATATCTTTTATGAGTACTTTTAATGTATTTTAAGCAATTTACGACTTGTTCTGATAGTTTTAGTGGTAGCAAATTTTGCTCCGGCAATAAAGCGATATTTATAAGGTCTTTTATGAAATTTAGGTAACATGTATAATTTTGTAATGCACTTGTTCTTATCAGAAAGATTAATATCAAATGTTATATTTTTCTTGGTATGTTCATCGATTAAGTTATCAATATTCAGATTATTTTGAATTTCATACACAGAATTACCGCAAATATTTTTACGTAATATGTTACCCTTAGTGCCTAATTCTTTTTTCATGTTTTCAAGATAAAATTTCTTACATGTGAAGCTATAATTATTGCTGGCTTTATCTACTGTAGTGATTACAAAATGTTTATGTAAATTTATTAAATCAGCTTTAAGCTTATTATAATTATAGTCTATAAAATCTGAAAGATTAAATTAATTTTTAAGCGAGAAAATTGTATTTCTAATTAACTTAATTAATAATTTAGACCATGCTTCTAGTTCTCTCGCATCGCAGCACGCAATTTTTAACAATTTATCTTTTAATTTATTGACTGAAAAAACAATATCTTTTACAATTATGTCCCATGTTACTTTATTACTCCCTATTCTAAATTTAAACCCTTTACGACATAGCTCCGCTAATTTGTTGTTTGCAAAATGTTTAACTAGTTCTACATCACCTGTTAATATGTGACATATCGGACTATAAATGAACTTTGCTAGTGCATCACGTCTGCTAGCTGGCATATCCATGACTCTTTCACACACGCATTTATTATTATTGAAAATATCATTATCTGAAAGATTTCCTAAAACTTTATTATAATTACAAATAATAGACCCAACAGGTCGTTCATATGAATACACTATTAATGGTTTGAAATCTTTACAACCATCTGGTAACATGGACTTAACTTTCTTTGAATTGATGACTGTTAACATTAATTTTGTCTAAAATTTTAGAGGAATAATTTAAAGTGGACATGACTTTATCTTTGGATTTAATTAAATTTGGATTTCTTAGAATTAGGTCTAATATATCCCATAAAAGCAAAGACTATATTCTTAAATTTATTTGTGAAATTATGTTTATTGTTTAGAATATTTTCTATAAAAGGAGCAAAACTTTTCTTTTGTAGGCCTTTCAATGAATCTTTTAATTTTTTAATTCCGAAATTTCGATATAATGAATATAAATTATTAACAATAATTTTAATATCAGACCTGTTTTTCTTTTTATTAAATGTATTTAGTCTTCTATTACTATATTATATATATGACGAAAATATGTACATTTTCGCTACCCTGCCAAACTTCTATCACCCTGAAGAAATTTGTTTGTATGAATGATGATGTGACTGATATAATTTTGTAGTAACATTACCAGAGACAACATCCACCAAAGGAAATTTGTTACACTTGTATAACGCTCTAGCTAGAACACTATTATTTAACCGATTGTGTTTAAAAAAAAAAACGTGCTAACTTCGGACATGGAACAAAACAATAGTTTGTTATTATTTGCCCTATGAAAATCATTCACAATACTTGTCCATCATTAACATGGTGGTAAAAGATCAAATAATCATTCTCTGAGTCCAAAAACCCATAAAAATATAATAATATGCTAACCGATTTATGTATTTCGGATAATTCTGGATATATAATATATATAAATTAGGAGAGGCATATATCTTGTCCAAAAAAAAAAAAATGTATCTGCCGAAAGAAACACCAACAAATACGTTATACCTATAAAAATAATTGAGCCCAGGCCTTCACTGGTCATATAGAGTACAGGTCTCCCTCGATTGACGATCAGGTTACGTTCCTGAAAACCCGATCTTAAACAGAAAAATCGTTTACCGAACCGTAAAATTTATGGGGTAAATGGGGATGCGTTCTCGGACCAGCCAAAACACAAACACAAACATCTAAAAAAAAACAATAATAATACTAACAAGGTTTTGAGGCAAGTAAATTGTTCCATAAATTTAATCTTTTTAGGGTCAATTATTGTGACTGTATTCTAAAATTTGACATCAATAATTTTAATCAAGCATTTTTAACTTGAAGTTTCTTGTATAACCTCTGCTTACTTTTTGTCTGTATTTATTGTTTATCTTTTTCTTTTTCTATTATTATTATTATTAATATTGATGATTTTTTAAATTTATTGTTCTTGTTAAAAGAGTACTCTTTGTTTAAATCTGTTGTTAATTCATGTTTTGCAATTATTTGTCTTTATATTATATGTATTCATTGTCGATAGTATCAATTGCTTGCTTTTGCGATTTCCTTAGTTTATTTGTGCTATAAATGTAGGTTATTTGTAGGGTAGTTATTGATAGGGGTCACTTGAGGCATGCTATGCTTACAGGTACCTACCCGATAGCACTATCGTTAGTGAGTGCTGTACTGTATTTTATATAATTTTGTAATAGTATAGATATCTTATCAATATTTGTATTTTGTACTATTGTTAATGTCTTGTCATGTTGCAAATTTGATTTTAAATAATATTTTGACATTTAACATGTAGTTTCTTTATTCATGCAGAGTTTAGTAAAATTTGCCAGAACGTCCCGGACTTCCCAAACTTGACTACTTCCTTTAACGTGACGATAGTGCGTTGTTATATGTGCGATTAGTTTGCTTGGGAAACAGATTAACTTGCTTATGTAGTAATGTACACCCTATGTGGTGGATTGTGTTCTTTTATTTAATAATTTTCATTTTAGTAAGCGTTGTTTCCACATAGCGATTTTGATAATTTAATTTGACTTTATATTGTCTATCTATCTATCTATCTATCTATTGCCTGACGCCGTGATCCCCGAAGGGGTGGCCACGAACGAACCGCCCCCATGCACCTCTGTCCCCAGTCAGTCGACGCCCCTCCCCCCAACCAGCACCACCTTCGTTCATGTACTTCCTCACTCCATCCTTCCACCTCATATTCGGTCTACCTCTCCCCCTCTGTCCCTCCACCTCGCTCTCATACACCCTCTTAGTCATTCTCTCGCTTTCCATACGTTCCATATGGCCGAACCATCTCAAGTTGTTCCTTTTCACACTTTCCAGCACATCTACCTCCACACCACACCTCCTTCTTACTTCCTCATTAGTCTGTCTATCCCTCCATGTAACTCCGCACGCACTCCTTAAGTAATTCATTTCCACTGCTCTCACTCTTGGTCTGAGTCTCTCAACCAACGTCCATGCTTCGCTTCCGTAAGTCAGTGTCGGGATTACCACACTGTCATGCAAGGACTTCTTCACTTCCATACTGACCACCCTATTTTTTGTTACTGCTTTTAGCGTTCCTACAACCCTCTTCCCCTGTTGTACCCTCTCCCGCACCTCTTCATCCATAGTCCCATCTTTACTCAACACACTGCCCAGATACTTAAAAGAGTTGACGATCTCCATAGCCTGACCGTTCAGCTTCACCTCACACTCTGTGACTTCACCCCTTTCGAAGACCATAACCTTGCTCTTCCCCGTATTTACCTTCAAATTCCGTTTTTCGCACACTGTTCCAAACTCATTTACCAGACCCTGCAACTCCCATTCATTATCACTCATCAGAACTGTATCATCCGCAAACAGCAGTATAGGTAGCTTCCACTCAATTCCCTCCCTTTTCAGCGATACACCAACATCCACTGCTCTTGATAGTATTTCTTTCATAACTCCATCCATATATACAGTAAACAACCACGGGGACATCACACACCCCTGTTTCAAACCAACATTCAGGTCAAAGAACTCGCTCTGCTCACTCTCCACACGTACTGCCGCCTTTGCACCCTCATACATGCTCTTCACTGCTTTCAGCAACTTGCCCTCTACTCCGTATATTCTAAGTACTTTCCACAAACCTTCTCTATCCACTCTGTCATAGGCCTTCTCCAAGTCCATAAAGGCAACATACACCTTTTGTTTCTTCTCCAGATACTTCTCCACAACACAATTCAGGGTAAAAATCTGATCTACACATCCTCTTCCCTTCCTAAAACCTCCCTGCTCGTCGCCTATCCATTTCTCCGTTCTCACTCTCACTCTCTCAATCACTACCCTACTGTATACCTTCCCTACTACGCTTAGAAGACATATTCCTCGGTGGTTACCACACACTCCTCTTTCCCCTTTGCCCTTATATAGGGGGACTATTATGCCAGTCTTCCAGTCATCGGGTGCACTCCCCTTCTCCCATGCTAGTTTGCACATTTTCCATACCCATTCTATCACTATCTCACCACCATACCTCAACATTTCCCCACACACTCCATCTGTTCCTGGTGCTTTCCCCAACTTCACTCTTTTCATGGCTTCCCACACTTCTGACCTCCTGATCCCCACCTCCTCCTCCACTACTTCTCTTCTTCTCCCTCCCATACCATATCCAGCTATGTTTGCTGGCTCTTCATTCCTTTCATTTAGCAACTCACTGAAGTACTCCCTCCATCTTTCGACTCTCTCTTGCTTCTCGGCTAGCATTCTCCCATTCTTATCTTTCACACCCTTACTGTTTCCCTTGCTACCTTCCCTAACTTTCTTGACTTCTTTCCAGAACAGTTTCTTACTCTCCCTCCATTTTACACTCAGATTCCTTCCAAATTCCTCATCTACTCTTCTCTTACTTTCCTTCACTACTCTCTTCACCACCCTCTTACTCTCCACGTACCTCGCTCGTTTCTGTCTCTCGGAATCTTCATTCCCTCTGCTACCCAACCACTCTCTATATGCTTTCTTCTTTTCTTCCACAGCTATTCGTACCTCTTCTGTCCACCATGCTGTACCTTTCACTCCCCTCCCTCTTCTCCTCACTCCACACACCTCCTCACATGCTGCACAGATCTCATCCTTAAACACCTTGCTCATCTCCTCCACTTCCTCCATAACTTCCAGGTCGAACCCACCTAGTCGTCTTTCCACTGCTCTCCTGTACTCCTCCCTGATTTCCTCCTCCTGCAACCTCTCCACCCTCCTCACCATTCCACCCTCCTCTCGCCTCCCTCCCGCTCTCCTCACCCACTTCTTTTGTATCCTAACCTTAGCTACCACTACATAATGATCAGACAGACCCCCTCCAATACCCCTATACACCCTAGCATCCATCACAGATTTCTTCATTCGTTCATCCACACATACATAATCAATCAATGACTTTCGTTCCACCACTGTCTTATCCTTCATCGTCAACATCCGTTTCCACGTGTACCTGTGGATCATTCTGTGTCGGAAGAAGGTGTTGGCTATCCACAGCCTCCTCCCCACACATACGTCCACAAGTGCACTACCATTCCCATTCACCTCTGATGGTACCCCCCACCCTCCCACCACTCCCTCAACTTTCCTATCACCCACCTTACCATTCATATCCCCAATCAGAAATATTCTTTCGTTCTTGTCAAACTTCTCCAGGCACGCCTCCACATTCATCCAGAACCCCTCTTTCTTTCTTTCAAGTATATCCTCTGTCGGGGCATACACGCATACAATCACCCACGTTTGTATTCCTACTTTCATTCTCACCCACACAATCCTTGAACCCACAGACCCATACTCTCTTACACATTCCTTCCATTTGCTACTTACAAACAAACATGCACCTTCTCTCGCTGTTCCTTCACTCACTCCAGCACACACACCCATTCCACACTCCCACTCTCTCACATCTGAACCTTTCCATTTGGTCTCTGTCATTCCACATACATCCAGCCTGGCATTCACTAACACTTCCAGAACCTCTCTCTCTTTTGTGCCATCATTCATGCCACTAACATTCCACGTAGCCATTCTCAGAATGTCCGAAGGCATGTCCTTAGTCGGTCGTGGTTCGTCAACGTTGGTTCCGTCCGCATCCGAGGCTGTTCGTTCGTTTTTCCTTGCTTCGATATTTTTTCCGGGTGGGGGTCGCAAGCCCACCGACCCAACCTCTTTAGTCGCCTCTTACGACACGCAGAAGGCACGTGGGGCATATTCTATTCCCTAACCCCCAGGGGGGTATATTGTCCTTGTCCCAATTTTGGTTTGTTTAGTTTGCAAGTTTTACATTTTAATTCATAAAAGTGTATATGCAGTGATATAGTATACATACCTATATATTTTCACTAGGCCTAGTTAATTTTTGAGTTATTGATTAGACAGCATTGGTTATTTTTCCTGCTCAATATTTTCTAAGAGTGAGCTCAATGCCTAACGAGAACAGATCCAAACAGAATATATGATAACCCATCAGACCCGGAAGAGCTCTTAAACACCCATAAAAAACACACCCGAGCTACCCGGAAGGTCTCTTAAACACCCATGAGCTTAAAGCCTGTAAGCTTGGTGTGCGAGGCGTACTTCCGACGCATGTAAACAACAGCCAGCTGGACCGACGCCCAGCATCTCCGGCCACAAGAAGGAGTGTGTCGCTTGTTCGTGTGTGCCTGTATGTTATTGTTAAGTATCAAAAAGTAGTGTAAAGTGGCTGTTTTTGCCATAAAGTTATCTCCAATGAAATCATCATCATCACTGCTTTGCGCAGTGGCAGTATCGTAACCAATAGGGTCTTGCTGAGTACCGTGGAAATTGTATTGTCACTGCTATAAGCTCAAAACAGTGTGCAAAATTGGTTAAAGTTTTTGCACCACACACATCTGCCATCCTGTGCGTGGTCTTTCCACGCATCTCGGTTGGGCTACCCCCAAAGGGTAGCCAAGTCGATCCTCACCTGCCCGCGGTGACCTTGCAGACACCACTTTCCCTTTTTTTCTTTTCCATTTTAATTTTTTTCTATTGTGGTGGCACTGACGGGGACGGCGCTACCTGGGGTCTGTCCCAGGTAGTTATTTTCAAGTTTTTTTAAAACTAGGGTTTTCTCTTATTTTTAATCAGATACGAAATACAGGTGTTTTTGTTTTTAATTATTGGTTACTTCCACTGAAATGGCAGCAGGCAAGCAGAGTTGCAGTTGTGGGAAGGTTGTGGGCAAGGCCAAATCGCTGGGCTGCTACTTGTGTGGTACCTATTTTCACGTTAACTGTATAAATGTTGATGATGAGGACCTCAGAGTACTTGCAAAGAAGAAACCTGGATTTAAATTGCATTGCACTGTTTGCGATACCACCCCCCTGGCTGCAAAGGACGCAGCAATTAGTCAGCAGACCTTGGATGACCTGACGGCTGCCCTAGTTGGTGAAGTGAAGACTGCCATTGTAAACGAAGTGAAGGGTGCCCTTGCTGCGGTGGCTGTGGAGATAGAGAGTATTGGTAACAGAATGGATATCCTTGAGACTAAAGTTGCTGCCCCCGACATTCCCTTGTTTGCCAAGATAGTTCAGCAAACATTTGAAGAGACCAAAAAGTAGCCGACCAAACGCACCACTGAGGTGGTAGATGGTGGAAAGAAAAAAACTGTCTGGGACCATCAGGTCCTGATAGTGAAGCCAAAAGACCGATCCTCCGAGCCAGTAAGCCCACCAGATACAAAGGCATTCGAGACTGCTTTGGCTTCGGTTCCGGTTAACAAGTTAACTAGAACTGATTCAGGTGTACTGGTGGTACGACTTCCATCCAAGAAAGCCAAAGAAGACGCAGGGAGGGCCATCAATCAGTGTTTGGGAGTGGACAGTGCCTTCAGTGTCTCCGAACCAAAGAAGATGATGCCAAAAATGACTCTGGTAGGTATTGCTAATGACGCTGAGGATAATGAGATAATTCCCAGCATCCTCAACAAGAACCCAAGAATAAAGTCCCTGGTCGACGATGGCTTAGCTATGAATTTGCTATTCACCAAGCAAAAGAGTGATGCACACACAAAGACTGCGGTAGTAAAAATGTCACCTGAAATACGCTCTTCCATTGTGGATGATGGCAATTCTGTGTATGTTGGACTTGTGAGATGTCGTGCATACGATCGCTTCTGGGTAACACAATGTTACCATTGCCAGGGCTTTGGCCATACCAGTGACAGGTGTTATCGGAAAAATGAGGATCCAAAATGCAACTTCTGTGCCGGTACTCATAACTCAAAAGACTGCACCAACAAGACTTCCCCCAAATGTATAAATTGTATGAGCTCCACATCAGTTACGGAGCCGCCAAATCATTTCGCCTCAAGTAGAAATTGTCCTCTAATGACAGCTCAGAGAAATAAAGTTATTGATAACACCAATTTTGTAGGTTCAAAAAACTGAAAAATGCACACGGGAGCCGGTTGAAACTGGGTCTGTTGAATGTTCGTTCCTTGCGTAACAAAATGGATCATATTTGAGAGATCTTGGATGAACGTAACCTTGATGTATTATGTCTCACTGAGACCTGGTTGTTCGAGTCAGATCTGAATATTATCCAGGCGGCATTGCCTAAAACCCATTCCATAATAAATGTTCCTAGGCCTAGGGGAGATCATCCGGGTGGTGGAGTGGCAGTTGTCTACTCCACATCTCTGGTGAATATCTTGCAAATAAGCCATAACCCAGCCCCTCTTTATTATGAACTGTTGGAAGTGGAAATAAAACTCCATCAACAAATTCTAAGAATGGCAGTTGTCTATAGGCCTGGCCATCGTGGCACAGATAGGGGTTTTATGGAAGAGTTTGGGCAGTTTCTCGAGGAATTTTCTGCTAAAACCGGAAGACTTTTGATATGTGGAGATTTTAATTACTGGGTTGACAGCCCTCATCTGAAGCCATTCTCTCCTGAGTTCCTTGAGTTGACTGATCAGAACAATTTTGTAAACCAAGTGTCCCACCCAACTCATATTTTAGGACACACCCTTGACTTGGTTTTCTCTCCTGTGGGTTGTGGTGGTGTTCTGGATGTTGATGTTGAGAATGCTGACCCTAATACCTCTGATCATGCTTTGATTACTTTCAGCTTTGATTTCCCTAAGCCACTCACACATGAAAAAGTAATCAGATTTAGAAATTATAAAAATACAGACCAAAATTTGGCTAGCAGTGAAGTAAAACAGTACTTGGGAAGTATTGATACTTCCAACCTTACTTCAGATGAGCTGGTGGAGGTACATGGAAATGCACTTAAATTAGTGTTCGATCATCACTGTCCAGAAGTAGAGAAGAAAATCATAGTACGAGATGATTCACCCTGGTATAGCACTCGAGTTAAATTTCTTAGAAGAGCACGTAGAAGAGCTGAACGTGAATGGCGGAAAAATAAAACAGACTCTACATGGTTGCAATATCTGTCAGCCAGAAGAGCCGTGGTCCACACAATCAAAGATGAAAAGAAAGTGTATTATCAGGGAAAAGTTGACTCATGTGGTAATGACCAGAGGAGGTTGGCTTCAATTGTAAACAGTTTACTTGGAAAAACAAGAGTCAGCTTAAGACCTTCTGTACCCGATGCTGAGTTGGCTGCCAAATTTGTGGCATTTTTTGCTGGCAAGATAACTCGCATAAGACAGGAACTGGATGATGCTTCTGTTGGTGAAGAACTTTCAGTTGTACTCCAACCCCGACACATTCCTAATAATGTCCTCTCATCCTTTCACTCAGTAGAGGTGGACATGATCTCGTCCTACATAAGAAACCTCAATAAAACATTTTGCCCGTTGGATCCCATAAATGTTTCCAAGCTACCAAGTCTATGATCACACAGTTGAGTTTATTTCCAAAATAATTAATAAGTGCTTCTCTGAAGGTAGCTTCCCACATTCTGAAAAGCATGCACTACTCCGACCTACTCTAAAGAAACCTGGACTTGATGTTGAGAACATGTTGAACTATCGTCCTGTCTCCAACCTGTCCTTCATATCAAAGATATTAGAGCGTGCGATACTTGACCAATTACAACCACTACTTCAGCAGAATGAAACTATCCCAATTTTTCAGTCTGCTTACCGACAGCATCATTCAACTGAAACAGCATTGATTAGAGTACATAATGATCTAGTTGAGAACATTTGCAATGGTGTGGCCTCACTATTGGTCTTGCTTGATCTCTCTGCGGCCTTTGACACAGTGGATCACGAGTTGTTATTGAGTAATCTTTATGATTGTGGTGTGCGTGACTCCGCTCTCTTGCTTCTTGGGTCGTACTTGTCAGGTAGATCCCAGAGTGTGATGGTAAATCAAATGGTCTCGGACTCGACACCCCTGCAGTATGGTGTTCCGCAGGGATCAGTTTTAGGTCCTATCCTATTTATAATTTATATCAGCAGTTTGTCTCTTCTGCTTCGTGCACATAATGTCACCTTTCACTTTTATGCAGATGACACCCAGATTTATGTGAGAATCACAAATATAGTTGATATACGGAGTAAGATGGAATTGTTGATGTCTGATATCAAGAAGTGGATGAGAGTGAGAAAACTTAAACTAAATGATGGTAAAACTGATATTCTCATCATCCGAGGAAATAGAAGAGCTGATGATATAGTAGGTGCCCTCTCCATCAATGTGGGTGGATCTCAGCTGCGACCGGCCAACTCTGTTCGAAATCTGGGTGTATATGTGAACTCCTGATTAGATATCAAAGAGCATGTAAACCAGATAGTTAAAAGTTGTTACTTGCACATCAGAAATCTCTATTTGGTGAAGCCGTTCATAACCAGACGTTGCCTCCTGACGTTGGTTCACTCATTGGTCTTCTCTCGTGTTGATTATTGCAATGCCCTGTTGGTGGGTCTTCCAAATTATATTTTAAAGAAAGTTCAGTCTGTTCTTAACAGGGCCGCAAGACTCATTTTTGGTGTTCCACCTAGAACTCCTACTACAGCTCTTCACATAGAACTGCACTGGCTGCCAGTAAGAGCAAGAATAGAATTTAAGTTGTGTTTGGTGACTTTTAAGGTTCTCAAATTTGGTGAGCCTAGGTACCTTGCGGAGCTGCTCAGGCGCCCACCGGCACACCATGGTGTAGTTGTGCGTCATGACAATGACCCTTTTCGTCTTGATGAACCAATGGCTTTCCAGCAGTCTTCTTTCTTTGAGAGGTCATTCTCCTACATGGTTCCGAGGTTGTATAACAGGTTGCCGCTGTCCATGAGACAACTGAGTTGTTGTTGTTCCCCAAGCTGCCTGGCCGAACAGCCCCAAGGCCCCGAGCAAGGCCAAGGCCATAACCGAGCGCCCCCACAGAACCCTCCCCGCCGACCACAATAAAGCCTGGGTGACCGAAGCCACTCCATGGCGGGGAGCTGAGGAGGGTGCGGAAATGCCCGGGAAACCAAAGCCCCACCCAGGGCCCTGTGTCCCTCAGCAATTATGAAGAGAAAGTTGAGGGGCAAGGGAAAAATGTGACGCTTTGGCTTCCAATCTTGGTAGATTGGGAGGTCAATCCACGTTAGAGACGCCGTCACTTGAGATCTAGAAAATATATAAGTAAAAGGAACAGTCAGAGTAAGCTATGGATATGGTAGAGATTGCTCAGTTCTCACTCTGATAGACCAGCCCATCACCACATGACTAGAACCCAATCCTCTCAGCATCAGCTAGGAAAGGCCCTAGAAAGCCGCCTTTGGCGGGGGGATAGCTCCCCTATTTCAACCCTTTTCGGGGTTGGGCACCCGCCCATTTTTTATCTTGTTATTTCTTTTGTCTGTGTTCTGTTGAATGCTTCAAGAGACACCTTAAGACTTTTCTCTTTGAGAGAAGCTATGATCTTGAGAGAGGTGTCATGGCAGATGGCTATAGAGTTTAGGCTGTTTTGCCACTGCTAGTGATTGTTAAATGTGTGTTGTATATAAGCCTTCTTTTGATGCATTGATTTTGTTCTTTTTTCTTTCTCTTTCCGAGCGCTAGTGAATTCTTCGGAAAAATTGGCGCTTATGAGAAATAAGTAACATGCTTATTATTATTATTATTATTATCGCTCACTTCCCGTTCTGCAGCTCTCTTTCTATCTATCTTGTCTTTTCAGAACCAATTAACCCGTACAGCCCCAGCGACGCGTCTGACGCGTCGGCGATGTATGTAACGCACAGCCCCAGAGACGCGTCTGACGCGTCACCCTAATTGCGCCGACCGTAACCTCAGGTGTAGCCACTCAAGAGGGCTCAGATTTGTATGGGAACTGTGTACGTATCCCACGCAACCGTGCCGATGGTTGAAAACTCTCAAAGTCCACGAGCGTGCGCGTGAGCGCGCAATAACCTGTTTTTTTGGGGTAATTGCCTTCAATTTTTTACTCTTGTAAAATACGTTTTTGGGGGCTCTGTAGGACCATTCTTTAAGCTTTTTGAGCGGTTTTTCGTGGTTTTTCCTTCATTCCTAACCCATTCGCTATTGTTTCTGGAATAAAACCATTTTTTGAAAACCGGCCGGGTTCTGGTGAACAAACATTACAAAACTAGCCGGGGCTCCACGGGTTAAGTCCGTCTCATAATAGTTCGTGTTTATCGCTCACTCCCCCTCTGTAACTCTCTCTTTCTATCTATCTATCTCTCTAATGCATCTACGTAACTCCCTTATACATTAACATAACTATGTTTTATTTGGATTTTTGTAATCTTTGAATCATTTCTAATGCAATGGAATTGAAAACAATATTATCCTTCTAGCACACAAATAATAATATGAAAAAGAGTCAATATAAAAGTCTCCTTTGTCTTTTCAGAACCAATTAAGTCCGTCTCATAATAGTTCGTGTTTAGCGCTCACTCCCCCTCTGTAACTCTCTTTCTATCTATCTCTCTAATGCATCTACGTAACTCCCTTATACATTAACATAACTATGTCTTATTTGGACTTCTTGTAATCTTTGAATCATTTCTAATGCAATGGAATTGAAAAATATAATATCGGACATTTTCCGAATACTTATATAAAGTCCGACAACGTCAGAGACTGTCGGAACGATGATGGAAATGTCCGAAATACGGAAGTGCATGTCCGAGAGGCCGTAGCCAGTCCGACTAGTACGGGTTTCCGACTTCTAGAGGTCCGAGATGGCGAGGGTTTACTGTACTTACAATATTATACAGGTTATGCACAAAATGGAAGCTTGTGTAGGTAACCATGTATGGAGAAAATACCAAGATGCAATAAATTAACATGTAAACAATAGAAGAGAAGAGGAGGCCAAATATGAAAAAAATATCAAAAAATTTGAAAACTACTCCAAATCGTTCTATAAAGTGTAAACCGCAAAATGAGTTAAAGATAGATTATTAACCCTTAAAAAGCGGCTCACCACATAAGTCGAGTTGAAAAAACTGGCAAAAAACGGGTGAAAAAAGGGTGGAAATCGAGTGAAAATGGGTGGGATAGTAATGATCCATACGTCCGACATCTGTGGCCTCCCGGCCCACACTAACTCCAGTTCCCCCACCGCGCGTGAGGATGACAGTGTAACCAATAGTTCGCTAAAAGTGAGGAAGGTAGCAAAATCAGCTAAACTTCCATCTTCGAGGTAACACTGTCAGTGCTCCACGAGTGCTACGTAGCTGTATGTGGCGTCATTGTGTAGCGATTTCCACCTAGTTTTCGGCGCAATACAGTTCCTTTCATACTGATGGTTGATATAGCAGTCAGAACGGCCCAGAAAGGCCCAAAACGGCCACAGAGCACCCGCTAGAGGAGGGTTAAAACATAGTACCTGTACATAAAACCATATACGAGGATGAGGCAAGCATGTGTGAAATTAAGAATGATATATTGCAGTCTGTTTGTTGAGAAGGAAAACTTCATGGAAACTGCAGATGTCCAGGATGCCAACGGAATCTAACTGGGATAAGATTTGAGCCACAAGAGTTAATGGAATTAATGAAAGGGTAGGACTTAAGAAAAGCTATGGAACCTGATGAGATAACTGGGTGGGTCCTAAAGGAATGTGCAGAACAGCTGATTAAACTTAATTATGAAATAATTTCATTAAAAATTGGTGATATCACAGTAGATTGAAAAAGAGCAAACATAGTACAGTACCAATTTACACGAGTGGGGACAGGGAGGACCTCCTATATTACAGACCAGTGTCCCTCACCAGTGTTATCTGTAAGCTTTGCGAAAAAGTTATCAGAAAAAGATGGGTTAAGTATCCTGAGGAAAATGGAAGAATAACTGCAAAACAGTTTGGATTTAGGGAAGGCTCATCTTGTATCACCAACTTGTTAAGCTATAGTACAGGAAAGAGACAGATGGGTCGACTGTGTCTACTTGGATCTGAAAAAAGCCTTTGACAGGGTGCCTCATAAAAAAAACTGGTATGGAAGCTAAAAACTGGAGGTGGCATACAGGGAAAGCTACTGGAATGGATGAATAACTATCTGGTTGGCAGGCAAATGAGAACCATGGTAAGATGACAATTTTCCTTGTGGAAAAACGTAACCAGTGGACTGCCCGAGGGATCAGTACTTATGTTCTTAGTATTTATATATGATATACCAAATGGAGTATGCCAAGGGAAGTAATGCAGTGGGCTATGAGAAAACTCGAAGTAGAAGAGTGGTTGGTGCGTGTGATAATGAAAATGTATGAGCGGTCATGGGCAGCAGTTGGAGTGAAGGTCTGAGCAAAGAGTTCCCAGTGAAAGTTGGAGTTCAAGGTTCAGTGCCGAGCCCATTACTGTTTGTTTTGGTCCTGGAGACACTTGGTCCAGGCGCACTTCCCTTCTCCCATGCTAGTTTACACATTTTCCATACCCATTCGATCACTATCTCACCACCATACCTCAGCATTTCCCCACACACTATCTATTCCTGATGCTTTCCTCATCTTCACTCTTTTCATGGCTTCTCTTCTTCTCCCTCCCATACCCCATCCAAGTATGTTTGCTGGTGTTTCATTCCTTACATTTAGCAATTCGTTGAAGTACTTCCTCTATCTCTTGACTCTCTATTGCTTCTTGGATAACACTCGCCCATTCTTATCTTTCACACCCTTACTATTTCCCTTGATACCCTCCCTAACTTTCTTGACCTCTTTCCAGAACAGTTTCTTACACTTCCTCTATTTTACACTTAGATTCCTTCCAAATTCATCCTCTGCTCTTCTCTTACTTTACTTCACTAATCTCTTTTTCAACAAGAGCCTCGCTCTTTTCTGTCTCTCCATATCTTCGTTCCCTCTACTACAAAATCACTCTCTATACGCTTTCTTCTTGTTTTTTTTTTTTTTTACCTCTTCAGTCCACCAAGCTGAACCCTTCACTCTTCTCCTTACTCCACATACCTCCTCACATGCTGCACAAATTTCTTCCACTTCCTCCATACCCTCCAGGTCAAAACTACTGAGTCGTCTTTCCATTGCTCTCTCAGACTCTTCCCTGATCTCCTCCTCCTGCAACCTCTCCACCCTCTTCACCACTCCAGCTTCCTCTTGCCTCTCTTCACCCACTTCTTCTGTATCCTAATTTTAGCTATCCTATTCCAATTTTTTTGGGGGGGGGTGAGTGACCGACTTAAGATAGAGCCCGAATAGGGACAACACAACAGAAAACAATGAACACACAAAAACAAAATATAAATTCACACACATCTAGGTCATCCAGTAGAAGACCCAGAGACCAGGGTCACCATGGTCCCTCTAACACTTCCCCGACCACCCGGAGAGGTTCCGATCTCAGCAGGCAGACACAATAATGAGGATCGCACTAAATAGAAGTATTAATTCAAATGGAAATAATTAATCAAGACCGTAGGCTACAATTACTCACCCAGTATTTCAATCGTATAGGCCTAGGCTATGGAAATTTTGCCACGAATATTAACTCCTTCAGACTCATATGATGCAGAGGTTGCCAGATTAGCAATAAGAAATAGAGTTCTCTCACTCTTATAATTACCTCTCCACAATTAGTTTTCTGTCCACAGCTAACTCAAAGACAACTGCAGAGGTTGAAGTAACTAAACTAAAGGTTTCTAAATACCCCTGATGGTAACAAAGGCTTTAAAGTATCCCTAATCGGCTCAAAATCGCGTCATATGTCGGAGAGGGTTAAAACCGCTTCATTTTACATACTGTATATTCGTTTATAAAACCTACCCGATAGCACTATCGTTAGTGAGTGCTGTATGTTTTTTGTAATATTATAGATATCTTATCAATATTTGTTGTAGGAACACTGAAAGCAGTAACAAAAAATAGGGTGGTCAGTATGGAAGTGAAGAAGTCCTTGCATGACAGTGTGGTAATCCCGACACTGACTTACGGAAGCGAAGCATGGACGTTGGTTGAGACTCAGACCAAGAGTGAGAGCGGTGGAAATGAGTTACTTAAGAAGTGAGTGCGTAGTTACATGGAGGATTAGACAGACGAACGAGGAAGTAAGAAGGTGTGGTGTGGAGGTAGATGTGCTGGAAAATGTGAAAAGGAACAACTTGAGATGGTTCGGCCATATGGAGCGTATGGAAACCGAGAGAATGACTAAGAGGGTGTACGAGAGAGAGGTGGAAGGACAGAGAGGGAGAGGTAGACCGAAGGAGAGGTGGAAGGATGGAGTGAGGAAGTATATGGATGAAGGCGGTGCTGGTTGAGAGGAGGGGCCTCGACTTACTGGGGACAGAAGAGCATGGGGACGGTTCGTTCGTGGCCACCAATTCGGGGATCACGGCGTCAGGCAATACAGTCGACCCTCGATTTAACGGACCTCGATATAACGGACTCTGTCCGTTAGATGGCGGGGAAATATTAGTTTAACCCTCCTGGCCCGGGCAGGCTCTCCAAAGGACGGAGTTCGTATCCGGGCGATCTGGCCGAATATCAACGAAAGTAAACTAAGGTTAATCTCACTTAATATATTACCTACATTAATCAAACATATATAGAAATGAGCGCCTTACCTTGCTGCGTAGAATGGCGTTGAGTAGAGCTCTCTAGCTCAACTGGTTCCGGAGTGATGGTGATGGAAGTAGAGGTAACTTTTGCCGCGTATTTACCTCGGCGCGTCCGAACACTCAACCGCGGCCCCGGCTACGACGCCCAGTTGCACTCGTCGCTCCACCCGCAATTATGCCGGGAAGCGATTTGATAGTGTTTTAATGGTTATTCTGTCATTTATTATAGTTATTATGTTATTTTCACTCGATAAAGTTATTTATATGAACTTATTTGTGTCTCTGTCACTTATTACTTCGTTTTATTATTATTATTATGATTATTAGTGTCACTTTCACTGGACTTTGATAATTGGTAGTGTCATTTCCCCTTTTGTGTACTGTTAAGCAAGCTAATAATATATATAGTCACTGTCACTTGTTCATATTGTTATGAAGGCACTTATTATTACTTGTGTGTGTCTCTTTCACTTATACAGTACTTAGTTTTATTATTATTATACTGTCACTTTGACTGGCCTAGGCTTATTGAGAGTTTTTTTCACTAACTTATTGTTAGAAATATATATTTTAGTGTCACTTTCACTTGTTCATATTGTTATTGAAGGCACTTATTATTACTTATATGTGCCCTTTTCACTTATACTTAGTTATATTATTATTCTTAGCCTACATTTGAGTGTCACTTTCACTGTTGTCACTTCCACTTCAAAAGTTTGTTAGAGTGTGGAAGTCGTTGAAGCAGGTGCCAGCACACAGTCCAACTTGACACTCGAGGCATTCCCAAGTGGTTTTTGTGGGTTTGCGGGGTCTGCGAGTTGTGTGGCTGCACACATGGCACCTCTTCTGACTAACTACCTGGTGCTTTGAAAGGAAGGGCGTTGAGCTGGTGCTTCCTGAAAAATTCAGCACACCCCGTTCTGTCCAGCTGGCCTGGTCCTTGTAGTGGCCTCCCTGGTGTACCCGCATGTTTAGCCAGGAGCTCAAGTAGCACCTGCTTGTGGAACTTCCGCAGGGACTTGTACTTCTTGGCTCCTGGAGTCCTCAGACGGTAGATGTTGTAGGCATTGAGGACCGACATATCTACCGTATGCAGGATAAACTTCTTGTACCACCTGCAAGATGTTCGCAGGCAGTCGATGAAGCCCATCTGCATGTCGGACTTGTCAACGAGGCGCATGTTGAGGTTATAATCCAGGACAGCAGCTGGTTTCTGGACGGGGTTCTTGGTTCTTCGGTCCACCTTCCCTGTGGCGACCATCTCGGCCTTGTGGCATGTGCTGAGGAGGTTGACCTTCCGCTGGTCATGCCAGTGGATGGAGAGGATGGGGCCACTCTTCTTGTGGAAGATGTCCGCCTTCTTTGTCTTGGTTGGGTAGCCTGGCATGCCCTTCCTCTTGCCCTTGACTGTGCCAACAGTTCCGGTCTTGCGGTCATGGAGGTACTTGGTCAGGAGAGGCGACGTGTAGTAATTATCTGTGTAGAGGATGTGGTTTTTATTGAAGTGCCTCTCCATCATCTTCTTCACTACAGTGCCACCAAAACCAATGAGGGGGTCAGTCTCAATTTCTCCAGCCTTGCCGCTGTAGACTATAAAGTCCAGCACATACCCCGTCAAACAGTCGCAGAGGACGAAGAGCTTGATGCCGAAGCGGTGTCTCTTGGATGGGATATACTGTCGGAAGTGCAGCCTACCACGGAACAGGACCAGAGACTCGTCGAGGCACATCTTCTGGAAAGGAATCAGGTAGGTGGTGAACCGATGACGTATCATGTCATACAGCTTCCTGATCTTCCATAATGAGTCGGGAAGGTGAACTGCCATGTTGTTTGTCAGGTGGAGATACGAGAGGATGTCGAAGTACCTGTCCCTGGACATGTACTTGCCAAATGCAGGAGTCATTATGATGTCGCCAGTGATCCAGTAGTCTGCCAGAGCGTGCTTCCTGATATGTGTCATCAGCATTCTGAGTGCCAAGAACATATATAGTTCTGCCACAGTGACAGCTCTCCATGCCACCATCTTGGCACTGGTCTTCCTGCCAAGAAAGTTGGCACAGATCTCATGATGGTTGTTGGTCTCCTCGACGAGGTATTCCATGACTTCATTGTCATAGAAGCCACAGAAAATTTCACTGGGGGTAGAAGCTGGGCCACAGGGAAATGTTGGTGACACCCCGGAACCCATCTGTACCTCGTCAAAGGCAGGACAATCTGGCTCAAAATCAGCCCCATCTGTCCACACAAACAGGTCGGATGCTGATGCTCGAGGACGTGCAGGTGCAGCAGGCACACGCCCTGGATGCCCTGGCACACACCCTTGGCCATGCGGATGCCCTGCACGCCCACGCCCAGGGGCAGCGGCGTCGGCAGACTGACCACGTCCACGACCTCGCCCTCTCGCTCGTCTTGTCGGGACTTCCTGTTCCTGTTCCTGTTCCTGTTCCTCTTCCTCCTCAGGTGACGTCAGGTCATCTGGGGCAATGTTGGGGTCGTCAGCATCCTCTTCAGGAGACAATTCGAGTGAAGAAGTGACCGGGCGTCGGCGGTGTGGGGCGCGGGAGCTTCAACAATGGGAGCCTCGGCCTCGGGAGTTGGGCTCCTTTTGCGGCGAGCCGAGGGCTTCTCCGCAGCAAATAATGCTCTGCGGTGTGTTGAGGGCTGTGGCACACTAGTAATACCACTTGAAGAGGCCCTTTGGTCATCCTGAAGGAGAGATGAAGCCGAGGGCTGTGGGTGACCCACGCGGCGTCCCGGGTCAAGGCGTCGGGACAATGGAATGCGGGTGGTTGCTAGGCCAGGGTCGGCATCATTATCACTGTCTTCAGCTTCCCTATCCTTTTCTGCGGCTGCCCTGCGTGCTTTTTTAGCTGCACTTTTCACCAAAGATTGTTTATAGAAATATTTGCCCACTTTCAAGGGCGTACGGGCAGGCAAAGGGGAAGGTCCTGGGCTAGGGCTAGGCCTAGGCTGACCTAGCGAAGATGACGAGGGGGTAGGCCTAGGTTCTAGCACACTTGGAAGCTCAATGGCACCTTCCTGAAACACTTCCACATCATGATCATCACTACTGTCTCCCCCCTCAAATAAATCAACATTATCGTCGTCTCCAAAGCCAACGAAATCGTCATCTTCACTTGCACTTATAAATTGTTCCTTGTCCACCAAGCTTTCGCCACTGCTCTCTTCACTATCAAAAAGGTGTCGCTGTATAGCGCTATCACTCAACAAACGCTTAACTTTCTTTCGTTGAGCTTTCTTCTCGGTTGCAACAGGCGTTGAAGTTGCAAGCGGGGTAGCACTGGGGCCCGCGGGAGGTTGCAGCGAATCGGACACGTCGGAAAGCATTTTTTCAGTATAACTCGTTATGGCGGCCACGTACGAACTGATAACACTAGTAGTTGAGGCTTGGTGGCGCTGCGGTCGCTCCAGCAATGCAAAATTTGGCCGCGCGAATTTTGAAACACGCTTTCAAGCACAAGGATTTTAAAATGACACCCGGGCACCGGCCCTTTTTTTTTGGTGTCATTTTAAAATGACACCCGGGCTGGAAGGGTTAAGGTAAGAAAAATAACTATTTATATCATTGAATTGTTTATTCTCTTCTATCTACTGTTCACCTATATTGTTTTATTCTCTTCTATCTAATTAGGTTAAACTTATACTGGACATAGAAAGTTTAAAATCTTTATTATTTTGGCATATTTAGGCAAAAACAGAAGTCAGGAGGGAGTTTTCCAGTAACGGACAAGCCCCCCCCCCCCCCCCTTATTAGTCCGTTAAATCGAGTGTCGACTGTAGATAGATAGATAGTATTTTGAACTATTGTTAATGTCTTGTCATGTTGCAAATTTATTTTAACCCAGTGAGACCCAGCGTCCCACGTGATGCGTCGGCAGTGTTTGATCACCAACTCCCAGCGACGCATCACGTGCGTCCGACATATTAAAATCAGTTACGTGGCTCGTAAGGTAGGAAATGGCGGGAGAATAGGAGGGGGAGGTACCGTAGTGTGTGTGGGAGCCGGGCCGGTAGGTGTGAGTGGGCCAAGACAGCCGCGCGGCTGGTGGTGGTGGGCTTAGTGGGGATACTTTACACCCTTAGTTCACCGCCACTTTGAACCTTCATTACTCCGGTCGTATGGGAGCTAGAGGCTTGAGATTTATGTGAGACACTCCTTAGGATGTATGCCGTACAATGCCATACTCAGTTTTCACCCTAGTGCTCCCGGGCGGGTGGTCATGCGGGGGAGACGAACTTTCGACCCCCCTCCGCCCCCCAAATGACCAAGGTGAGTTTTTTTTTATTTTTTTTCTTCATTTCTCACCATTCTCTTCCATTTTGGCTCAACAAATTTTTTTGAGGCCCCCCCCCCCCAAAAAAAAAATATCCGAGGTGATTTTTTTTTTTTTTTTTTCATTTCTCATCCTTGTCTTCCATTTTAGCAAACAAAAATAAGAAGTGAAAATGGCTTGGGACTGGGGTGAACAAAATATTATAACTAGCCGGGGCTCAACGGGTTAATAGAACATTTTGACATTTGACATGTACTGTAGTTTCTTTATTCATGCAGAGTTTAGTAAAATTTACCAGAACGGCCTGGACTTCGCAAATTGACTAATTCCTTTAACGTGACGATAGTGCGTTGTTATGTGTGCTATTAGTTTGCTTGGGAAACAGATTAACTTGCTCATGTAGTAATGTACACCCTATGTGGTGGATTTTGTTCTTTTATTTCATAATTTTTATTTTATTAATTGTTGTTTCCATATATCGATTTTGATAAGTTAATTTGACTTTATATTGTCTTTGTCCCAGTTTTGGTTTGTTTAGTTTGCAAGTTTTACATTTTAATAAGGTAAGACTAATGTACTATTCACTTCAAATACACCATGAGACTTTCCAAATATCCTATATAATCATAAATACAGACGGAGTCATGTGGTCACGAACACGTGTGATAAACAATAAGTCAATAACAAAGACACAGCTGATAGGCATCACCAACGCCATCTATGGAGACGATGGAAAACCACGATTGGAATGCAGCCAGTCATTTACTTCAATTATTTATTTGCATCCCTCTCACTTTACCAACCCTAATTCTAATTTTCTATGATAAATATAACTTTTACTCAAGACTAGACAACATAAAACATGCATTGTTTCCATAACTAAACTGCATTGACCCCACTATTCTTTGAAACTTTACTTTTACGATTATAATCTGCCAATCTGGTTTCCTTTTCCAAATCGCATTATGTTACTTAGGCTACTTAACCTGACAAGCGCGAAATAGACCTAGGGGCTAGGGTAGTTATTTGTGCATTTCTAGCCTTGGATTCTGACAGAATTCGTTATATTTACAATATAGAGCATTATTTGTTTTCGGTATGCTTTTATTTTACATATATGATGTATATATGAACCTTCAAGAGTGCTAAAATAAGTGGGAAAAGCATTTGGGTGGTGAAAAACGAAGATATTGGCCACCCGGTCATAATCTCAGGCGAGAGAGAGCCACAGGCAACCCTCCTCTCTCGCTGTCTGTGAGGTAACTGAGACGAGCGGGGCGGTGTGGGCCGGTGTCTGGGTGTTGCATAACGATCTTTTCTGCAACCCACTTGTGCTACATTATCGCGGGAGAGAAAAATAACCGATAAATGATGATAATAAGAGGAAAAATAGGTGATAATTGAGGAGGGGAGGGAGGGGGGAATAAGGTGGGGAAGGAGGGGAGGGGGGTGGGTGAGATTTACATGGATGAGTACTGGAGGGGAATTATCTCACCTAGAGACAAATTCCTTTGTTTTGATAGGCCCTTTTTTTTTATGGAAGGCTTTTTTTATGGTCTTGCTTCCGTGAGGCCTATCGCGTTCCCTATAGGAAGCCTTCCGTGAGGCCTATCGCGCTTGCCGGGTTAAAGCACTAGAGTTCAGTGTTCCTACAGTAGAGTCACGCATCTCACGCATTTCGATCCCACGGTACTATCCAATGGCTACCTGAATTCTCATCCCACGAAAAACCACACGATTCCCACGGATGGGGTGACGGAGAACGAGAGTGGGGCCACGGAGGGTGGTATCTAACATCCCAGACATCCGCCTCCCGTCTATCACCACATCCATCACAATAATCACCTCATCAACTTTTCTAAGTTTTTTGTTTGTGTTTTACTTACCTTTCTTTTCATAGCAGCTTGAAAGCCTGTAAGCTTGTTTTGAAAGGCGTCCGTCCGACGCATGTAAACAACAGCTGGTAAGGCGTCGCTTGTTCGTGTGTGGCTGTGTTATTGTTAAGTAGTGAAAAGTAGTGAAAAGTGGCTGACATCGCCACAAAGTTCTCTCCACGGAAATTGTCATCACAACTGAACCAGTTGACTTAGAGAGCTCTACTCAACGCCATTCTACAGGTACGAAACATATCTACGCTAGGGGATGTGCGGGAATGCGGAAGCAGTCAAAATAACAAAGATACGGTAGCCTAGGCGATACGTTTTTTCGGCCAAATCCCCCATGTTTTGGGGATATACCGGTATTATAGAATGCGTAGCCGAGGCTGGAGGGTTAAAGCAACTTACTTTGGATTATTGGCATGTAAAGTGATGGTCAATAGTCGCCCGACGATAGCCTCCAGTACTTTTGTAATTTTCCCCATTACTTTAATACTCTGCATCCCACGAATTCCAGTCCCACGGTAATATTTCGGTACCAATAAATCGTGGAATGCGAGATTCTACTGTACATCACTTTCGTTTTCGCCAGTTAAAAACATAGGCTAGGCTATCTAACTCAAGGGTTTTCGCATATTTTATCTAATATTCGTCTTTATCGTAGAGCAAGGTTATGGTCTTCGAAAGGGGTGAAGTCACAGAGTGTGAGGTGAAGCTGAACGGTCAGGCTATGGAGATCGTCAACTCTTTTAAGTATCTGGGCAGTGTGTTGAGTAAAGATGGGACTATGGATGAAGAAGTGTGGGAGAGCGTACAACAGGGGAAGAGGGTTGTAGGAATGCTAAAAGCAGTAACAAGAAATAGGGTGGTCAGTATGGAAGTGAAGAAGTCCTTGCATGACAGTGTGGTAATCCCGACACTGACTTACGGAAGCAAAGCATGGACGTTGGTTGAGAGACTCAGACCAAGAGTGAGAGCAGTGGAAATGAATTACTTAAGGAGTGCGTGTGGAGTTACATGGAGGGATAGACAGACTAATGAGGAAGTAAGAAGGAGGTGTGGTGTGGAGGTAGATGTGCTGGAAAGTGTGAAAAGGAACAACTTGAGATGGTTCGGCCATATGGAACGTATGGAAAGCAAGAGAATGACTAAGAGGGTGTACGAGAGCGAGGTGGAGGGACAGAGAGGGAGAGGTAGACCGAATATGAGGTGGAAGGATGGAGTGAGGAAGTACATGAACGAGGGCGGTGCTGGTTGGGGGGAGGGGCGTCGACTGACTGGGGACAGAGGTGCATGGGGGCGGTTCGTTCGTGGCCACCCCTTCGGGGATCACGGCGTCAGGCAATAGCTAGATAGATAGATCGTAACTCAGCTCTCTACATTTCTGTATTCATGATATTTAGACAATATCCATATCCAAAAATAAATAATCTGGTTTATTGAAAATTTAAATATATTAGCTCAGGAGTGGATTCGATTATGATTTGTGAGAGTTGCGAAATTAATAGGCCTACGATCGAATCTCTCCAGGTCTTCAAATATTTTTGTTTACCTTTAAATTAAGCAATATTTATTTAGTAATCTTCATTATCATGTCTTCCTTTGCATTTATACATATCAAATCACATACGAAAACAAATGAGAACATACCACTAAGATTAATCTTTGACTGCCTTAGACAAAGGGTCACAGGGTACACAAAAACTGAGCCCGGCAAACCGCACCTATATATATATGCTGATTGACTGCACAAAACTTTTCCACCACTGTTCGAATCCTTAAAAAAATACATATAGATTTTTGAAACTTTTTCACGCACTATATAGAATTTTTCCGCTATATAGAGATAAATAGGGGTAATTTTTTATCACGCACTATTAAAAAAATCCTTGTTTAGAACCGCGAAATATAGAGGGTGCACTGTAGCGGAAATAAGCCTGCACCATCGGTGTTAAATGCCCTAAGCTTGTTCAGATTCCATTCCAAAAGATATGTAAAGCTATGCATGAGTAGGCTTAACTGATTTCTGGATTGACAGTGAATGTTATTTAGACTGACCTGGTCTGAGTGGCAGAGAAGAGTAGAGTTTGTCGTCCATTGGGCACGTCCTGCAGGATACAGTTCATGGCGTCAGCAAACCCCATGGACAGGCACTGGTCAGCCTCGTCCAGTACCAACATCTGTATGGTGCCAGGGAAGCAGTATTAGGTTACTTCAACTAATTGGTGTTAGGTGGCCCAATTAGTACGCTAAATGGATAAACCTTCGCCGAACGGTGGTTTAAACCTTCCCGCCAGCGCTGGATCCGGGTTAAACATCAAATTTCAGTTTGGGCTCTGTCTCGAGTTGGCCACCCCCAGTTATGGGGTATGTGCCTGAGTATACATACCCGGTATATTAGGCCTATTAATTGCTGAAGGCCAAATATTTTCCAATATTTTTAGGAGTTTTTGCATGGACATCGACCGTATCGGAAACTAGACTGAGGATAAATTAATTTAAATTACAATTATATCATCCACAAAAAAGACATATAATACTTGTCCAAAGGATGTGAATGAATATCCACTGCCAAAGACAAAATGCATTATTTGGTTGAACACTAACCTGTAAATTATCGGAGTCAAATTCAGCGTTCTCAGTCATGTGCTGGACAAGTCGCCCAGGGGTGCAAACCAAAATGTTACATGAACCAACACGGCTCCACTCGTACTTCAGGTCTTTACCACCTAACAGTTGACAAAAAAACAAAATTATATAAATATATATATAATGAGAGAGAAAGAGAGAGAGAGAGAGAGAGAGAGAGAGAGAGAGAGAGAGAGAGAGAGAGAGAGAGGGGAGAGAGAGGAGGGAGAGAGGAGGGAGAGAGAGAGAGAGGAGGGAGAGAGAGAGAGAGAGAGGAGGGAGAGAGAGAGAGAGAAAGAGGAGAGAGAGAAAGAGGAGAGAGAGAAAGAGAAAGAGAAAGAGGAGAGAGGAGAGAGAGAGAGAGGAGAGAGAGAGAGAGAGAGAGAGGAGGGAGAGAGGAGGGAGAGAGAGAGAGAGGAGGGAGAGAGAGAGAGAGGAGGGAGAGAGAGAGAGAGGAGGGAGAGAGAGAGAGAGGAGGGAGAGAGAGAGAGAGGAGGGAGAGAGAGAGAGAATACTATTTGTTAAATCCCTCTCTTAAAATTTTCATTAATAATGACTAAAAAGAAGGGTGTTTGTTTTAGGGCTGATTGTGAATAGTCTATTGTTTGGCAGCTTGATTGAGTAACAGAATGCAAAACACTGACCAATGACCAAGCCGACGGAGAAATCGTGAAACTTTCCCACTTTGTTGAGCACCTCAAAGATCTGGTAGGCCAATTCTCTTGTAGGTGTGATGATCAAAGCTCCAAGACCATCAGATTTACTACTCCATTTGTTGCAAAACAGGGTTTCTAGCAACTGAAAAAATACAGTAATTATAATGTCATATTCAATGCAAGAGAATGGTCACAATTATTATTGTACAGGGTCTCTACTCTCTAGCACCTGAAAACATACAACCATACTTAAAATATCTTAATACAAAAGAATTACCAGTTTTTCTTTCTATGTAAAATACAAATGAGTGAAAGTATGGTCTGTTTGTATTTATTGTTTTTCTTTTTCTATTATTATTATTGATGATTTTTGTTTAATTAATTGTTCTTGTTAAAAGAGTACTATTTGTATAAATCTCCATATTTTGTAATTAATTGTGTTTATTATATTATATCTATTCATTGTCGATAGTGTCAATTTCTTGCTTTTGCGATTTCCTTAGTTTATTTATACAATAAATGTAGGTTATTTGTAGGGTAGCTATTGATAGGGGTCACTTGAGGCATGCTATGCTTACAGGTACCTACCCGATAGCACTATCGTTAGCGAGTGCTGTAATTTTTTTGTAATAATATAGATATTTATTAGTGGCCCCTCCATCATTGACGATTATGCCTATTACATAAGGCATCCTCTTCAAACACTCATTTACCGTAGTTTGAATCTACCGCGCAGAGCATAAAAAATTGAGGAGCCTTCATCATGAGCGCACGCAACCTCACTCATGGTTCGTCATTATGAAATTGCAGAGGTGGGCAGGTGCGCGCCATTTGGCGCTCTGCGCTCTGCGATCCGGTGCGCATTACCAATATAGAGGAGCGCGGAGCGAGGAGCGGAAAAATTCTGAAATCGGAGTGCAGGCGGGGAGCGCAGCTAGAAATTTGCGCTCCTTTCTGGCGCTCCGGAGGCGATTTTTCCTGTCAACAACAGGTACAAGAACGTCATTATCGTGTACAGTCATCGTACCGTTCGTACGGTGTTACCCACGGTGTTAGTGAACTGTGATACAGTGATACTATGATAGTGATAGACTGACAGTGTTACAGTTGTTAACTTGTTATTTTTTTTTTTTTGGCTTTTGCTAACGCAAAGTAAACCTTACGGGCAAGTTACAGCTTACGAAGGGGCCTAAGGGTAAGTCTGGCAGTGGTATAGCCCGAGCCTGTCTGACTGTCTGATAGTCAAAAGACACTATAGACTTCAGAGACTTTTATCATTTTATGGTATCGATACTATCGGAATGTTACTTGAATGTATGGGTGGGAGGGTGGTTTGGGGGATGGTGGGGGGAAGGTAGAAGCGTAATTGACTCGTGTTACAAATATGAAGCCGATTGGTGAGGTAGTTTCGTTGGTGTGGGTTACCGTTTCCGGCGGGTTTTCTCGATTGCTCCGTGAAAATCCGGCTGGTTCTCAGATTGCGTCTGGTGGGTGTGGGTTGCCTTTTCCGGCGGGTTTTCTCGATTGCACCGAGAAAATCCGGCTGGTTGCCGAGTTTTAATCACGCGTGGTTAAAATAGGCTAGTTTCCCCCGGCGAGTGGTGGCTTGAGGGCTCTCCAGAACTGCGTCTCTGTAGTGGGGCCTGTGTTCAGGCTTACTGTGTGTTTCCCGGCGGAATGGCTTTACCCGATTCAACTAGGGGTTCATGCGGACACCTGTTGACTATAGTTTTTCCCGGTTTTGCAAAGCCGTTGAAAAACTGGGCTGTTTTGTTTGATTAGTCTTTCCACCCCGGCGATCTTTTGCAAAGAAGTGGGGATAGGAACAATTGGGGTTAACTTTTCTATTAATTTTCACCCGGCGGTTGAACCTCGGGAGGGTGGGAATCACGGATTTGCAATTCGGTAGGATTAGCCAAACAATTGAGGGATACAATTGGGTATCGAGACATTCAACTTACGGCGATCTATGAAGGCTTCGAGAGGAGTCAGATTAAGATGGGCTTAACCTGGCTAACTGCGTTATAATAAGGAGGCCGGCGTCTTATTATGGGTTCCCGGTGAACTTTATATCACAGGGAAGACTGCGTCATTTATAAAGAACTGCTCGTCTTTATATCATGTCAGAGGATATTCTTAAATCTTTTGGACACGTAAAGATATTCAAAAATCTTTACATATGAACCTACAGGGTAACGAGAGGTAATAGTGGTGTATTACGTCTCGTTGCCCGGCGGTTCATCAACACTTGTGTTAGAACATTTTGGGGTAACCTTATGAGCATTAATTCCTGGAAATTTTATTTTTTCCAGGGCGGAGTTCCGGCGGGTCCACAGAGGACCAGGTGAGCCCCGGGGGGAGTTAGCTTTTAACCAGTCTCTGCCATGGCTGCTCTAGCCCCTGTTTTTGCTCTTTGCTCAACGCCCTCATGTTCCGGGATCCCTATTTTTGCACATACTCTGTGCATTCGTTGTGTCAAATGCTTGGACCGATCAAGGGGTTTGTGGGTAACGAAGAATTGTACCTTTTGTAGTCAGCTGAGTAGTAAAGTATTACAGAACGACAATCTGGCCGCGGCGGTTGCATTACGCGAGGTCAGACAACTTCTTACTAATTATACTACTACAGTGGCTCATAAAGCACTGCAGTGTGATAACGTAATTCTGTGGGACCGTTTGTTGGTTCAGCACCCCCAAATTAAACGTCCTCCTTCCCGAAGTAAAGTAAATAAGTCGGCAGAGACTGGGCTGGGTAAAGGGCTTCTTCCCTCCCCCGGCACATCTAAGAGACCGCGAGAGCCGTCTCCCCCGGCGACAGCTTCGGAGTCAAGATCTAGGTCCAGGTCACGGTCTCCTCTCAGAAAGCAGACACAGAGTCACTCGACTTCATCTTCGCGGAAGAAGAGTAGGACAGACAAGACCAAGGACAGTTCTAGTGATACATCGAAGTCGAGACGGAGTCACAAGTCTTCTAAGAAAGAGTCTCATGTACGAAAGTCCTCCCCGGCGTTCGCCGGAGCCTCGAACCTCGCTTTCTGCCTCTACTCCCGACATGTCTCATGTCCAATCTGACAGGTCGGAAGTGGAGTCAGAGACTGTGGTGGGGGATATACCGGCGGACAGGTTGGCCCCAAATATTATTCCCAGTTCCAATATTCTCACTTTAGATTTAAGGGGTTCTCCCGGCAGTGATAACCCGCTAGAGGGCTCGAGTGAGGGCTCAGTCATTGGGGTGGGGCCTGGCTCACAAGTGAGTTCTGGCCAAGACCGGGGAGTTTGGAGGTACTCCCAGCCATGGAGGGACAGCTCACTTCCGTCTCAGGCAACACAGGTAGTGGCTGAAGTCCACCGGGACGCGGAGATCCCGTCTTCCATCCCTGACTTAACATGGCAACATGAGGGGGTCCCAGCCTCGGCGGAATCCTCTCAGGAGGGACCGGAGGCAAGGGATGAGGGTTCTATTATTTCTGAGGTGGGAATTCACGAGTCTAGTTCATTCGTAGATAACTCTTAGAATAGGGATGCTTCACCTAATAGTTCTTCCTCTGCTCAATTTGTCACGGCGGATGAGATTAATGGGTTACTAGCGAGTGCTTTAACTAAGTTTTTTGTCCAGCAACCGGAGACTCCTATAGTTGGTCTGAGAGCTTCCACGCCAACATCGAATGTCCGACCTCTGGCTACTTCCATTGCTTTGACACAAATTCCGCTCACTCCCCTTGTATCACCTACTATTGTTACTAGGCCAACTTCGGCGGCACTAACTACTTCCAATGTGCGAGTACAGTAAACCCTCGCTATCTCGGACCTCTAGAAGTCGGAAACCCGGACTACTCGGACTGGCATCGGCCTCTCGGAAAGTTCGCCGTATATCTCGGAAAATTCCGAGATGTAAGGGGAAACTCTGAGGGCCCACATGGTCTGTCGGACAGGTGTCATATATCTCGGAAAATTCCGAGATCTAAGGCTACAGTAAGGTGGAGAAGGACAGTGAAATGGAGAAGGAAAGTGATATTTATAATATATGTCTGCTGGATACTGTACAGGTACTGTAATTTATCTTGAATCAACGTTGTTAGTGATAGGGAAGTCTCCGTTTTCTCTGGTGGCTCGGACTCCCTCTTCCAATTCGGACATTTTCCTCTCTTAAGTCGGACATAAGTCGGACTTCGGACATCTCGGATTTTCGGTCATCTCGGACTGGGTCTCCCCCCAATTAGTCCGAGATAGCGAGGGTTTACTGTAGTAGCAGACGTAAATCCGCCCCCGTTAGACAAAGCCCCGATCAGAAAAGGGGCTATGCCTCTCTTATACGGGCCAGACGAATCTTGGGTATCATTGGTACCAGCAAAGCCATAGGTAGTACAATCCACTATGTCAGGGGAGCTTCCGGTACCACGGGAGTGGGTAATCCAAGGGAATAAATCTAGGAAGTTAAGGGCTCTAGATATGCTGGGAAATGTACTTGATGTTAGTATTAAGGCCATCCCCAACTATTATCATCATGATTATTTTGTATATTCTTCTACACCTGCCCTACCCCCTGCGTCAGCTTCAAAACTATTTTCGGACTGGACAAAACATGACGGATTCAATGATATCAAAGCGCTGTCGGCTCTAACACCTGAGTTAGGTTTAAAGACATTCACAGACTCAGCCGCGAATCCAGTTTTGAAGGTGGAGCAGTTGGGTCCGGGACCTTGGGTGGACTGGGAAGTCGAGGCTCAGAACTTTGCAACTACATTCACTTCTAAAGCTTCACACCAAATTCCACAAGAAAGCCATTCTTGGTTCTCTCTCCCGGTATACTCTGCCGGCGGAATTCCCTCTGCTCTATTTGCTTTTTTAGCTGCCCCTAAAATTAATCTATGCGAGCTTAAAGATCCCTTTTCTACACCTTCCACTGCTCACCTAGACCGGGAGTTTAGGCTACGGGGAAAGGCGTATAGACTATTTTCTCAGTATATAGTTACGCAACAGGTAGCAAAGTCAATGCTAAGATCTGCTCAGGCTATCGCGGACACGGAAGTCCGAAAGGCTATCGAACTGTCTAGACGCTTGCTTCTCCAGACTTCTATACAGTCACTGGGAGATATACGCACGGCCTTGTTAGAGCCGGTGCGGGCAAGACAAGATCTAAGGATGTCTCTAGTCCGAAAGCTCCCGGATAGGATTGCAAATCAAGTAATAATGTCCCCAGTTATAACTGCCTCTTTAATGTCCCCGGAGGTGTGGAGGACGGTGTTTAACATGGCTCAGGCCTTGAAGCACAGTCCCGCCCCATCTAAGAAACCTGCTTTCACTTTTACCAAGCCTAAACCAGTCGCTAAAGCTCAGTCTGGTGAGGCAAAACCCTTTCATTTGCCTAAATCCTCTTCCACCCAAGGTATTACAGATACAAGCAAGAAAAGTGTTCAGGTAATCATAAAGGACAGAGGTATCAAAGGCCGGGCCAGGGACCGTCTCGAGCCAAACCCGGCCAGTCGTCTAAACTTACACCACCACCACCACCAAAAAACTAGGGTCTCTCTCACTCCCAGGGCCAATCTTCCGGCGGGTGGATCAGAGGGTAGTCCAGCCGGCGAACCCTTGTCTGCTAACTGGGTCGTTCCGGTCGAATCATCGCGCATGGCCTTTAAACACATGGGCGAGGATGGTGGCACGCAAAGGCATCACCTGGCAGTGGCTCCGGCGACCTCGTTTACGTCAGCCGACAAAGGCAAATTTTGTTTCATTAGAGGTGGAGTCACTGATCCAAGAGATGGTTGCCAAGAATGTTATCATCCCGGTTCCTCAAAATTACCCAGTTTTTACATCCAAACTTTTTCTGGTGCCCAAAAGGGACAGAGTTCAGATGAGGCCGGTCGTAGACCTGTCTTATCTGAACCTCCACATTCACAACGTGTCCTTCCGGATGCTGACAGTGAATCAAATCAGGCTAACACTTCCGCCGGAAGGGTGGATGTGTTCTTTAGACCTGACGGACGCGTATTGGCACGTCCCGGTAAACAAACGGTTTCAACGATTTCTGGCCTTACGAATCATGCATCAGACTTATGTCTTTCAGAGGATGCCGTTCGGATTACACCTAGCACCTCGCATATTCACAAAATTAGTCCGGCAAGCCCTGATGCCCTTGTTGCAACAAGGGATCAGGATTTTGTGGTATCTAGAAGACTGGCTGGTGGTGGCGGAGACGGAACAGTTATGCATCAATCATGTCAACATAACATTAAATCATGTAAAATCTCTAGGATTCAAGGTAAACCTGGTAAAGTCAAACCTTGTTCCCTCACGAGTGGTCCAGTGGATAGGGCTGGTCTGGGACACAGCTGCTCTCACTCTGAGTCAGAGTGTGGACAATCGAAACAGGTTTCGCAAGAAACTGTTTCTGTTTCTTCACAGTCTGACTACGACACGGAGAGTCTGGGAATCTCTGGTCGGCTCTCTCAACTGGATTCAACTAACTGTAAAGTTGGGCCGGTTAAAAGTCATACGTTTAATTTTGGAGGGCAACACATTTTTTCCACTATTGCCGGCGGAAACATTATGGCCCATCCCAAAATTAATACACAACTTACTAGCGGTCTGGGCAAAGAGGGAAACATTGCACTCAGTCATGTCATGGACCTCTCCTCCGCCGACGGTATGGGTGGACACGGATGCGTCAGGCACGATAGGTTGGGGCTTTCAGTCAAACCAAGGGCTTTGGTCCCATTCAGAATCCGCCCACATAAATGTCAAAGAGTTACTAGTCCCCGTGTATTTCCTTCAAGCTCACGGCTTTTCTTTGCGGGGCAAATCAGTGGCCTTCAGGATAGACAATCTGAATGCGGTTCACTGCATTCAGAAACAGGGGTCAACGCGATCTCGGAGGTTGCTAAACGTGTCGGAAAAGATTTTTGTACTAGCCAACAAGCTGGACATTCAGCTTCACGCTTCTTATCTCCCCGGCGTAGCGAACGTTTGGGCAGACGCTCTATCTCGGAGTCAGAGCACAACAGTAGAATGGGCGCTCAAGCAAAACATTTTCGACCTAATGATTGCGAAGCCTTACCGTCCACAAGTGGATCTATTTGCGTCCGAGGAGACTCACAAACTCCCGCTGTACCTAACCCGCCGGACAACCACGCCGGCGGGAGGACCCCGACTCACTGGTGACGGACTGGAACATGTGGAGTTCCATTTATCTATTTCCGCCGCCAGACGCTTCTCTGATGTGCCAAGTAGTAAACAAACTACAGGATTATCGGGGCGTAGTCTCGTTAATCGCGCCCCTGTGGCCGGCGCAGGCGTGGTACCAGCAATTAAAAACGTGGTGCCCGAACCCGGTGTCGCTCCCGGTCGGGTATTTCCACTTAGACACGATTGGCAACCTAGAGACCTCGCTGACTTTTGCATTATGGACATTCAGGAGGCCAAATGGCTAACTCCGTATGGTAGAAACGTGACCGATAAATTCATGAATCAATACACACAATCTACTAAGAGACAGTATCAATCGCATTGGCAGTCTTTCACTTCTTGGATACTCAGAACAGAACAATCCGTGCCTTCGGTGGCTTTGGTTTTTAATTATTTAAACTATCTGTTTGAGCAGAAACGTCTATCTGTAGTAACGTTAAAGAATCACTTAACAGCAATTAGGATGCCATTCTTTGACCTTACAGGTCTAACCATACCACTAGCGGAGGAGACAGGTTTCATGAGGGCATGTTTTAAACTCCGCCCACCTCCCTGTCAGCTCATGCCTACCTGGTCTCTGGACAAAGCGTTGTCATTACTTCATTCCCGGCGGTACCAAAATACAGCAGATTTTGACTTACTTTTATAAAGGGCAGTATTCCTTATGACTTTGGCTACCGGGAACAGGGTGTCTGAGCTGGCGGCGATGAGCAACACACCTAATTGCATCAGGTTTGGTAGGCTCAATGATTGTATTCATATTGCCCCTTCCCCGGGGTTCATTGCCAAGAATGAACACAGTGATCACGTGTTTTCAGAGTTCACGGTGCCGGCGTTGAAAAGGGGAAAGGTGCACCATAATTTATGTCCAGTGCAAGCGCTAACCAAATATTTGAGTCGCACCTAGGAATCAACAAGGTGCTTTATGGGTATCAAGTACGGGTAAACGCGTAATGAAACGTAAACTGGCTTCTCTCTTAGTTAACGTCATTCAGGAAAGTAATCCCGGCGTTGTGGGTAGAGCTCACGATTTACGCAAATGGGCGACCTCTTTGCGTTTCCTTAAGAATTTTTCTGTTGAGGACATAGCAGCCACGCACCTCTGGTCCTCTAATCATACTTTTTTGACTCGATACCTTTCAGTAGCTTTAGACAGGCCTTCCATGCCATGTATAGCTTTAAAGCAGAGGGTCTAGGTGGCCTCTGGGTCACTTAGTGTTTAGATGAAGCAAAGATAGGGGGGGGGGGGGTGCAGTCAGTGTAACATAGGACACCCTAGACCCCGCCGGAGTACGTGTGCGGAGCTTACGAGCTGTGATACAGGGTGTAGGTGCTGTGATATAAAATTTCTCTGTAGTATTCATTACAGGAAATTGTGCTAACGTAAAATCATAGTAGAACGACAATGCTTGTTGTAAATAGTTTTGGCTGTGAAGTAATATAAATTTAAGTAATCTTAGTAGTTACGGCCGCAACTTGTACTTGTAATGTAAGTACCTCTGCAGAAGTACAAGAGATCAGTACTTCTGCGACAGTACACGAGTTCCTTTTATTTTTAGGGTATAATTTTAGATATATATCCACGAGTTAATGGGGTTTATATGTGCACATGTAAACTTTGATGTTTTTATTTTTCACCACTTACTTTAAGTGGGGTGCCTTCTTAACTACCAGCTCTGTGTACAGAGTCTCGGAGTTAACCCCCTTTTTTGTCCAAGCAGGCTTCTTCGAAGCACGCTCCTGCTTGTCCCCTTTTTTGTATATTTATATGCTGTATAAAGTTTATGCACGAAAATATATCTTTTTTACAAAGTAAGAATACTATGTGGTTGTTTGATTATCTGCTTTTGCTAGAGTTATGATATGATTACGAATGTCCCCCTCCAGTCTTAGATATCAGGCATAATCGTCAATGATGGAGGGGCCACTAATAAATTATAGGTTTGATTCCTGCAAGGAGATAAAGAAAACCTAATATTTAATAGTGGCCCCGTAATCATTGACGACTGGGGCCCTCTCGACCATCCCCTTCCCATTCATTGATGTATTAAGGATTTTGGTTTACTTGATATGTCAGTGAAGGAAGAATGACGCCTGAAGTCAGCGTCTGGTCAAAGATCCACACAAGTACATCCACGAAGTTATGGAAAGCTTATGATTAGTTATTCTTATTTTCTTTTTATTTGTTATTTTTTACGAAGTTTTTCCGTAGTGAGTACCCAATTTCATAATGACGAACCATGAGTGAGGTTGCGTGCGCTCATGATGAAGGCTCCTCAATTTTTTATGCTCTGCGCGGTAGATTCAAACTACGGTAAATGAGTGTTTGAAGAGGATGCCTTATGTAATAGGCATAATGACGAAGAAATCTTCAGGAATCTATATACAGCGCTGGTTAGGCCGCACCTGGAATATGCAAACCAGGTGTGGGCTCCATATATGGTAAAGGATATAGAAGCAGTGGAGAAAGTGCAGAGGAGAGCTAGCAAGCTGGTACCAACGTTGAAGAACGCGGGCTATGAGCAGAGGTTGAGGACACTGGGGCTTCCGACACTGGCATATAGGAGAAAGAGAGGGGATATGATAGAGACTTTTAAGATAGTGTCAGGAAAGTACGATGAGAATGTGTGTGAAGGTATCTTCTTGATGCGGGAGGGAACAAGAACGAGAGGACACTCTAAGAAAATTTACAAAGAAAGAAATAGGCTTGAGAAGGCGAAGAACTCATTTTGTGATAGAGTGGTAAATGAGTGGAACGCACTGCCCCAGTATGTAGTCGATTCCGAATCAATAAGGGAGTTTGAAAGTAATCTTGATAAAGCATGGGTTAGACAAGATTTGAAGTTTGATTATAAAACAAAAATACAGAATAGTAAAAATGTTGCGTCTGCTACCGCCGCCGCCAACACCGTGAACGACCGCAGCAGTGCAAGTACTGGTACTGAGCTGGATACACAGGCATAGTTTGCCTTTTTCCAGAGGATCTACTGTAAGAAACTGTAAGAATAATCGTCAATGATTACGGGGCCACTACTAAATATTAGGTTTTCTTTATCTCCTTGCAGGAGTCAAACCTATAATCTTATCAATATTTGTATTTTGTACTATTGTTAATGTCTTGTTATGTTGCAAATTTGATTTTAATAGAACATTTTAACATTTGACATGTAGTTTCTTTATTCATGCAGTTTAGTAAAAATTTACCAGAACGTCCCGGACTTCCCAAATTGACTAATTCCTTGAACATGACGATAGCGCGTAGTTATGTGCGCGATTAGTTTGCTTGGGAAACAGATTAACTTGATCATGTAGTAATGTACACCTTATGTGGTGGATTGTGTTCTTTTATTTCATAAATTATATTTTAGTAAGCGTTGTTTCCACATAGCGATTTTGATAAGTTAATTTGACTATATATGGTCTTTGTTCCAGTTTTGGTTTGTTTAGTTTGCAAGTTTTACATTTTAATTGTTATATCAGTTCTCTTTCATTGTATCTATTCTAGGTGTTTTTTGTTTTTCTGTGTGTCACTTAGCCCAGGCGAGAAACAGCTGTGATATAAAAAAATATACTGTATATATAGTGTATATACACACGACCCTCAATTTAACGGACTAATAGGGACGGACATTTGTCCGTTACTGGAAAAAGTCCGTTACTGGAAAATTCCCTCCAGACTTCTGTTTTTGCCCAAATATGCCAAAATAATAAAGATTTTAAACTTTCTATGAATAAGTTCAACCTAATTAGATAGAAGAGAATAACACAATATAGGTAAACAGTAGATAGAAGAGAATAAACAATTCAATGATACAAATAAAGTTGTTTTTCTTACTATGTGCCCGCCACCTAACGGACAAATATTCCAGTAACGGACAAATGTTTTCCAGTAACGGACAAATGTCCATTACTGGACAATTTGTCCGGCTACGTACATAGTCCGTTAAATCCAAAATCCGTTGTATCGAGGTCCGTTAAATCGGGGGTCGAGTGTATACATATACAATAGTCCCTCGAATTTTGCGTCTTTCAAATTTGCGAAATTTCGATTTTGCGAACGGGACCCAAGATTTGACCTTTTTTGCGGGACTTGATATGTGCGATATTACTTGAGTTTTGCGGGTGGCGCCAAATGATACGGGGTTTCCGCACTAGTTTTCGGGGGGGGGGGAGGGGTAGCAGGGTCGTGACGTCGGGCCGCCCTGCGGCCCATTGTTTACTGTTTATAGATTCTCCCACGTTCCTATATGTTCTCACGCTCTCGCATAATCGACTTCCTTGGGCAAAATTGAAGTGTTACCTGTGCCCTGGGTCCCCTGAATCTGTATTTCTGTGGTTTTCTTTATTGTAGGATGTATAATTAAGTGTATGTGTCATAATGTGTGTACAAACAAGGACGAAAATCACCAAAAAATAGGCCCTCGATGATGAGATGTCGACCATATTCAATTAATCCCATAAGGTTAGTTATTTGAAATTTGCGATTTTGAATTTTGCGGGCTGCAATGTCGACCATATTCTCGCAAAATTCGAGGGAGTACTGTACTGTACTGTATATATTATAGGTTTGAGTCCCGAAGGAAAGAAAGGAAAACCTAATATTTAGTAGTGGCCCGGGAATCATTGATGATGCGCCTTAGCTTTGGTCATGGCCAATCTTTGAACTCAAGCTTGCCTTTCAAACTTTCCGCCCGGGAGAGATCAAAATACGATTGCCACACATCGTGAGCGAAACACTCTTAAAAAACTCACGGACTCGTCCTATATGATGTGGGTACCACTACTAAAAAAAACTAGCAAAAAATAATAAAATAAAAAGATTAAACTTGATCTTAGCAATGCGCTCTCATGCGTCTGCTGTTTCCGCAAGCTTCGCCTCACTCATCGAAGCGATCACCCGTTCTTAATCTGACATATCGAGACTTTCGAAACATAGCAGATGAATGGGAAGGGGATGGAAGGGAGGGCCAAAATCGTCAATGATTCCGGGGCCACTACTAAATACAGTAAAAGTCCTTTAATCCGACGACCGATGATTCGAATCTCCCAATAGTCCAAATTTTTCAATTTGAGGCCAAATCCGAATTCACCCGATGGCCCGAATTTCAAGAAGTCCCAAAGTCCCCTTTTTGAGGCATTAGTCCACTCAAATGACACATAATGGAGCACACACATATCATATGTTCATTAATTCACTTTAAAAGTTTACCATTGTCATTGTAGCCTATTACCTACTTCAAAACATTCAGATTAATGGTCAAAGGAAGCTACTGATATAAACATAAACACCACATCGTCTGCTAGAGAGTTTGTTTTGCTCTTGAACGCATCCTTGAGACGCTCCGATGCGCTATTGGCTTGCACCGTATCATCTGCAAGCGCATTCAGTCTTGCGCTTGAAAACGCACCTTTGGACGTTCCGATACGCTACTTTTATAGTTCAGTGATCGGAGCGTCCCAAGGGTGCTTTCAAGAGCAAGACAAACTCGCTAGTAGACGATGCGGACATATGGTGTTTACGTTTATATCAGCAGATTCCTTTGACCATTAATCTGAATGTTTTGAAGTAGGTTGTTGTTGTTGTTGTTCCCTAAGCTGCCTGGCCGAACAGCCCCGAGTCCCTGAGGAAGGCCATGGCCACGATCGGGCTTTCCCACAGAGCTCTCATTGAGTGTAGGTTGTGTTGTTGGCGTAAGTGGTTGTGTGAAATGCAGTCTTCTATGATGTGTTTAATGGTATGGGGTGCTGTGTTACATCCCGGGCAGGCGTCGACAACGGAGTCATCCAGTCTCTTCTGATAGCTCAGGAGAGCTGGATGGTGTCCGCATCTCAGCCTGGCCAGGTGGACTCTGTCCTCGCGAGGGAGGGAGGATTCGGAAGGATGGATTTCGGGAGGTCGTGCATGCAGCTGCGTGTTGTCTGTGAGTGAGTGGATGGATTGGCGAGAGATATGAGTATGGATGTGCTTCTGGAAGTTGGTTCGGGGTGGGCAGGGAGGGAGAGAGGACAATAACTGTGTGTGATACCGTGTGCTGGGTGTTGTTTTGATATTTCTTGGTGTTTTAAGTAGGTAATAGGCTACAATGACAATGGTAAACTTTTGAAGTGATTTCATGAACATATGATAGCCTATGTGTGCACCATTGTGTCATTTGGGTGGCCTAATGCCTCAATGTTTTCGTCAGGCCATTAATAGGCCTAGGGGTAAAATCCGATAATCCGAAAAATCCACTAATCCGAAAAATCCACTAATCCGAACGAGGGCCGGTCCTCTGCCCTTCGGATTAACGGAAGTTTACTGTATTAGGTTTTCCTTTCTTCCCTTCGGGACTCAAACCTATAATTTATTAGTGGCCCCTTCATCATTGACGATGTGCCTGATATCTCAAGACTGGAGGGGGACATTCATCATGAACATCATAACCACTAATAAATTACTAAGGTTAAAAGTTAACCACGTACGAAAAAGATCAAAGTTTAATAAAAATAATAAAAGGTTGTACAGGCGGCGTTCCTTAACCCACCAGACCCGGTAGGGCTCTGAGGCACCCATAACAAATAACCCCCGCGGAACCCGGCAGGACTCTGAGGCTCCGGCAGCTTGAAAGCCTGTAAGCTTGGTGTGTGAGGCGTCCGTCCGACGCATGTAAACAACAGCCGGTTGGACCGACGCCGCACATGTCCGACCACAAGAAGGAGAGGCGTCGCTTGTTCGTGTGTGGTGTGTGTTTATTGTTATTGTTTTCCTGAAGGGAAAGGTGTATGCCTCATGTGTTAGAAGTGCAATGACGTATGCCTCAGAAACATGGGCCGTTAAAGTAGAGGATGTCAACAGAATGGAGCGTAATGAGATGAGAATGGTGAGATGGATGTGTGGGGCCAGGCTACAGGATAGAATAACAAATGTTGAGCTGAGGAGACGTTTAGGTATAAAGAGTATTAGCGAGGTGATGCGTACAAGTAGACTGGGATGGTATGGACATGTGGAGAGAATGGATGAACAAAATTGGGTGAAAAAATGCAGGTCTGTGATTGTGGAGGGAGCTGCACCAAGGGGTGGACCGAGGAAGACCTGGGATCGGACTATACGCGCCGATCTCAAATCCAAGAACTTGACAAGTGAAGCAGCCCTTAACAGGGTTGCCTGGAATGCCGCCATTAGGACAAGAGACTGAAACTGCACTGATGTGTGGAACACTCAGTCTTAAAATGTTATGTATGTATGTATGTATGTATGTATGTATGTATGTATGTGTATGTATGTATGTAAGTAGTGAAAAGTAGCGATAAGTGGCTGATATCGCCGCAAAGTTCTCTCCACGGAAATCGTTATCACAACTGAACCAGTTGACTTAGAGAGCTCTACTCAATGCCATTCAACAGGTACGAAACACATCTACGCTTGGGGATGCGCGGGAATGCGGAAGCAGTCAAAATAACAAAGATACGGTAGCCTAGGCGTAGAAGTTTTTCGGCCAAAACCCCCGGGTTTCGGGGAAATTATAAAATACAATAGCCGGGGCTGGAGTGTTAAAGGTAGCCTGTTGTGTACTCATCTTTACGTTTGATACATAGACCCCTTTACATAAGGACTGGAAACGAGCACTCTCGGAGTTTGAAACTTGGGTCCATTGCTTAACCCATAACTAGCGGCGCGCAACATAAGTCGAGTATAATAAATCTGGACTATCTGGCGGCGCTCGACATAGGTCGTGTGGCAATTTCAGCACGTAATGTTGCTGAGAGAGAGAGAGAGACAAGTGGTGGCAGGAGAGTAGCGAGCGTATGACTGCTCCAGACCACCGAGGCGAACCTACTGACACGAATTCCACCTCCTCCCTCCCTCTCTCACTCGCTACATACGGAATTGTATGGGGAAAGTGCCGAATTACATGCTTTTTGCACTCGCGTTGTGCGGTTGTTGCAAGAAAACTAGCCATCATAAAAGGATCGTTATGGTGTCATTGGAAAGCTCTGTTTATGCCCTTTCAGGGATAGATACTTGTTTTACGCTCTGGGTCTTATTTAGGCATGAAAATGATCATGTAAACAGCCCTATTTTGGCTAAAAACACCCCGCTGGGCGGTACATATAAATAAACCGCTAGCCCGCTAATCTAGTGTTAAAAGCAGTATCATGAAAGCAGGTCTCTCCGACTTTCTTAAACACAAAAATATGTACACAAACACAACTTTACATAATACATATAAATGCATGTAATTTTACACGCAATCGTCCATATCCCCGCCATATTGGCGACATAATGTCTCGCCAGAAAACGAACAGCCCAGGACGATGCCAGACGCCAGTCACCCATGAGACACGTTAGAGGCAACACATTTTGTTCTGTTGTTCGTTATCTCTCAGCTTATTGTAAGTAATTTTCTTATAAATACTTACCAGTCACAAAAGGATCTGTTAACAACTTATTTAGCTGATAAATATTAGAATTGAGCTGATGTCAACGGGTTGCTTTGATATGTACTGATAACCATTTTACAACTATTCTTGTTTTTTTGCTTTACAGGAACAATGCCAAAAAGATGTGCTGCATTCAATTGTCGTGGAAACTACAGGGGAGAGCCATACAGTCCTATGGTGTGTTTCCCGAATGAAGAACAAGAACGACATGCATGGATTAGTGCTATGCCAAATAGCCCAGAAAGTTTGAGAGACAGGTCGAAACTATGGATTTGTGCATCACACTTCGACTGCGATTGGGTCACAGTTCGGGGAGGAAAACGACCAGCTGGGCCTCCTACAGTTTTTAAAGGTGTATCCAAGTCTTGCCTCAAACAACTTACGTCAGCTCCTAGGTTAACTAAAACAGTGACAAGTGAAGCAAGACTTAAAAAACAAACTGAATTTGAAAATGAACAAGACAAAATGCATAGTTATGACAAATTTGCAGGAGAGATTGGAAAACACTTCCCTGAGTTTTATATAATGCAAAATGGTAGAGAACTGACAATGTTTAAGACAGATGGTAATGGTAGAGCAGTTGATAAGTTTCTTCATTTTAAAGAGGTACAGTCTCCTTTTGGTTTTCTGCAGCTGGTAGTAGCAGAGAAAAGTGGCTTGGAGATACCAAAAAGTAAACTGAATCTTCAAAAAAATAGCTTGGTAAGTAAGTGGTCTCAAATTGAAGAATTAGTGAAAATTATGAACACTCATGAAGCGACTAATACTGACCGCTTAAAAAGAATAATTTCAGAACTTGACTCTATCACAGAATTTCATGAAATTGAAGGTTTTCAGTTCATTCAAGCACAGTTACAACTCCTTCTTATTCCTCCTAAAAATCGCCGATATACAAAGCATATGTTAATTCTTGCAGCAGAACTGTTTTGTATATCACCCGCAGCATATAGAATGCTTAGAAACTCCAAAGCAATTAGTCTTCCTTGTGAGAAACAGATTCGCCAATTGTTATCTCGCACTTATGCTGACAAGTGTCTCCCAATCCTTTTTGATCAGTTGAAGCCACAACAGCGGTTAGTTAACATTTTGTTTGATGAAGTCAAGCTTAAGCAGGCCCTTAGATTTACAGGAGAGCATATAGTAGGCTATGCAACAAACGGACCAGAAAATCTAGCAACATCTGCTCTTGCTATTGAAGTTGTTTGTCACTATGGAGGACCACGGTACATCATACGAATTCATCCCGTATCAAAACTGAATGCTATTCAACTGAAGGAAATATTACTTGAGGCTGTATATGTTGTTAAAGCTAGTGGTGGCCATCCAGTATCGTTCGTCTGTGACAACTGTCCACTGAATCAAGCTGTTTACAGAATGCTTGGGGGTCCTGGAAAAGTAACACTAGCACCAGATGGCATAAGTGTTTTCCTTGTCTATGATTATGTTCACATCCTCAAGAATATGAGAAACAACTGGATCACAGAGAAATGTCAAGAATTACATTTTAGCAAGGACGGTACAGAATATTTGGCGTGTTGGAGTGATGTTAAAGCTCTTTACAATGAAGATCAGAAGACACCACTTCGTCTGACAAAACTCACACGCTCATCAGTATTTCCTAAACCATTGCAACGTCAGAGTGTGCCCTTAGTTTGCCAAGTGTTCAATGAGAAAACGATTGCTGCATTTGAAGGTCTTAAAGGAACTGTTAAATTTCAGGATGGAACAGTGATATACATAACACTGGTAACCAATTGGTTTAAAATGATGAATGTTAAAAGCAAGTACAGCGCAGTTCATTTACGAGACCAATATCGTGAACCTTGGACATTAAACTGTACAAACTTCAAAGCTCTGCAGGAAATGTGTACAGTTGTATCCAGCTGTCGGTGGACTGGTGGGCATGGCAGAAAGAAGAAAATAACACAGTCAACAGCAGATGCCTTTGTCATCACAACAAGGTATAACATAGAAGCAGCACAATATCTTTTTGAAACCCATGATTTTGCTTACATCCTACCTGCTGTTTTTTCACAAGATCCCCTAGAAAAGTTTTTTGGTCAAGCAAGACAACGTAGTGGAGGAAATTTTTACATTGACATTGGGGATGTTCAAGCAGCATCCAAAGTACAGCAGTTGCATCAGCTGTTGAAACGTGACATCGTTCCTGACCGAGCCAAAGAAGTAAGCTGTGAATTGTGTACAGCAGCAATAGATGATGGTGATTTACAACTTCTGGAAGAGCTGACATTACAAGACACTCAACTACTTCTAGATTCAGATGATACTTTAAAACATAAAATTGTCTACATTGGGGGATTTTTAGCTCATAAACATGGACAACAGGAAGTAGATTCTGGGGAATGCTTGTCATCAGTTTTTGACTGCGCTCAATCGAGGTGGGCTGAGTATGCCTACACTGGCTACTGTCTTCTTTGTACATAGTGGCATCACCCTTCAAATGTCTCTTCAAGACTCGAAAAAGTGTTGTCGCAATTACTTGAAACAATGCTTGTCTTATGTAGATGCTCCTTTAGCTAGCCATTCAGGAGCATGCCAGACATTGTGTAATGTGTTGTTTAAGGCCTTTGTATTTAATACAAGCGATCGGGAGTGTACACTAGGCTGCTTAAGGCGACAAGAGAAACTTTCTAATGTTTAAGTTAATTATTGTGTTATGTGACTTTTGATATATGTAAAATTATGTGTAAAGTAATATTTTGCAAAGGTTTTACTTTAATTTCTTCTAATATTTAATTAATGTAAGTCATGGTATGATGCTTTGCTTGTATAATACATGTTCTTATAAACTATCTCATTATAACTGTATATTTTCCTATTATGTTCAATCACGAAAGAGACTTATGAGTCAATCAACCAAAAACAAATGTTTTATTTTCCTTTACTTGGTTGCTCTAGTTAATAAGATGTTGTAGAGTAAAAACAAAAAGTCCCATATCCAGTAAAACTAAAATAAGACCTCAGTTTGTGGGCCTGACAATGGACCCAAGTTCCGGGACCCGAGTATGGCCGACACCAGTCCTTATGTAGAGGAGTCTATGGTTTGATAAAACAGTTGATGAGACACATATAAACTATACATTTAGCTTATGAATACATAAATAAATCGATATCTCATCTCTTATCAAAATACTGATATGTTGGCCTATAGGTACTGTATTACAAAGATATTGTACCCTTGCTTTTAAGTCTAATCCTTAAGATTAACCCTCCGGATCCGGGAGCCCTCATATGAGGCCGATCGCTGTGTCCGGGGCCATTTTCGTACAGTCAAGCTTCATAATTCAGTAGCTACTGATTGAGACCACCTAGAGCAGTCCATGTTTTTGGAAATTGTAGAACATTTTGTTGTCTGTAGACTGCCGTCAAGATGATATCGCTACGACGCGTGGTTGCCGAGTTATGATGATTTTAGCGGCGATTTTTAGCCGCGCATTTTGCCTCATATGAGGCCTCCCGGATTCCGAGGGTTGTTGTTGTTGCTGTTCCCCAAGCTGCCTGGCCGAACAGCCCCAAGGCCCCGACAAGGCCAAGGCCATAACCGAGCGCCCCCACAGAACCCTCCCTGCCGACCACAATAAAGCCTGGGTGACCGAAGCCACTCCATGGCGGGGAGCTGAGGAGGGTGCGGAAAAGCCCGGGAAACCAAAGCCCCACCCAGGACCCTGTGCCCCTCAGCAATTATGAAGAGAAAGTTGAGGGGCAAAGGAAAAATGTGACGCTTTGGCTTCCAATCTTGGTAGATTGGGAGGTCAATCCACGGAAGAGACGCCGTCACTTGAGATCTAGAAAATATATAAGTAAAAGGAAAAGTCAGAGTAAGCTATGGGTATGGCAGAGATCGCTCAGTTCTCACTCTGATAGACCAGCCCATCACCATCCGAGGGTTAACCCGTAAACGGCGGAAAGGCTCTAAGAGGTTTTGCTGGGCGACGGCGGCAAAGCTCTTAAGAGGGAGGCCAAAAAAAAAACATTTAAACAGACTATTTTTTTTTTTTCCCTATACTTCATATCACTCCTCCACATCCCCTCCTTCCTCCCTTTCCCCTCCCCCTTCAATTATCACCTATTTTCCCTGTTATTCCCTAATTTGTTGGTATATTTTTGTGCTAACATTAGCAAACTGTGTGGGGGGATGTGCTTACGTGCCTAGCGGGTGTGTTACACAACCGAGTGTGTATATGAGTAGGCTCAGTGTGACTTGAGGCCTCGTGGAGGGAGGGGTTGCCTCAATTTTCTCCATAATTCATGAATGGGCTGGTCCATCTATATTTGCGATTTTGACCAGAAAAATTATATTTTCACTTGTTTTATTGTTGTTACAGGTTACTATCTTCATAGTGAAGGTAAAATAGGCTCGTATGAATAGGTAATAACGATATTTATCGTAAAATGACGATTATAGGCCTGAATGGAGCCAATATGCTCGCCTATGGAGAGCTAGTTCATTACCCCCCCCTCTCGCCGTTACCGGGTTAACCCTTCAACCCCGGCTGGTACACGTGTGTACCATTTTGTTTTGACCCGAGGAACCCGGGTGGTACAACATTGTACCATTGCTTGAAAGCCTGTGAGCTTGGTGCGACGCATGTAAACAACAGCCGGCTGGACCGACGCCCCGCTTCTCCGGCCACAAGAAGGAGAGCGTCGCTTGTTCGTGTGTGCCTGTATGTTGTTGTAAAGTATCGAAAAGTAGTGTAAAGTGGCTGTTGGTGCCGTAAGTTTTCTCCAATGAAATCATCATCACAACTGAACCAGTTGACTTAGAGAGCTCTACTTAACGCCATTCTACAGGTAAATAACACAGCTACGCTTGGGGATGCGCGGGAATGCGGGAAGAAGTCAGAATAACAAAGATACGGTAGCCTAGCCTAGACGTTTTTCGGCCAAAACACCCGGGTCTCGGGGAATATTTATGTAATGCGTAGCCGAGGCTGGAGGGTTAATAAGCATAATGGAAACTCTATTGCCATACCTAGAGCAAACATACAAATTTTCCCAACTAGACTTACTTTAGTCTAAGGAACGGGTTATCACATGACATTTATTCTCGTCATCTTGTATCACATAAGAGGCAGGTTAGAGGCCCTCCTCCCCCCCCCCCCTTTTCTTTACAAAATAGCTTAAAACTAGACTCTCTGGCTTAACCCTTCAACCCCGGGTGGTACACGTGTGTACCATTATGTTTTGACCCGAGGAACCCGGGTGGTACAACATTGTACCATTGCTTGCGTATGTGCTTTCGAATGGTGCGCGTAAAAATTTCGTTCCGTGGTCGCTAGGTGACGCCACCAGACACCATGTACGCCACCAAAACAGTCTCTACCCTGCCGCCAACATGGATACTAGCCCAAAAAGTGATTCCCCTGTGTCCGATTCCCTGCTCCCTTTGACGCCTGCCCATGTTCGTCGCGCCCTAACGCAAAGGCACGTACAAGATGCGTTGACTCCCGGAGGTATTGAAATAGCTTTGAGGAGTTATGAACGTGGTGAAGGACAAAATAGTGTTGATGACTTGGGCAGTGATAGCTCCGAGTCTTATCAGTCTCACTATAGTGAAAATTTAGACGATCTAGACGAAATTCATGAAAGAGACGCGCAATTTGTTGGATTTGACGATGACGATGAAAGTGATGATAGTACTGAACGTGATATAGTTGTGCAAGGTGATGAGAGTGTAGTGAGAGTGAGCGAATGGGACAGCACTAGGTCGACTGCCAAGTTTAGGTTGAGTGACACGACACCTAGCCCTTCGCCAGCTAAATCCCCATTCAAGATACGCTTTTATAAGAAGCAAGTTCTTGAAAAGGCGGCCGCGGCAGCCAGGAAAGAGGCCCTAAAACTTGGTGAGGGAGCAGTGCGTGAGGGTGCCAGTGAGGCTGAGCGTGAGGGTGAGGTTGACCCGCCATTGTCTTCCTTATCTACCCACGCCACCCAAGTTGCCCCAGGCGCCCGCCATTCTTCCCCACCACCACCAGCACTGCCTAGGGTTGAGGACCCCCCACTTTCGGCCTATTTACCCCGAGAGGAGACATACTACTACAGAAAAGGGAAAAGGGAGAAAATATGTGAAAAAAGGAGCTACAAGTAGGCGCTCTTTGTTCGAGGCTCCCGCGGCTTCCACCCCTGCCGGTCCCAGCCATACGCCCCCGCAAGTTTCCCCAGGGTCCACCCCACCTCTCCAGCCTACAACAGAGGTTCCTGACGATGTTTTTGACCTCGCATCCATACCTGCACCTACAGACACTGAACCAGTGCTGTCTACGAATCGTCGTAGGCCAAGGAGCCCCGAACCTCTGCATGAAGATGACAGAGCCTCACCTGCCACTCCTTCCCCACCTCGCCGACCTACACGCCGCCCACGCATCATTCGTTCCCCGCGAGATTATGAGGGGGGGTCTGAAGATGAAGGGCACCTCACAGATGACTCTGGCCATGATTACCTGGGTCCACCGTCAGGGCAAGATGACGGCTCTGACGACAACGACGATGACTTTATGGACATCGACGACCCTCAACCCAGACGCTTTGCCCAGGGCCGTCGTGCTCCTGGCCGCCCTGGCCGCCGGGCTGGGCCTGGGCGCCGTCGCGCTCCTGGCCGCCCTAGGGTGCGCGCCGCCAAAGTTCGTGGGCGTGCTGCCCCAGCTGCAGCTCCTCGTAAGCGTCGCCAGCAGGACCCATTTTATATTTTCAACTGGCAGGATGTGGCTGCTGATGAAGTGAATGACCCTGATGTTACCCCTTTTGATGAGGTACAGGAGGGTTCAGGAGTTACCCCAAGTTTTCCCGCAGGCCCCAATGCTCCACCACATGAGCTTTTTGAGGCATTTTTTGATAAGGAGGTTACTGAGTTTGTCATAGAAGAGACAAACAAGCACCACCAAATCCAGGTGAACTTTTTTGGCAAGGTGACCAAGGGCCACATGAAGCGGTGGACCCCAGTGACTCATCCCGAGTTCATGGTGTTCCTGGCAATCACCATGCTAATGCCTCATGTAAAGAAGCACAGGTTGGCTGACTATTGGATCACCAAAGATCTGATATCCACCCCTGCCTTCGGGAAATACATCTCTCGGGACCGGTACCTCGACATCCTCGGAGCGCTCCATCTTGTCACCAACACCGACATGCATCTCTCTGACAAGCTGTGGAAGATTAGGACGTTGTACGAGATGATGCGAGAACGTTTCACGTCATACTTCACGCCCTTCTGCAACGTCTGTATTGACGAGTCTCTTGTGCTGTTCCGGGGAAAGCTGAGCTTCAGGCAGTACATCCCCTCAAAGAGACATCGCTTTGGTATAAAGTTCTTTGTGCTGTGCGATTGCCAAACTGGTTATGTCCTGGACTTCCTGGTCTACAGCGGGAAGGAAGGGGACGTGGAAATAGACCCCCTCATTGGCTTTGGCGGAGCAGTGGTTCAAGCCATGATGAACCGGTACTTCCAGAAGAATCACGTCCTCTACACGGACAACTACTACACGTCCCCCACTCTCTCAAAGTACCTCCATCAGCGCAAGACGGGGACTGTAGGCACAGTTAGAGCGAAAAGGAAGGGCATGCCAACTTTTCCCTCCTAAAACCAAGAAAGGCGATGTCTTCAAAAAGAAGTCGGGACCCATTCTGGCTATTCACTGGCACGACCAGCGGAAGGTCAACCTCCTGAGCACCGTCCACAAGGGGGAAATGGTTGAGACTGGCAAGGTGGATCGCCGCACCCAAGTCAGGGTGACCAAGCCCGATGCTGTAATGGACTACAACATAAATATGAGGCTGGTGGACAAGTCCGACATGCAGATAGGCTTCATCGACTGTCTGCGTACCTCGTGCAGATGGTACAAAAAGTTCTTTCTGCACATGGTGGACATGTCAATGCTGAATGCCTACAATATCTACAGGCTTCGGAATCCGCGCACACCCAGGAAGTTCAGTAGCCTGCGGAGGTTCCAAAAACAGGTGTTGGTGGAGCTCCTGGACAGGTATGCTACGCCACAGAGGGCAGTGGCACAACCTGGGCGCCCCGTTCAGGACTGTATGCAGTGTGCACAGTATCTAAATGTGCACAAGCTTGGTTACCTGCCTCTGGAACGAGATGGAGTCACCATTAGCAGAAGGCGGTGCCATGTCTGCTGGAACAGCCAGGTGAGGCCGAGGAAGCAGAAAAAGACCACCATGCAGTGTGTGGAGTGCCAGCTGTCACTATGTGCTATACCGTGCTTTGCTGAATACCACACCAAGCAGGAGTACTAACTAATAATCATAGTGAAAGTACCAAAGACTGACAATATGTATGTATATAGGCAACAAGTGGAAATAAAACAATGTATTGTGATAAAAAAGTCATGTATTATGAAAACATATATAAATAAGTGAAAAAAGACACAATAAATTGTATATAAAACGTTTACAAAGCATATAACTAAGTGAAAGTGACACATGACATAATATTAGATGGCCAAAGTATAATAAACACCTGTGATAACGAATAATCAGTGCCTAATATAACAATAACCTACCTCAATTACTAATAAAATGTACCGTATCAAGTGAAAATGAGCATTATCAGTGACAGTGACACTCTCTCAAGCATATTTACCAAAGTGAAAGTGACACACGAAGTAATATTAGATGGCCAAAGTATAATAAACACCTGTGATAACGAATAATCAGTGCCTAATATAACAATAACCTACCTCAATTACTAATAAAATGTACCGTATCAAGTGAAAATGAGCATTATCAGTGACAGTGTCACTCTCTCAAGCATATTTACCAAAGTGAAAGTGACACACGAACTAATATTAGATGGCCAAAGTATAATAAACACCTGTGATAACGAATAATCACTGCCTAATATAACAATAACCAGCCTCAATTACTCATAAAAACTACGGTATCGAGTGAAAATGTGAAATATTATTGACAATGATAGCCTAATACACATATTTTATATAATTGGACTCCAAATAACTATAATAACATCACTATCAATAAATAAAATCGCCTCCGGGAGGTAAAAACTCTGGCGCGACGAGTGGCTAAGTGCGCAGTAGGTTAGCCAAGCCGGGGCCTGGGCCAAGGCGACGCATCCGAACGCGGGAAGATTTTCCCGCATAAAAATCACTCCACTTCCCGCGCTCGCCATTATGCAATCACTTGGGCTAGAGACCTCTACTCAACGGCATTCTACACATGAAGGTTTGTGCAACATTTTTTTTTTTTTTTTATAACTTTGTGTCATGTATTTCAGGAGTAACAGGTGAATCAACATGGACCAAAATTCCTCAAAACCCCCGGACACATAGTACAGTCACGATCTACCCTAGCCGGGGTTGGAGGGTTAATGCTATACATGTACGAGAAGGTTTCATGAGATTCACGAACAGTAACTTGTTAAGAAAGTATGATTAGATGACCAAGTCATCGAGTGAGTAAATGTGTAGGAATCTGAGTGATGCAGCCCACTACCGGATACCGTGTGACCTAGCCAAAACGCCCGGATTACTCTCTCTGAATACTTCTACAAATAACGCGGCTAGCCGGCGTTTTTGGGAGGCGTTTACCTGTCCGCGAGACCCAGAGGGACCCCGCCTGTGCCGGCCGAGAGTCCCGCATAAATAAAATGAATGATTGCACCAGGCAAAGTAAATGGTGCTGATTGCCCAGTTTCAGAGCAGGAACTTCAAACTCTGTAAAATATGATTACTGTGTTCAGTCTGTGCGATGAAATTAGGAGCAGGCGCAATATGTACACTCATGTTGCGCCTTGAAAATCTTAAGCAAGATGCCTCCAAACTCATCGCTGCCAAATCAGGCACCCTGTCACCCGTAGCGAATGCCATTAGAAAAATGGCTTTCGTAAGTCGTAACTCGAAAGGAGGATTATGACAATATTTACAGGAGTGACGCATTTCAAGGGCCAGATCAAGAGACCAGGTGGATGCGAGTTGACGAGGAGGAGGGCGAAGCCGGAAGCCAGACCGCATAAAACCCTTTTCCTCCGCCTCTGGCACGGACAAACCAGTTAAATCGAAAAAAGTTGTCCGAATTGCTGTGAGGCGAGTCCTTAATGTGACAACTGACAACTTATATTATTCCAAAGAGGTAATTTAAATAATTAAAAACCAGAGCCCGAGGGCTGTTGTTGATCAGTTTCTACTATCCATGTAGTAAACGACTTCCAGTGCGATTGGTACTATCTGAATTGATTTTGCATATTGATTAATCAATCCCCTGGGGGTTAGGGAATAGAATATGCCCCACGTGCCTTCTGCGTGTCGTAAGAGGCGACTAAAGAGGTTGGGTCGGTGGGCTTGCGACCCCCACCCGGAAAAAATATCTAAGCAAAGAAAAACGAACGAACAGCCTCGGATGCGGACGGAACCAACGTTGACGAACCACGACCGACTAAGGACATGCCTTCGGACATTCTGAGAATGGCTACGTGGAATGTTAGTGGCATGAATGATGGCACAAAAGAGAGAGAGGTTCTGGAAGTGTTAGTGAATGCCAGGCTGGATGTATGTGGAATGACAGAGACCAAATGGAAAGGTTCAGATGTGAGAGAATGGGTATGTGGAATGGGTGTGTGTGCTGGAGTGAGTGAAGGAACAGCGAGAGAAGGTGCATGTTTGTTTGTAAGTAGCAAATGGAAGGAATGTGTAAGAGAGTATGGGTCTGTGGGTTCAAGGATTGTGTGGGTGAGAATGAAAGTAGGAATACAAACGTGGGTGATTGTATGCGTGTATGCCCCGACAGAGGATATACTTGAAAGAAAGAAAGAGGAGTTCTGGATGAATGTGGAGGCGTGCCTGGAGAAGTTTGACAAGAACGAAAGAATATTTCTGATTGGGGATATGAATGGTAAGGTGGGTGATAGGAAAGTTGAGGGAGTGGTGGGAGGGTGGGGGGTACCATCAGAGGTGAATGGGAATGGTAGTGCACATGTGGACGTATGTGTGGGGAGGAGGCTGTGGATAGCCAACACCTTCTTCCGACACAGAATGATCCACAGGTACACGTGGAAACGGATGTTGACGATGAAAGATAAGACAGTGGTGGAACGAAAGTCATTGATTGATTATGTATGTGTGGATGAACGAATGAAGAAATCTGTGATGGATGCTAGGGTGTATAGGGGTATTGGAGGGGGTCTGTCTGATCATTATGTAGTGGTAGCTAAGGTTAGGATACAAAAGAAGTGGGTGAGGAGAGCGGGAGGGAGGCGAGAGGAGGGTGGAATGGTGAGGAGGGTGGAGAGGTTGCAGGAGGAGAAAGTCAGGGAGGAGTACAGGAGAGCAGTGGAAAGACGACTAGGTGGGTTCGACCTGGAAGTTATGGAGGAAGTGGAGGAGATGAGCAAGGTGTTTAAGGATGAGATCTGTGCAGCATGTGAGGAGGTGTGTGGAGTGAGGAGAAGAGGGAGGGGAGTGAAAGGTACAGCATGGTGGACAGAAGAGGTAAGAATAGCTGTGGAAGAAAAGAAGAAAGCATATAGAGAGTGGTTGGGTAGTAGAGGGAATGAAGATTCCGAGAGACAGAAACGAGCGAGGTACGTGGAGAGTAAGAGGGTGGTGAAGAGAGTAGTGAAGGAAAGTAAGAGAAGAGTAGATGAGGAATTTGGAAGGAATCTGAGTGTAAAATGGAGGGAGAGTAAGAAACTGTTCTGGAAAGAAGTCAAGAAAGTTAGGGAAGGTAGCAAGGGAAACAGTAAGGGTGTGAAAGATAAGAATGGGAGAATGCTAGCCGAGAAGCAAGAGAGAGTCGAAAGATGGAGGGAGTACTTCAGTGAGTTGCTAAATGAAAGGAATGAAGAGCCAGCAAACATAGCTGGATATGGTATGGGAGGGAGAAGAAGAGAAGTAGTGGAGGAGGAGGTGGGGATCAGGAGGTCAGAAGTGTGGGAAGCCATGAAAAGAGTGAAGTTGGGGAAAGCACCAGGAACAGATGGAGTGTGTGGGGAAATGTTGAGGTATGGTGGTGAGATAGTGATAGAATGGGTATGGAAAATGTGCAAACTAGCATGGGAGAAGGGGAGTGCACCCGATGATTGGAAGACTGGCATAATAGTCCCCCTATATAAGGGCAAAGGGGAAAGAGGAGTGTGTGGTAACCACCGAGGAATATGTCTTCTAAGCGTAGTACGGAAGGTATACAGTAGGGTAGTGATTGAGAGAGTGAGAGTGAGAACGGAGAAATGGATAGGCGACGAGCAGGGAGGTTTTAGGAAGGGAAGAGGATGTGTAGATCAGATTTTTACCCTGAATTGTGTTGTGGAGAAGTATCTGGAGAAGAAACAAAAGGTGTATGTTGCCTTTATGGACTTGGAGAAGGCCTATGACAGAGTGGATAGAGAAGGTTTGTGGAAAGTACTTAGAATATACGGAGTAGAGGGCAAGTTGCTGAAAGCAGTGAAGAGCATGTATGAGGGTGCAAAGGCGGCAGTACGTGTGGAGAGTGAGCAGAGCGAGTTCTTTGACCTGAATGTTGGTTTGAAACAGGGGTGTGTGATGTCCCCGTGGTTGTTTACTGTATATATGGATGGAGTTATGAAAGAAATACTATCAAGAGCAGTGGATGTTGTTGTATCGCTGAAAAGGGAGGGAATTGAGTGGAAGCTACCTATACTGCTGTTGCGGATGATACAGTTCTGATGAGTGATAATGAATGGGAGTTGCAGGGTCTGGTAAATGAGTTTGGAACAGTGTGCGAAAAACGGAATTTGAAGGTAAATACGGGGAAGAGCAAGGTTATGGTCTTCGAAAGGGGTGAAGTCACAGAGTGTGAGGTGAAGCTGAACGGTCAGGCTATGGAGATCGTCAACTCTTTTAAGTATCTGGGCAGTGTGTTGAGTAAAGATGGGACTATGGATGAAGAGGTGCGGGAGAGGGGTACAACAGGGGAAGAGGGTTGTAGGAACGCTAAAAGCAGTAACAAGAAATAGGGTGGTCAGTATGGAAGTGAAGAAGTCCTTGCATGACAGTGTGGTAATCCCGACACTGACTTACGGAAGCGAAGCATGGACGTTGGTTGAGAGACTCAGACCAAGAGTGAGAGCAGTGGAAATGAATTACTTAAGGAGCGTGCGGAGTTACATGGAGGGATAGACAGACTAATGAGGAAGTAAGAAGGAGGTGTGGTGTGGAGGTAGATGTGCTGGAAAGTGTGAAAAGGAACAACTTGAGATGGTTCGGCCATATGGAACGTATGGAAAGCGAGAGAATGACTAAGAGGGTGTACGAGAGCGAGGTGGAGGGACAGAGGGGGAGAGGTAGACCGAATATGAGGTGGAAGGATGGAGTGAGGAACTACATGAACGAAGGCGGTGCTGGTTGGGGGGAGGGGCGTCGACTGACTGGGGACAGAGGTGCATGGGGGCGGTTCGTTCGTGGCCACCCCTTCGGGGATCACGGCGTCAGGCAATAGATAGATAGAGATAGAATTAATCAATCTGTGAGTCACAGATTCCCCAAACTGGTCTAGCCACTTGGCCTTCTGAATAATCAGAAGGCAAAAGTCAGCGAGGTCTTGAGGATGTCAATTGTGTCTAAGTGAAATTACGAGATCGGGAGCGACACCGGGTTCTCGCACCACGTCTTCAATTGATCGTACCAAACTTGAGCCGGCCACAACGGCGCGATCATCGAGACCATGCCTCGATAACCCCGTAGTTTGTGAACTACAGTAGGGTCTCACATAAAACGAGTATATGGTCGATAAACGAGGGCGTTTTATGCGATTTCGTTTTATGTGAACACAGCATTTTGGTGGCCCTATATCGTCAATGTTCACTGGAAGCGTAAATTTCCGTCAGGAGCGTACGATATTTTGTACGTTTTGTACGATATTTCGGCGTTCTATATGAAAGCGTACGATATTTTGTACGTTTTGTACGATATTTCGGCGCTCTATATGAAAACTCCTCGGATTTGCCCCACTTTGGCGGCGGACTCGTTTTATGTGATCACATTCGTTCTGATTGAAAATTAAATATTAATATTTTAGGTCGCTCGTTTTAATCGACTCGTTTTATGCGAACACGTTTTATGCGGGAGCCTACTGTACTTTGCACATTAAGGATGCGTCTGGAGGTGGAAACCTATAAATGGAGCTCGCCATTAGTTCCACTTTACAGAAATGCATCTGGAGTCTGACTCCGACGTGTGAGGGACTGAGGCAGCCTGTGGTTTGCCTCTGACGCTAACAAATCCGTTGTGGATGGTAGGGTTCGGCAATCATCTCTTGAAAGATGGTTTGCTCGAGAGCCCTTTCTACTTGAGTGCTCTGTCGCCGAGGGAGAGCGTCTGCCCAGACGTTCGCCACACCTGCTAGATAAGTTGCATGTAGATAATTCTCCAGCCTCGTGGCTAGTCGAAAGATCTTTTCCGACAACCCTTGTAACACTCGAGATCTCACTGACCCTTGCTTCTGACTGCATGTCATTGCAGTCAGATAGTCCATTCTGAAGGCTAGGGACTTACCTACCTGGCTCATGCCGTGCTCCTGTAAAAAGAATAGTGGGACTAGCAACTCCTTGGCATTGAAATGAAGATGATTGATTTGGACCATAGATCCTGACCCTGACCTAGGTTTGACTGGTATCCCCATCCCAGGGTACCTGACGTGTCTGTATCTATCCAGACCGTCAGAGGAGGAGCTGTCCATGTCAAGGAGGAGTGTAATACTTCTGGCTTCGCCCAAGCCGCCAGGAGGTTGTGGATTAAAGTTGGAATTTTCTTCAGTGTTTCTGCTGGCAACAGCAGAAAGCACTTGTTTCCTTCCAAAATAATTTGTTTTACCTTCAGACGTCCTAACAGAACCGTCATGTTGGAGGTAGATCATTTTGGATTGTGCTACCATTAACCAATTGTCTAGGTACCATAACACCATGATCCCTTGTTTGAGTAATGGCAGCAAAGCCTGTCGGACTAATTTTGTAAAAAGTCGAGGTGCTAGATTTAATCCAAAGGGCATTCTTTTAAAGACAAACGTTTGATCCCCGTTACGCAAAGTTAGATACTTTTGAAAAACTTTTGTTGATTGGGACATGCCAAAAGGCTTCTGTTAGATCGATGGAACACATCCAACCCTGCGGCGGGAGTGTCAATCTGATCTGATTCACAGTCAGCATCCCGAACGACTGATTGTGAATATGGGTGTTGAGATAAGAGAGGTCGATCACTGGCCTCATCTAAACACTGTCCCGTTTTTTGGCACCAGGAACAACCGGGATGGGAACATGGGCTGTGACAAAGGACTGGGATAGTAATCTGCTTTTGGGCCATCTCTTTGACGACGGATCTCACCTTCAATAACAACAAGATTGAATTCTGTGGGGATATGTAACCGGGGTCGCCGGGACCACCGTCAGGAGAGGCCTTTCCGGACTACTGTCCTTGCCGATGTCCGCCGGGGCCATGCCCGATGACAATCTTGGAAGTTGCCAGTCGCATGACTGGTGTTGTCCAGCAGGACTACTCTTGCTTCCATCTCGCCTTGCTTAGGCACTGGGAGTGAGAGAGCCTTGTGGTGTCTCAGTTTATTGAAGAGGAGGGTTGTGACTCTGATGTCGGAATGGGGTGATGAGAGGCCTTGCTACCATCACTATTGGATTTACCCTTAGACTGACCCCTAAACCAACGCCCTCTGCCCCTGGATTGGTCTCGTCCACGAGACGTCCCGCCACTCGCAGGGGCTGTGTAAGTCTTTGATGACTGAAATGACTGGGATTGACCACGAAAGGAACTCTTAGCATTAAAATAGATTTTAACTGACTGCCCACTCTTTGACTTAGAAATAGTGGCAGGTTGTGAGTCCAGAAGTAAATTGACAATGCGCCAGGCATCATCTGAGGCTAGGATTTTGGAGAAAACATCTAATAAAATCAGTCTTCCACCGATCTCTGCAGGAAGTCTGCTAACCAAGGACACCCTCAGATCTTTACGGGCCCGTACCACCTCAAAGAGAGCAGTCCGGATGTCGCCAAGAGACTGAATGGAGTTTTGGAGAAGAAGGCGCTAGTCAGAGAAAGAGCCTTCTGGATACTGACGTCCGTTACTGACTCAGACGTCCTGGCCAGAGAGGCCGCAAGTAGGCGGCTGAGTAAGTATTGAGACGCCAGTCTCCAGACTTTCTGCCTCATCTTGTAGTCTTTATCGATCTGAACCTGTGTCCGAGGACAAAAAGGTTCAGGTAACTGGCATAAAGAAAGTTTAGAGGCCCCCAAAAATAAAAATTATATGGAGGTATCCCTACCGCCTTGCCTACCGGCATTGAAAACCAATGATTGTCTTCTTGCGGAAGCTGATGACAGCTTTTGTTCTAGTGAGGACCCCGCAGGTTAACAAATTTAAGTCTGGGGTCAAGCCCTGTAACAGCATTAAATCGTTAAACCCATCTGACTTGGTGCAGTCGGGAAAATAATTTTCCGACGGAAGCGGGGGGCAAGGCAGGAGATAGCATGGACACAAAATAGTCAGGATTATAAAATGTAGGAATGGCCCTGACGACAACATCAAGTACCTCTCCAGACTGGTTCTTGGCCCTTCATTGCTTAGCCTCATTTGCCTCGATAACCCAATGTTTCAAAACGGGGACTCACCCGTGACTGTGGGTTGTGCGACCTCGGGGCGTAAAGGCTTAACGACAGACCAAGATGCATCCGACCCATATAAAAGTGGCATAAGGCCCAGTTTACTAGGGATGGATTTATCAAGAGGGGGAGGAAGCAAATCCGAGAACAACTTCAGATTAGACGGCAACATCGCCGTAGCCCCAAAGTGGAAGCTACAGGAGTGACAGTAGAGGGAGGTAAAGTTACATCAACCTGAGGTTGAACAAGTACGTGCCCTAGGGGTCGCCCCATCGGGGCTACTGGTACTGGAACTGATACCTGTCGCTCACCTTTAACCTGCCTCATGAGATCAAATAACTCCTGTAATTGGTCCCTCGCTACAAAAACCCCACTTTTTTGGTCTGACTGGGACGCGGAGTATGACATTTCTGAGTCCTGCGTTCCCGAATGCCGGGAAGATGGACGTTGGCCAGACGCCATTTCTTCGGCGTGTACACCTTGGTGGTGTAAAGTAGATCCCGGTGACCGGGTCAGGCGGGGGTGGGGGCCGGTAAAGCCTCCAACCGAGACTCGCCGACCCAGGTAGCGGAATCATGTATTTACCTAATTGTAGTTTACAGGAGTTGAGCTAAGCTCGTGTTGTCCCATCTCTCAGTCTACTTTCATCCAATTTTTTCTTGAAAATATGGATGTTCCTTGCCCCTACCACCTCCTCCTCCAGCCTATTCCATTTGTCAATACATCTATAGGGGAAGCTATACTTCCTGATATTCTTCTTGCAGGTAGGTCTTTTTACTTTGTAGCTGTGGCCTCTAGTTATTCCTGTATCCATAATTATTATATCCTCCCTCTCCAGCCCTAGGGTGCATTTGTACATCATTATCATGTCTCCCCTCTCTCTCCTCTCTTTTAGACTCGGTAGATTTAATTTGTCTAGCCTCCCTTCATATGGCAGTTCTCTGAGACTTGGAACCAATCTAGTAATTGCTCTCTGGATTCTTTCTAACTTGTGAATATGCTTCTTAAGATGCGGGGACCACACCACTGCTGCATACTCCAATCTTGGTCTAATCATACTTTTTTATAATTTTCGCTAACATGTTCTCATCCAAGTAGTTCAGAGCAACTTTCATATTCCAGGCCATTGCATACATTCCGCTAAAGAGCTTGTTAATATGTTTCTCTGGCGACAAGTTATCTTGTATAATCAACCCTAAATCCTTTTCTTTTTCGGCCTTGCTAATTATATTATCTCCCATCCTGTACTCCCAATTTGGTCTATTCACACTTCTTCCCATATTTGACACATCTATCTATCTATCTATCTATTGCCTGACGCCAAAATCCCCGAAGGGGTAGCCACGAATGAACCGCCCCCATGCACCTCTGTCCCCAGTCAGTCGACGCCCCTCCTCCCAACCAGCACCGCCTTCATTCATATACTTCCTCACTCCATCCTTCCACCTCTCCTTCGGTGCACCTCTCCCTCTCTGTCCTTCCACCTCGCTGTCGTACACCCTCATAGTCAATCTCTCGCTTTCCATACGTTCCATATGGCCGAACCATCTCAAGTTGTTCCTTTTCACACTTTCCAACACATCTACCTTCACACCACACCACACCTTCTTACTTCCTCATTCGTCTGTCTATCCCTCCATGTAACTCCGCACGCACTTCTCAAGTAACTCATTTCCACCGCTCTCACTCTTGGTCTAAGTCTCTTCCCGAACGTCCATGCTTCACTTCCGTAAGTTAGTGTCGGGATTACCACACTGTCATGCAAGGACTTCTTCACTTCCATACTGACCACCCTATTTCTTGTTACTGCTTTCAACATTCCTACAACCCTCTTCCCCTGTTGCACCCTCTCCAGCACCTCCTCATTCACAGTCCCATCTTTACTCAACACACTGCCCAGATACTTAAAAGAGCTGACGATCTCCATAGCCTGACCATTCAACTTCACCTCACACTTTGTGACTTCACCCCTTTCGAATACCATAACCTTGCTCTTCTCTGCATTTACCTTCAAATTCCGTTTTTTGCACACTGTTCCAAACTCATTTACCAAACCCTGCAGCTCCCATTCATTATCACTCGTCAGAACTGTATCATACGCAAACAGCAGTATAGGCAGCTTCCACTCATTTCCCTCCCTTTTCAGCGATACACCAACATCCACTGCTCTTGATAGTATTTCTTTCATGACTCCATCCATATATACAGTAAACAACCACGGGGACATCACACACCCCTGTTTCAAACCAACCTTCAGGTCAAAGAACTCGCTCTGCTCACTCTCCACACATACTGCTGCCTTTGCACCCTCATACATACTCTTCACTGCTTTCAGCAACTTGCCATCTACTCCGTATATTCTAAGTACTTTCCACAAACCTTCTCTATCCACTCTGTCATAGGCTTTCTCCAAGTCCATAAAGGCAACATACACCTTTTGTTTCTTCTCCAGATATTTCTCCACAACACAATTCAGGGTAAAAATCTTATCTACACATCCTCTTCCCTTCCTAAAACCTCCCTGCTCCTCGCCTATCCATTTCTCCATTCTCACTCTCACTCTCGTTTCTGTCTCTCGGAATCTTCATTCCCTCTACTACCCAACCACTCTCTATATGCTTTCTTCTTTTCTTCCACAGCTATTTTTACCTCTTCTGTCCACCATGCTGTACCTTTCACTCCCCTCCCTCTTCTCCTCACTCCACACACCTCCTCACATGCTGCACAGATCTCTTCCTTAAACACCTTGCTCATCTCCTCCACTTCCTCCATAACTTCCAGGTCGAACCCACCTAGTCTTCTTTCTACTGCTCTCCTGTACTCTTCCCTGATTTCCTCCTCCTGCAACCTCTCCACCCTCCTCACCATTCCACTCTCACCTCCCTCCAGCTCTTCTCACCCACTTCTTTTGTATCCTAACCTTAGCTACTACTACATAATGATCAGACAGACCCCCTCCAATACCCCTATACACCCTAGCATCCATCACAGATTTCTTCATTCGTTCATCCACACATACATAATCAATCAATGACTTTCGTTCCACCACTGTCTTATCCTTCATCGTCAACATCCCTTTCCACGTGTACCTGTGGATCATTCTGTGTCGGAAGAAGGTGTTCGCTATCCACAGCCTCCTCCCCACACACACGTCCACAAGTGCACTACCATTCCCATTCACCTCTGATGGTACCCCCCACCCTCCCACCACTCCCTCAACTTTCCTATCACCCACCTTACCATTTATATCCCCAATCAGAAATATTCTTTCGTTCTTGTCAATCTTCTCCAGGCACGCCTCCACATTCATCCAGAACTCCTCTTTCTTTCTTTCAAGTGTATCTCTGTCGGGGCATACACACACACAATCACCCACGTTTTTATTCCTACTTTCATTCTCACCCACACAATCCTTGAACCCACAGACCCATACTCTCTTACACATTCCTTCCATTTGTTACTTACAAACAAACATGCACCTTCTCTCGCTGTTCCTTCACTCACTCCAGCACACACACCCATTCCACACTCCCACATCTGAACCTTTCCATTTGGTCTCTGTCATTCCATATACATCCAGCCTGGCATTCACTAGCACTTCCAGAACCTCTCTCTCTTTTGTGCCATCATTCATGCCACTAACATTCCATGTAGCCATTCTCAGAATGTCCGAAGGAATGTCCTTAGTCGGTCGTGGTTCGTCAACATAGGGTCCGTCCGCATCCGAGGCTGTTCGCTTTTTTTTCCTTGCTTATGTATTTTTCCCGGGTGGGGGTCGCAAGCCCACCGACCCAACCTCTTTAGTCGCCTCTTACGACACGCAGAAGGCACGTGGGGCATATTCTATTCCCTTACCCCCAGGGGGAAAACACATGACATTTACTTACATTAAATTTAATTTTCCACTTGGTGCTCCATTCGTATATTTTATCTAAATCCCCTTGCAGCTCCTCACAACTACAGTAGGGTCTCGTAAGATGCGAGTTTATGGTCGATGGATGCGATCGCATCTTACGATACATGTAGCTTATGGGAAAAACGTCTTATGGTCGATCCGCCCCAAAAAATATGCTGTAAAGTCCCATTTACACCCTATAAATCCAATTTGTTCATGCAAAGTCCCAATTTTGTTGGTAATAATCCCTGAAAAAGGTAATTGGTGCATGATACCATACATTTCGGTCACATACAAACAGAAAATAATAAATTAATAAATGAAAATGAGACAAAATACACACTATCAATAAAAAAAAAAAAAAAAAAAAAAAAATTTCCCCCTTACCTTAACCCTCCAGCCCCGGGGGCTATAGCTTGCGACTGTGCTCCGGTACCGGGTGTTTTGACGATCTTTGGCCTATGTTAACTACTCTGTAAGTCAATGAATATGTCATGTAATGTTGTGAATAAAAAAGAATAATGTTCCACAAACCTTCCTCTGTCGAATGGCGTTGAGTAGAGGTCTCTAGCCCCTCTGGTTGCATAATGGTGAGCGCGGGAAGACGAGTGCTTTTCGGCGGCAAATTCTTCCCACGTTCGGACGCGTCGCCTCGGCCATGGCTACGACGCACCTAGCCGCTCGCCGCGCCAAAGTATTTATCTCCCTTAGACGATTTTAGTGTTTGATATTGAGAATGTGATGTTTATTTGATATTTTTTAGTTATTTTGAGGCCAATTATATAAAATATGTTTATTAGGGTATCACTGTCACTGATATTGCTAATTTTCACTCTATACCGTATTTATTAGTAATTGAGGTAGCTTATTGTTGTATTAGGCACTGATTATTCGTTATCACAGGTGTTTATTATACTTTGGCCATCAAATATTAGGTCTTGTGTCACTTTCACTTTGACAAATATGCTTTAGAGAGTGTCACTGTCACTGATAATGCTCATTTTCACTCGATACCGTACATTTTATTAGTAATTGAGGTAGGTTATTGTTGTATTAGGCACTGATTATTCGTTATCACAGGTGTTTATTATACTTTGGCCATCAAATATTAGGTCTTGTGTCACTTTCACTTTGACAAATATGCTTTAGAGAGTGTCACTGTCACTGATAATGCTCATTTTCACTCGATACCGTACATTTTATTAGTAATTGAGGTAGGTTATTGTTGTATTAGGCACTGATTATTCGTTATCACAGGTGTTTATTATACTTTGGCCATCAAATATTAGGTCTTGTGTCACTTTCACTTTGACAAATATGCTTTAGAGTGTCACTGTCACTGATAATGCTCATTTTCACTCGATACCGTACATTTTATTAGTAATTGAGGTAGGTTATTGTTGTATTAGGCACTGATTATTCGTTATCACAGGTGTTTATTATACTTTGGCCATCAAATATTAGGTCTTGTGTCACTTTCACTTAGTTATATGATTTGTAAACGATTTATATACAATTTATTGTCTTTTTCACTGATTTCTATATTTCTATAGGTTCTAATCATATGAATGTCACTTGGTATATACATATGTGTCACTTTCACATATTATTATGGTGTAATTGTATTTGTATCAATGTTCTCATAATACATGACTTTTGTATTACAATACAGTCAGGACCCCCAATACACGATTCCACAATTCGCGAAAACCCTAATACACGAGTTACCCCTCGAAAATTACATTAATTAATTAAGCATTAATTACGCGAGGTGGTACCACAATACACGAATCGAGAGCTAAGAAGGGGCCAAATCCGCTATTCCCGCTTGATACGCGAGCACGTCTACGTTTCGCGAGGCCCAGGAGTAGCTCTGAAAAAAGAAGAAGACGGGCATACGCCTGCCTTCCCTCCCGCTTACCCTCCCTCCCTCCCTCCCACAGTCCCGCTCAAGCGCTCATAGCCGTGCGGAGTGACGTTTGTAGTGCCTGCCACTTTTTTCGCCACGCCAATAGAGTAACACACAAAATGAAGGTGGAATTGTTGTTTCGCAAGAAAAGAGGAGAAGGAAACTGTGCAATAGGCTTGTCAGAGTAAACTGTTCGTACGATTTGGTTAGGGAGAAGTTGGAGAAAAATCGTGAAGTCCCTAGTCCTAGTCCTTAGCCTACTCTACTAATTATAAGGTAAGGTTTCATATTTTTATTCATTGTTCTTCTTATATATAAGCTATAGACTGTACTGTAGAGCCAAAAATGTCGAAAATAGGGCCAAAAATTTCGAAAATAGGCCATAATTGAGAGATGTCACCCAATCTAATTATTCCCATTTAAAGTTAGTTCCACAATACCCGAATTCACAATACGCGATGCCTCCTGTCACCCCTATTCTCGCGAATTGGGGGTCCTGACTGTACATTGGTTTTCTTCCACTTTTTGCCTATATATAATTATAGTGTACATATTGTCATTTTATTTGGCAATTTCAGTATGATTATTAGAACTCCAGCTTGGAGTGGTAATCAAAGAAGCAATCTACAGCACAGAGTGCCACCTTGCACTCCACACACTCCAGGGTTGACTTTTTACCTGACCTCGGCTTCACCCTGCTGTTGTAGCAGACATGGCACCGCTTCTGCTGTGTTCTTCCTGATTCATTCTGAGGCAGGGAACCAAGCCTGTGCCTAGTCAAGTATTGAGCAGACTGCAAGCGGTCAATAACGGCGGGCCCAGGATGTGCCACTGCCCTCTGTGGCATAGCATACTTCTCCAGGAGCTCCGTCAACACCTGCTTTTGGAACCTCCGCAGGCTATTGAACTTCATGGGTGTGTTCACATTCCGAAGCTTGTATATGTTGTAGGCATTCAGAACTGACATGTCCACCATATGCAGAAAGAACTTTTTGTACCATCTGCACGAGGTACGCAGGCAGTCAATGAAGCCTATCTGCATGTCGGACTTGTCCACCAGCCTCATGTTGATGTTGTAGTCCAGGACAGCATCGGGCTTGGTCACCCTGGCCTGGGTGCGGCGATCCACCTTGCCAGTCTCCACCATTTCCCCGTTGTGGATGGTGGTCAGGAGGTTGACCTTCCGCTGGTCGTGCCAGTGGATAGCCAGAATGGGCCCCGACTTCTTCTTGAACACATCACCTTTTTTGGTCTTTGGAGGGAAAGGTGGCATGCCCTTCCTTTTCCCTCGTACTGTGCCTACAGTCCCCGTCTTGCGCTCATGCAGGTACTGTGAGCGAGTGGGGGACGTGTAATAATTGTCCGTGTAGAGGACGTGATTCTTATGAAAGTAGCGGTCCATCATGGCTTGCACCACTGCTCCGCCAAAGCCAATGAGGGGGTCCACAAGCAAGTCCCCTTCCTTCCCGCTGTAGACCAGGAAGTCCAGGACATAGCCAGTTTGGCAGTCGCACAGCACAAAGAATTTTATGCCAAAGCGATGTCTATTTGAGGGGATGTACTGCCGGAAGCTGAGTTTTCCCCGGAACAGCACAAGAGACTCGTCAATGACGACCTTGCGGAAGGGCTTGAAGTAGGAGGTGAAGCGTTCTCGCATCATCTCATACAACGTCCTAATCTTCCACAGCTTGTCTGGGAGGTGGACGTCAAGGTTGGTGACAAGATGGAGCGCTGCGAGGATATCAAGGTACCGGTCGCGAGACATATATTTCCCGAAGGCAGGGGTGGATATCAGATCATTGGTGATCCAATAGTCAGGCAACCTATGCTTCTTGACATGAGGCATTAGCATCGTGAGTGCCAGGAACACCATGAACTCTTTATGAGTCACTGGGGTCCACTGCCTCATGTGGCCCATGGTCACCTTTCCCAAAAAGTGGACCTGGAATTGGTGCTGCTTATTTGTCTCTTTGACAACATAACCTACCACCTCCTCATCAAAGAAGGCCTCAAACAGTTCGTGTGGTGGAGCATTGAGGCCTGCAGGAAAATTGGGGGTAACGCCTGAACCCTCCAGTACCTCATCAAAAGCTGGCACATCAGGGTTGTATGCATCCTCATCAACTACGTCTTGCCACTGAAAAACGTAGAATGGGTCTTGTCTACGCTGACGAGGAGCTCCAGCTGGTGGCCCAGCACGCCCACGGCCAACTCGGGAGGCGCGCGCCCTAGGGCGGCGAGGGCGGCGGCCAGGGCGGTGGGCAGCACGACGGGCAGCACGACGCCGGGCCAAGCGGATGGGTCGAGGGTCGTCGATGTCCATATAGTCATCGTCAGAGTGGTCATCTTGCCCTGACGGTGGACCTATGTAATCATGGCCAGAGTCTTGAGAGAGGTGCCCTTCATCATCAGTGGCCCCCACATAATCTGGCGGGGAACCAGTGATGTGTGGGCGGCGTGCGGGTGGGCGAGGTGGGGAAGGAGTGGCAGGTGAGGCTGTGTCCCCCCGAGGTCCCGGGCTCCTTGGCCTGCGACGAGTGACAGAAAGCAATGTTTCACTGTCACTAGGGCCAGGTATTGGTGATGCGAGCTCAAAGACTTCTTCAGGAAGACATGTTGAAGGCGGGAGAGGTGGGGAGGACCGTGGGGAAAGTTGCGGGGACGTATGGCTGGGGCCGGCCGGGGTGGACGCCGCGGGAGCCTCGAACAAAACTCTCTTACTTTTCTTAATTTTCTTGGTATATTTCCTACCTTTCCCCTTTTCGGCAGCAGTATGTCTCCTGTCGGGGGACCTAGGAGGCAAATAGGCCGAAAGTGTGGGGTCCTCAACCCTTGGCAATGGTGGGGGTGGTGGGGAAGAATGCGGGGCATCCGGGTCATCTTGGGTGGCGTGGGTAGATAAGGGAGACAATGGCGGACGAGAAGGGTCACCACGCTGACCCTCACTCACAGCCTCATCCTCACCAAGTAGTTTTGCTTGTTCCCTAGCTGCCGCGGCCGCCTTCTCAAGTATTTTCTGCTTATACAAATGTAGCTTGAAAGGCGATTTACCAGGGGAAGGGCTTGGCGTCGTGTCACTTAAGCGAAATTTGGTGAGTGACCTTGAACTCTCCCACTCGCTCACTCTCTCAAGTTCACTGTCTTTAGGTAAACCAGCTTCCTCAACAACTGGTACATCACCTTCATCACTCTCATCACTGTCATGTTCTCTCGCAAATCCCAGGAATTGCTCTTCTTTATCACTCTCATGGCCATAATCACTCGACTTATAATTACTGGAGTCGTCACTGACTTCATCATCAACATTATGCTTGGCATCAGCTCGCTCATAAAGTCTCAATGTCGTCTCAATACCTCCGGGAGATAACACATTTAGGCGATGGCGTCGGGGTAAGGCGCGACGAACAAGCAAGGGCGTCGTAGGAAGCACGGTATCGGACACAGCGGAATCACTATTTGGCGTACTGTCCATGATGGCGTCGGGGTAGATACTGTTGCTGTGGCGGAGTTTACGCCTGGTGGCGCCACCTACCGTCCCACGATACCGAAAATGTACGCGCGGCATTCGAAAGCACGCATGCAAGCAATGGGCGTTCAAGAGCCCTTCCGGGTTGCGCGGGCCGAGGTTGTTATGGGCGTTCAAGAGCCCATCCGGGTTGGAGGGGTTAAATTCTAGTGGGATTATGTACAGGGGGAAAGGGTTATCCGAAGCTGTGTAGATTCACTCAAAGTCACTCTCGCTTGAAGAGAGTGGCTGAGCCAATGGCATGCGAACTCCCGCCTAAGGCTCGCATTTTTTTTTCTTTTTCGCATCTTGGGTTTTTTTTATTTTAATACCATAAATTTTCCGAGTGTTTTTTATAAACAAAATAGGTAATTTGCATCAATATATAGTGTTTGTAATTAATTAGAAATCTCGGGAAAACCTATTTTCCCCATTAGGCCTATCGATCGATGTTGAGACACACCCCCCAATAGTGATTTGAAAAGACATTAGCCTAACCTAACAACCTTACCTAACCTAACCTAGTATTATGGGTGGGGGCTGCCGCCCCCATACCCCCGCTGGTTGAGTGCTAATACCTTAATAATAAAAAAAATAAAAAAAATTGGCTGTCGATTATACGAAGGTGAAAGAAAAGTCGATGAAGTCTATGGTGTTTACTCTGCAATTTTCAACTAGATTGTACATTGATAACGGGAAAGTACCGTATTGACAACCTTGTTACGAAAATTAAATTTTAGTACCATACTTTTATATTAGGTCTTTCCGAGGGTTTAACACATTTTCATATGATCTTTAGAGCTATCGATGACTAAAAGTACCGTATTGACAACCTTGTTACGAAAAAGACATTTTAGTACCATACTTTTTTATTAGGTTTTGCCGAGGGTTAAAACAAATTTTCTTATGATCTTTAGAGCATATAGATTCAATATTTATCTTCAAATATATCAAAAAAATTTGTGGTATTAAAATAACATTGAACCGGTTTCTCCTCGGATTTAGCCCACTTTGAGCCTCCGATTCGCAAATTATGGTCAGTCTCGCATCTTAAAATAATGTATTTTTATTATTTGGGGGTCCTCGCATCTTATGCGAATCGCATCGTCTGATCTCGCATCTTACGAGACCCTACTGTACTTATATTTGTTATTTGTCTCATAATTTTTACGTCATCTGCAAACATTGACATGTAGGAGTTTATGCCTATCGGCAGGTCATTCACGTACATAAGGAACATAAGAGGTGCCAACACAGATCCCTGTGGCACACCACTCTCAACTTTCCGTCACGATGAGTAAGTTCCTCTAATGTTGGTCCTCATTTCTCTATCTGTTAAATAGCTCTCCATCCATTTCAGCAAACTCCCCCTGACACATCCTATTGTCTCAAGCTTAGATAACAATCTCTTATGTGGTACCTTATCGAATGCTTTGGAAAGGTCTAAGTAGACGCAGTCCACCCATTCGCCTCTTTCTTGCAGTACATCTATCACCCTACTGTAGTAACATAGCAGACTGGTAACACAAGATGTCCGTTCTCTTAATCCAAATTGCTTTGGCGTTATTATCTTCTTTCTCTCCAACATTTTCATCCATCTCTTCCTAATTAGCTTTTCACAAATCTTGGATACAATACTAGTAAGTGAAACTGGTCTATAGTTTAGAGCAGGGGTGTCAAACATGCGGCCCGCGGGCCGCATGCGGCCCCCCCCCCCTCTAGCATGCGGCCCACGAGCCAGTTTGGCCAATTACAGTAGTCAAATATTGCATTTTCTTCTAGACATAATTAGTATTTCTTTAATATATTATATGTCGGTACTTTTTTAACTTAAGGTCTAATTCTAGGAAGTATTTGTGAGAGTAAGAAGCTTAACCCTCTGTTCCCGGAAGGGCTCTTGAACGCCCATAAAAAAGCATACACGAGCTACCCGGAAGGGCTCTTAAACACCCATGACGTCAAAGCCTGTGAGCTTGGTGTGCGAGGCGTCGGTCCGACGCATGTAAACAACAGCCGGTGGACCGACGCTCCGCATCTCCGGCCACAAGAAGGAGAGCGTCGCTTGTTCGTGTGTGCCTGTATGTTGTTGTTAAGTATCGAAAAGTGGTGTAAAGTGGCTGTTTTGGCCATAAAGTTATCTCCAATGAAATCATCATCACAGCTCAACCAGTTGACTTAGAGAGCTCTACTTAATGCCATTCTACAGGTAAATAACACAGCTACGCTTGGGGATGCACGGGAATGCGGGAAGCAGTCTGATTAACGAATATACGGTAGCCTAGCCTAGACGTTTTTCGGCCAAAACACCCGGTTTTCGAGGAATATATATATAATACATAGCCGGGGCTGGAGGGTTAAAGTAGATTAAATACTCTTTCACCCTTAGACATTCTTCTCAAGCTGAATAAAATCGTCAACGGGTTTAGGATATGCTCAATTTGGGGCCAGTGGGACAGTTCTTGCAGTCCTGCTCAGTATGTGGCCCAAGGCAACGGGGATAAAACACAACTAGTGCCACAGTTGCCGTAAATTCACATATAAATAATATATATATATTTTTTTTCTTTTCTGAAATTGTTATATCTGGATAATATGAAGTATATATTTGTATTTATAATAGGACAGGTGGAGGCATTACTGGTATATTATATTTAGCCTACTACATTAACTCCTGTAGCAGCAACGTCTTTAATACTTTTATCTGGCTACTATTTGAAGATTTTTTTCAGTTTCAAAAGGCCTTCAGCAATTGATAGGCTTCGAACTATCACACTTATTCCTTTTTACTACCACAAATCCTTCTTAAACTGCACAAAATTCTCTAAGCATAGCTACAATAAAATATAAAAGATGTCACCGGTACAGAAGGGGTTAATGCGGCCCTACAATATTGTACCGTGTCAAATGTGGCCCGCCAGAGCAAATGAGTTTGACACCCCTGGTTTAGAGGGTCCTCAGGGTTTCCATTCTTGAATATCGGAAGGATATTAGCTCTTTTCTATTCAACAGGAACCTGTCCTTTATCTAAGGAAGCTTGAATTATGTCCCTCACTAGCTCCACTAATTGCTCTGCACATTCCTTTAACCCTCCTGGCCCGGGCAGGCTCTCCAAAGGATGGAGCTCGTATCCGGGCGATCTGGCCGAATATCAACAAAAGTAAACTAAGGTTAATCTCGCTTAATATATTACCTACATTAATCAAACGTATATAGAAATGGGCGCCTTACCTTGCTGCGTAGAATGGCGTTGAGTAGAGATCTCTAGATCAACTGGTTCTGGAGTGATGGTGATGGAAGTGGAGGTAACTTTTGTCGCGTATTTACCTCGGCGCGTCCGAACACTCAACCGCGGCCCCGGCTACGACGCCCAGTTGCACTCGTCGCTCCACCCGCAATTATGCCGGGAAGCGATTTGATAGTGTTTTATTGGTTATTATGTCATTTATTATAGTTATTACGTTGTTTTCACTCAATAAAGTTATTTACATGAACTTATTTGTGTCTCTGTCACTTATTACTTTGTTTTATTATTATTATTATGATTATAGTGTCACTTTCACTGGACTTTGATAATTGATAGTGTCATTTCCCCTTTTATGTATTGTTAGGTAAGCTAATAATATATATAGTGTCACTGTCACTTGTTCATATTGTTATGAAGGCACTTATTATTACTTGTGTGTGTCTCTTTCACTTATACTTAGTTTTATTATTATTATACTGTCACTTTGACTGGCCTAGGCTTATTGAGTGTCATTTTCACTTATTTATTGTTAGAAATATATATTTTAGTGTCACTTTCACTTGTTCATATTGTTATTGAAGGCACTTATTATTACTTATATGTGTCCTTTTCACTTATACTTAGTTATATTATTATTCTTAGCCTACATTTGAGTGTCACTTTCACTGTTATCACTTCCACTTCAAAAGTTTATTAGAGTATGGAAGTCGTTGAAGCAGGTGCCAGCACACAGTCCAACTTGACACTTGAGGCATTCCCAAGTGGTTTTTGTCACTTTGCGGGGTCTTCTAGTTGTGTGGCTGCACACATGGCACCTCTTCTGGATTCTGCTGTTACTACCTGGTGCTTTGAAAGGAAGGGCGTTGAGCTGGTGCTTCCTGAAAAATTCAGCACACCCCGTTCTGTCCAGCTGGCCTGGTCCTTGTAGTGGCCTCCCTGGTGTACCCGCATGTTTAGCCAGGAGCTCAAGTATCACCTGCTAGTGGAACTTCCGCAGGGACTTGTACTTCTTGGCTCCTGGAGTCCTCAGACGGTAGATGTTGTACGCATTGAGGACCGACATATCTACCGTATGCAGGATAAACTTCTTGTACCACCTGCAAGATGTTCGCAGGCAGTCGATGAAGCCCATCTGCATGTCGGACTTGTCAACGAGGCGCATGTTGAGGTTGTAATCCAGGACAGCAGCTGGTTTCTGGACGGGGTTCTTGGTTCTTCGGTCCACCTTCCCTGAGGGGGTCAGTCACAATTTCTCCACCCTTGCCGCTGTAGACTATAAAGTCCAGCACATACCCCGTCAAACAGTCGCAGAGGACGAAGAGCTTGATGCCGAAGCGGTGTCTCTTGGACGGGATATACTGTCGGAAGTGCAGCCTACCACGGAACAGGACCAGAGACTCGTCGAGGCACATCTTCTGGAAAGGAATCAGGTAGGTGGTGAACCGATGACATATCATGTCATACAGCTTCCTGATCTTCCATAATGAGTCGGGAAGGTGGACTGCCATGTTGTTTGTCAGGTGGAGATACGAGAGGATGTCGAAGTACCAGTCCCTGGACATGCACTTGCCAAATGCTGGAGTCGTTATGATGTCGCCAGTGATCCAGTAGTCTGCCAAAGCGTGCTTCCTGATATGTGTCATCAGCATTGTGAGTGCCAAGAACACATATAGTTCTGCCACAGTGACAGCTCTCCATGCCACCATCTTGGCACTGGTCTTCCTCCCAAGAAAGTTGGCACAGATCTCATGATGGTTGTTGGTCTCCTCGACGAGGTATTCCATGACTTCATTGTCATAGAAGCCACAGAAAATTTCACTGGGGGTAGCAGCTGGGCCACAGGGAAATGTTGGTGACACCCCGGAACCCATCTGTACCTCGTCAAAGGCAGGACAATCTGGCTCAAAATCAGCCCCATCTGTCCATACAAACAGGTCGGATGCTGATGCTCGAGCACATGCAGGTGCAGCAGGCACACGCCCTAGGCCACGCGGACGCCCTGCACGCCCACGCCCACGCTCAGGGGCAGCGGCGTCGGAAGACTGACCACGTCCACGACCTCGCCCTCTCGCTCGTCTTGTTGGGACTTCCTCTTCCTCTTCCTCCTCAGGCGACGTCAGGTCATCTGGGGCAATGTTGGGGTCGTCAGCATCGTCTTCAGAAGACAATTCGGGTGAAGAAGTGACCGGGCGTCGGCGGTGTGGGGCGCGGGAGCTTCAACAATGGGAGCCTCGGCCTCGGGAGTTGGGCTCCTTTTGCGGCGAGCCGAGGGCTTCTCCGCAGCAAATAATGCTCTGCGGTGTGTTGAGGGCTGTGGCACACTAGTAATACCACTTGAAGAGGCCCTTTGGTCATCCTGAAGGGGAGATAAAGCCGAGGGCTGTGGGTGACCCACGCGGCGTCCCGGGTCAAGGCGTCGGGACAATGGAATGCGGGTGGTTGCTAGACCAGGGTCGGCGTAATTATCACTGTCTTCAGCTTCCCTATCCTTTTCTGAGGCTGCCCTGCGTGCTTTTTTAGCTGCACTTTTCACCAACGATTGTTTATAGAAATATTGGCCCACTTTCAAGGGCGTACGCGCAGGCAAAGGAGAAGGTCCTGGGCTACTAGGGCTAGGCCTAGGCTGACATAGCAAAGATGGCGAGGGGGTAGGCCTAGGTTCTAGCACACTTGGAAGCTCAATGGCACCTTCCTGAAACACTTCCACATCAGGATCATCACTACTGTCTCCCCCCTCAAATAAATCGACATTATCGTCGTCTCCAAAGCCAACGAAATCGTCATCTTCGCTTGCACTTATAAATTGTTCTTTGTCCACCAAGCTTTCGCCACTGCTCTCTTCACTATCAAAAAGTTCTCGCTGTATAGCGCTATCAATCAACAAACGCTTAACTTTCTTTCGTTGAGCTTTCTTCTCGGTTGCAACAGGCATTGAAGTTGCGAGCGAGGTAGCAGTGGGGCCCGTGGGAGGTTGCAGCGATTCGGACACGTCGGAAATCATTTTTTCAGTATAACTTGCTATGGCAGCCACGTACGAACTGATAACACTAGTAGTTGAGGCTTGGTGGCGCTGCGGTCGCTCCTGCAATGCAACATTTGGCCGCGCGAATTTTGAAGCACGCTTTCAAGCACAGGGATTGTAAAAGGACACCCGGGCACCTGCCCTTCTTTCGTGGTGTCATTTTTAAATGCTGCCCGGGCTGGAAGGGTTAAAACCCAGGCAGACAATTCATCCGGTCCCATAGCTTTCCTAACTTCAAGTCCTCTCATCGCAGATAACAGCTCATCTCTAGTTATTTCAATCTTGTTCTTGTTTGTGAGTCGTCGAGAACGTTGAACTCAGAAAGGTCTCGAAAGTTCAGATCCGGAATGTCATACTCGGAAGGGTCTTGAACTGAGGCGGGCTGGTCAGAAGGGCTCATACTCTTGCCGGCTAGAACACATGTTGCTGCCCCTCTCCGTTCCCAATACCGGGAAAGCCATGGTTGCGGGTTGTGAGGAATGGTAAACCGATGAAATGGCCTGAGACATGACTAGACGTGTCTCTGGTTGCCTCCCTGCCTGACGAAGACTTTTTAACCGGTTTGGGTGGAGGCTGCGCCGCCGTCTTCGACGAAGAGGAGGACTTCCTAGACCGACTCTTCTTGGACTTGTTATCGCCTGCAGAAAGTGCGGCGTCAAATCAGAGCGAGACCTCTTAGCCGCTTGTTCAACAGAAGGCGACTTTGTCTATGTCTAGGTGAGCGAGACCTGTCACGCCGGCTAGACCACGTAGGTGCGTCCGGCGGATCTGAGGTCCTAGGTCGCTTGGGTTGGCGGAAGGAAGACTCACGAGCAGAAACCCCCAGGGGCTGAAGTAACTGACGCCCCTTTAAGCATATCTTCTAATATATGGTCATCCAAGTGTCAAGATTTAGCGGGCTACCGTCTTACAGTACGTTACATACACTGACTGAATATGAAGTAAAATAGTCTTGCACCGACTATCTGCATGGTTTTAAATAAGCATTGAGGAGGGCTGAACACTCGGGGCATGATTGGGAATGCCAACGACCACGAGATCGGTCTAGACAAGGAACACACTTAACACATAGAGAGTGCCCGTTGACCGTTCAATGTGTACAACCCAATGCAGCACAAAAGGAGAAAGTACTCCTAACCATGATAAACCTCCTCCCGCCAGGGAGATAGCCGACCTTTCTAGGTGTCCCACATGTGAACCAGTGGGTGAGAGAGATCCAAGAATCAATGCTCATAAGGACACGCTAGGCCGGCAAGGCTTAATATATAATAAATATATCTCCAACGTTAAAGAAAAAGAAGAGCTAAATAACACTATCCAATCTTAGTTTCCTTATCGTTAATTATATTCCCCAGAAATGTAAGTGAGGAGTGAGTAGCCTACCATGTACTACTTATATAATAACTTCTTACCTAAGTGAATAACACTGACCCCATCCCGTCTTGTGATGTAAGAACTAAATCCGGCGATAACGCAACTATAGATTTTAATTCTTAATCCCGGTGGACCAGCGCCTTTCATGCGAGCAATACAGATACAGCAGGGTCCCGCATAAAACGTGTTCAGATAAAACGAGTCTCGATTAAAACGAGCGACCTAAAATATTAATATTTAATTTTCGATAAGAACGAATGTGATCACATAAAACGAGTCCGCCGCCAAAGAGGGGCAAATACAAGGAGTTTTCAATTAGCACGCCGGAATATCGTACAAAGCGTGATTGGCCGTGACGTAGGTGCGCATTGTGACGTCACTGGCGTTTGAGTCCTTGACGGGGAGGGTGGAGGGAGCCAGTCGGACATATTTTTTGCCTCAGTGACCCTTCCGCGCGTTCGCTTCTGACGGGAACATACGTTTTGGGTGAACTATACCTGTGTCGGACCACCAAAATGCCGCGACGCGAGTCAGGGAAGCGGAAGTCGATCACGTATGATGTCAAAAAGGAAGTGATCGATAGAAAACAGAAAGGAGAGGGAAATACAGCCATTGGACGTGCATTAGGGCTAAGTGAATCTTCGGTGAGGACAATTTGGAGAGGTAAAGAAGACATTTTGAAGGCCATTAAAGCCTATGGAACATCTAAGTTGGACACAAGGAAAAGAGCCCCCGATGAGAAAGTGATCCACATGGAACGGTATCTGAGTGTGTGGTTAACTAGGAAGGAAAGTGAAGGGGTGGCATTAGACAAAAAACAAATCATGGAAATGGCAAAAACGTTTTACCATACAATTTGCCAGAAGGAGCGTTGTCCCCTTGGTGCTTTCAAGGCGTCCACTGGTTGGCTATACAGGTTTCTTGGGCGAAAAGAGATAAGGAACATCAAGTTTACAGGTGAATCTGCATCAGCAGACACAGTTGCAGCTGATACTTATCCAGCTGTACTCAAAAGTATTATAGAAGGTGGGTATAGTCCTGACTGTATCTATAACATGGATGAGGCTGGGGTCCAATATAAGAAAATGCCTAAATCCACCTTTTTGTCCAAGTCAATGAAGCAAGCTAGGGGGAGGAAAGTCGACAAAAGCCGTTTCACAGTGCTTTTTTGCTGCAAGACCGGTACCAACAAAATGAAACCTTTGATTGTCCACACTGCTGCACACCCAAGATGTTACACTCACCTTTCTAACATGGCACAGGCTCCAGTTTATTGGATGAAGACAGCAAATGGGTGGATGAACTCCTACACTTCTGCGGAATGGCTTCTTAAGATGTTTGTCCCCGATGCTAAGTGGAAATGTCAGCAGCTGGGTGTTACTGACAATGGACAACTGCCCGGCCCATCCTTTGCACCTCATAGATATGCATCCTAATGTTAAAGTAGTTTTTCTCCCTCCCAACACCACTTCAGTTATGCAGCCCCTTGATCAAGAAGTCATATCAAACGTTAAAACATTTTATCAGATGAGAGTGTATGCTCGTATGCGAAGTGAGACAGAAACTGGTGAGGAAATCCAACAAATTCTCGATGAAGTTAGTGACCAGGATGAAGACCATGAAGAAGCAGCCCCTCCCATCCCACAAGCAGATCCTCCCATCCCACAAGCAGACCCTCCCATCCCACAAACAGACCCTCCCATCCCACAAGCAGCCCCTCACAGCCCACAAGCTGAAGATCCAGACGATCCAGCTGCCCAGCCTGCCGCTCAGCCTGCAGACCCTTACCTGCTAGCACCCAACCCACATGCCATAACAATTAGGCAATTTTGGAGACAATTTACCATAAAGGATGCTATTGATAATCTCCTCTTGGCATGGAATGATATTAATGATGCAACGATTCAGAGGTCGTGGAAGAAACTGACTCCACACCTGGTGACCAGAACGGCAGGTGCTCAGCGACTCGCGGACAGTGTAGCCCTACCAGTGGAGGTGGCAAGGCAGGTCCCAGGGTTTGATGAAGTGACAGCAGAGGAAATATTAGAGATTAATGCTGAAGGTAATGAACAGTTACCTGACGGGATTGTAGCAGAATTAAACATTGAGGACGAGCTAGGGGAAAACAGGCAGCCAGCTGAGGTTCGAGTGCAAAGGGAAGGGACCATTTCAAATCAGGGGCTGAGCAGACTTTTGGCTGGGGCTGAGTCCATAAAAGAGCTTATTCTTGAGTTTGAACCCAACACTTTTAAAAGGGAGGAATTCTGTCAACAGTTGAAATTTCTCTTTCGTGGCTACACAGACCAACACAACCAGAGAGTTAATGAGCGAAGGCAGACCCTCATGACTCGGTACATTCTCCCTGCCCCTGCCGACGAGCCCCAGCCTGGCCCATCAAACGAGCCCCAGCTTGGCCCATCAAACGAGCCCCAGCCTGGCCCTTCAAATGACGAGTTTGAGGGCATTATGAGGGACGTGCAGGAGATGTCTGGCATACGTTCACTCGCCACCCTCAGAGCTCTGGGTCACACGGCGTCGTCTTCCGATGGCGATGAGTGACCTCCCAGATGCCTCGGAACCCCTCGCCCCCTGTACATAATCCCCATTAGATTTAAGGTAAGCTACAATATGCCTATTTTATAATTTTTATTTATAACTTATCACTTATATATGTTTTGGTATGCATTAAAAAAAAAAAAAAAACACGGGAAAAAGTGACCCATCGACCAATATCCATTTTTCCCATAGGTTATCTGTGTTCACATAAAACGACCTCGTTTATCGACCAATTTATCGTTTTATGTGAGACCCTACTGTAACTGAAACCTACAAGATAGGAATGGGCGAGTTAGTTTCTCGGCTCAGCCGCATTGTCCCGGCGGCAGTTGCTTCCCAATTCAACCACCAGGCGGAACTTCCGGACAGCACCAAGCAACGAACGTTCTTCATTGTTAAGTTTATGAGGCGGAAAAGTTGTTGTAACGGAGGCGGACTAGCCGAACACTCTCAAAACACAATCGAGTAGTAAATAGCCGGGCGAGCCGGAATCATACTAACACGCCGTAAACAAAACAGACAAAATTCATTATAATCCTGTACCAAACGCGGATGTAGTTGAATTCAAACATAACTCGTAGATGTTTCCCGGCGGAAAAACCGCACGAAACAACTAGAGACACGTTAGTAAGTCTTACTTTATAAAATCCCGCCGGAAGGACCAACCCTCCAATATGGAAAGAACAACGTGTACATACATGGCATGGTTATACATGAATAGTAATCAATACATCAATAATAACACATCCAAACCATATATATAATAACCTACATGAGGCCAACTAGATGGGGGCAGATGGCGATGAATCAGACGTTGTAGCACAAACCTGCGAACCACCGAAGACCTCACCAACACGTAGAATCACGAAGAGTAGGTTGAAGAGCAGTATGGCTCCGTGCAGGATCCCTCAGCAAAGTGAGACAATCCACGAGCACTAGCCCACGAGGCATACTAGTTGAACACCCAAAATGGACCGAACAACAGGCCCCATTTCACACTATAAGAAGCCTCATGACTAACAGTGAATTAAAATGAGCTAGGATAATAAAAACAAGCACATAGGAGCCTCGCCTTAGCACAACGAGGACTCCGCCTAACACACTCGCTTTAGCATATTGAACCCTGAAAAACAGTCTCCAGGGCCCACTAAAGGACACTCACAGACTACACCTAGTCTATAAGCTACCTATTTTCGGCACTTATCATGCACATGTGAGCAAAAAACTCACTACAGAAAAGGAAGGTGAAGAATGAAGGCCGGCTGGAGCACCCGAATACACGTCCGTTTCAAGTGGGCCCGGGAGGAATAAGAACGCGTGATCGCTTCGATGAGTGAGGCGAAGCGTGCGGAAACAGCAGACGCATGAGAAGCGCATTGCTAAGATCAAGTTTAATTTTTATTTTAAAATTTGTTGCTAGTTTTTTCTAGCAGTGGTACCCACATCATATAGGACGAGTCCGTGAGTGGTGTTTTAAGAGCATTTCGTTCACGATGTGTGGCAATCATATTTTGATCTCTCCCGGGCGGAAAGTTTGAAAGGCAAGCTTGAGTTCAAAGATTGGCCATTACCAAAGCTAAGGCGCATCGTCAATGATGAAGGGGCCACTAATATATATATATACAGTAAACCCTCGCCATCTCGGACCTCTAGAAGTCGGAAAGCCGCACTAGTCGGACTGGCTACGGCCTCTCGGACATGCACTTCCGTATTTCGGACATTTCCGTCATCGTTCCGACAGTCTCTGACGTTGTCGGACTTTATATAAGTATTCGGAAAATGTCCGATATTATATTTTCAATTCCATTGCATTAGAAATGATTCAAAGATTACAAGAAGTCCAAATAAGACATAGTTATGTTAATGTATAAGGGAGTTACGTAGATGCATTAGAGAGATAGATAGATAGAAAGAGAGAGTTACAGAGGGGGAGTGAGCAATAAACACGAACTATTATGAGACGGACTTAATTGGTTCTGAAAAGACAAAGGAGACTTTTATATGGACTCTTTTTCATGTTATTATTTGTGTGCTAGAAGGATAATATTGTTTTCAATTCCATTGCATTAGAAATGATTCAAAGATTACAAAAAGTCCAAATAAGACATAGTTATGTTAATGTATAAGGGAGTTACGTAGATGCATTAGAGAGATAGATAGATAGAAAGAGAGAGTTACAGAGGGGGAGTGAGCGATAAACACGAACTATTATGAGACAGACTTAATTGGTTCTGAAAAGACAAGATAGATAGAAAGAGAGTTGCAGAAGGGGAAGTGAGCGATAAACACGAACTATTATGAGACGGACTTAATTGGTTCTGAAAAGACAAGATAGATAGAAAGAGAGTTGCAGAAGGGGAAGTGAGCGATAAACACAAACTATTATGAGACGGACTTAATTAGTTCTGAAAAGACAAAGGAGACATTATTATTGACTCTTTTTCATGTTATTATTTGTGTGCTAGAAGGATAATATTGTTTTCAATTCCATCGCATTAGAAATTATTTATAGGTTCCAAATAAGACATAGTTATGTTAATGTATAAGGAAGTTAGTTAGATGCATTAGAGATAAATAGATAGAGAGAGAGTGGCTAGGGGCGAGCGAGCGATAAAATACTAACATATACGAGACGGACTTATGTTTCTGAAAGACAAAGGAGACATTTCTATTTACTCTCTTTTTCATTTTATTATTTGTGTGTTAGAAGGGAAATATTGTTTTCAATTCCATCGTATTAGAATTGATTCATAGATTAAAAAAAGACCAAATAAGACATAGTTCTATATATGTATAAGGGAGATAGATGCATTAAATAGATAGATAAAAAAAAAAAAAAAAAAAAAAAAAAAAATCTCAATTTCTCTGGTGACGCGGACTTTCCTCTTCTAATTCAGAATTTTCCCTCTCTTAAGTTGGACATAAGTCGGACTTCGGACATCTCGGACTGGGTCTCCCCCCAATTAGTCCGAGATACCGAGGGTTTACTGTATATATTAACAAATAAAATATAAAATAATAATAATAATGTTTTAGAATGGAATTACATACAGTACATAAACTGGAAGAATAAAAATATTACAGTACCATTATTTTTTCCTAATCTATTATAAACTTATCGCAATTACTGTATTATTTATTTTATTTTCTCCAATACTGGTTGTCAAGCAGCTGATGGGGACAGTAAAGGACAACTAAGTACAGTACTATACAGTCGGCCCTCGGGTAACGCGCCTTTAGGTGCCACGATTTTGCTCTAACACGGGTACCCCAAATTTGCCGAGTCAGCATCTAGCACGGTTTTGTTTAGGTAATGCTTGTGGCGGGTGGCGGCTGGTCGGCATCTCTCGGCCGGTGACGTCAGACTCGCCAGACCCGTATATACCGGCGTATAAGACACATTTCTAAGCCACCAAAACCATGGGTGGTCTTATACGACGAATATACTTTCAATGCAAGTGAATTTGAAGCGCCGAGATTCATCAGCTGATTTTCCGAGTGACCGAAATCGTGTGTGTTATTGTTGTGTCAGTTTGTGTGTGTGTGTGTACTTGTTCTTGTGTGGCTATATGTCGGCCGTATCAGTAGGGAGTCTCAACCCGAGTTATTTCTGTATGCAGTAAAATGTTATTATAATTATACACTATGGAATTGAATTTAATTTTACCAAATAATATTTATAATAGTAAAAGCCAAAGAAAAATCCATTAAACTGTAACTCTAATGAAGGCGGTAGATTGTTGGCAAGTTTAGCAAAGCTGCCGCCGCCTGCCTCACTTGCAGACGACATGTGGTTTGTTATTGTTGTGCTAAAGATGCGTGGCATTGTTTTTGTGTCAAATAAATGGCATTTCATAGTACCAATGGTCTTAATTGGATATATTATTGACCCCTAGTATGTTGCCAACGTAATAATACTGACAAATAATGATAAATCGGGTGGTAAATGGTCAAAAAGGGGACTTTGGGGAAGTGGCCAGAACGAATTGAATTTTTCCCATTTAACCTTTGCTTTATGTAACGCGTGTTTGCGTAACGCTCCCTGGGGCTGGTACGATATACCCGTGTTACCCGAGGACGGACTGTAATAGGCTTTCAGAATGGAAAAGCAAGCTCTGGGTATTGATTGCAGATTGATTGAATGGATAGAGAAATGCTTTTTATTGGGTTAGTAACATGCAGAGAATGGATATATCTATACTGTATATACTGTATATATCTATTAATGTGTGTGTGTGTGTGTGTGTGTGTATTTACCTAATTGTAGTTTACAGTTGAGCTAAGCTCGTGTTGTCCCGTCTCTCAGTCTACTTTCATCCAATTTTTTCTTGAAAATAAGGGTATGGCTAATTTAGATAAGTGGACTGTATATTATTGATAATGAAGAAGTATTAACCATATAGAAATATTTACCCTTAGATGAACTCAGCTGGTGATTGGAGGATGGCGGAAAATAGGCTAGATGACTGGAAGTGGTTAGTATAGTAAACAGAGTATGAAAAGAGGCTACAATAGGCTAGGATAGGATAGATATTTACGTTAAGTTGTGCTAAGTAACAAAGATGATGATGTAGTGACTATGGAGTATGAGATGAAAAGTGAAGCGAAAACACCTGGTGAAATAACTAGGAGAAAGAAGGCTTAGCGTGTGTAGCTGGGACGGAGGTTGGTTGGAGAGTGTGCGAGCGCGTTATGTTTGTCTCTGTCGTGACATACCCCGCACGCGCATAACATATGGAAAATGTATCCCATCTTCTTTACAATGAGATACTTGCAAACAATCTTAAATAATACAAATATATATATATAGATGGGAATTATAATCCTACAATACTTTCCCATATACAACTATAGAATAATATATTCTACCCAATCATGGAACGTTCGACCAAGGTTATGGAAGCGTTCAACTTAAGACTACGGAATGATACGCAACGCTACATCAACCCAGATTACGTAACATCGAGACTGTTCATACTAGTTTGAGTACACTAAGTATGGACATATTCCCACCAACAGAAAATATACAAAATTTACATGATTAGATTTGCCCGGAGGCAATCTTATCCCGCCAAACTTGGGAGGATATCCGGGCTGCCTGTCGACATGGGCGTCCGCCAGACGCGTCAACAGGCTGCACCTAAGTAGAAGCCAGAGAGGGGACTTCAATGGATAACTGATCCGAGGGGGTGTCCTTGCGATCGAGGTCACCATCAAGAGGATATAGTCGGACTGTTGGCCGTGTGATTACTCCAGTCCTGGTGCGAACCTTTGCTACCCGAACCTCACCATCACGACCTGGTAATAACTCCTCTATCCGACCCAATTTCCAAAATGCGCGCGGGCCCTCCTCATGGATGGTTACCACGTCCCCTACCCTAGGCCAATGACCTCATACTTATCAAGTTGCTTTTGAATACTGAGCAACCTGGCCTCCACCTCCACTCTAGACGCCGAATCAAGGAATTCGTCAATATCAGAGGTCAAGACTGTCAAAGAGCCCTTAAGTCCAGCCCGACGCTTTTGTACACTTTTAGCCATGATTAGACGGGAAGGAAATGTATCGACGTTAAATCAAACTATCAATGCCAGACCGAATAAGTTGCGGACAACAATACAGTACTCCGAGAAATCAAATTAAATCGCGAGCCGAAAATAAAACACCCTCACGAAATGCGGAATAAGAATTGTGCGCAATGCAGACTAGCAATCTGAAGCTTTTCAATTTAACTCCTTACATAATGTTGTTGTTGTTCCCCAAGCTGCCTGGCCGAACAGCCCCAAGGCCCAGAGCACGGCCATAACCGAGCGCCCCCACAGAACCCCTCCTGCCAACCACAAAAAAGTCTGGGTGACCGAAGCCACTCCATGGCGGGGAGCTGAGGAGGGTGCAGAAACGCCCGGGAAACCAAAGCTCCACCCAGGGCCCTGTGCCCCTCAGCAATTATGAAGAGAAAGTTGAGGGGCAAGGGAAAAACGTGACGCTTTGGCTTCCAATCTTGGTAGATTGGGAGGTCAATCCACGGAAGAGACGCCGTCACTCGAGATCTAGAAAATATATAAGTAAAAGGAACAGTCAGAGTAAGCTATGGGTATGGCAGAGATCGCTCAGTTCTCACTCTGATAGACCAGCCCAAACCACAGTGTGTTGTTGGTGGTGGTGTTGTTGTTGTTGTTGTTGTTGTTGTTGTTCCCCAAGCTGCCTGGCCGAACAGCCCCAAGGCCCCGAGCAAGGCCAAGGCCATAACCGAGCGCCCCCACAGAACCCTCCCCGCCGACCACAATAAAGCCTGGGTGACCGAAGCCACTCCATGGCGGGGAGCTGAGGAGGGTGCGGAAATGCCCGGGAAACCATAGCCCCACCCAGGGCCCTGTGTCCCTCAGCAATTATGAAGAGAAAGTTGAGGGGCAAGGGAAAAATGTGACGCTTTGGCTTCCAATCTTGGTAGATTGGGAGGTCAATCCACGTTAGAGACGCCGTCACTTGAGATCTAGAAAATATATAAGTAAAAGGAACAGTCAGAGTAAGCTATGGGTATGGCAGAGATTGCTCAGTTCTCACTCTGATAGACCATCCCATCACCACATGACTAGAACCCAATCCTCTCAGCATCAGCTAGGAAAGGCCCTAGAAAGCCGCCTATGGCGGGGGGATAGCTCCCCTATTTCAACCCTTTTCGGGGTTGGGCACCCGCCCAACAACAACAACAACTCCTTACATAATAGTTATGAAATTATAGAATCATTACGCCATAAGTTAAGAAAAGCCGGGAGGGAAATTTAGTACAATACAGTATAGGCCAAAAGTCTCCAGATGTCAAAAAAGAGAGGTACCGTTTAACGTTATAATAAATTCAAGACTTTGAAGAGAGAGAGAGCCTATAGGGTAATTTAAACAGGCTAAACTCAATGGGTAACGCTAATTCTATATTATTAAATTTAATAAATGTGAAAATTGTACACAAGAAAAGTTCATCTCAAGAAGTCACAAGGAAAAAAGTTTTCAGTTGGATTAACACACACTTAGCCTATCAGCTATCATATTACCCCGCCTTCAGGGCACACGACGATAGTAGAATTTAGAAAGATATGTGAATGAATAACCTTTAAATTTTAAAGAAGTTATTTTTCAGTATAATTTTGATCTAGATTTAAATTAAATCTAGATTAAATTTAAAATACAGTACAGTACAGTATGGATGAATTTAATCTTAATGCCGTGCCAATTGTGCAATATTTTCTAGGGCTAAAGTAGTTTTAATATAATGTAATGAGCCCGAAAAAGCATTTAAAGTAGGCTAATTATTGTTTTGAGTACTGTACTGGATCAGATTTATAACTTTCATTCTGGGTAAAACTCCCGTCGCAGCCCTGACCTATCCACTAGTTTCCACATCCTGTCCCACTGGTGGTCAGGCACCTGGGGCGGCCAGAGCAAAGTCCGGACGAAAAAAACCCGACAGCCCCATGGGGCCAAAAGACCGGAGCCTGGAGGACGTAGTAGGACTCATGACAAAAATAGGGATAGGCCAGCCTCACTCCAAGCAAGGCGACTACCGACCGCCGAATAACCCTCCCAAATAAAGAGAGAGAGGGGGGGGGGGGGGGGGGCAAACCAGATCCGGTTCGAAGGACCAATTATATGGCTAATTTAGATAAGTGGACTGTATATTATTGATAATGAAGAAGTATTAACCATATAGAAATATTTACCCTTAGATGAACTCAGCTGGTGATTGGAGGATGGCGGAAAATAGGCTAGATGACTGGAAGTGGTTAGTATAGTAAACAGAGTATGAAAAGAGGCTACAATAGGCTAGGATAGGATAGATATTTACGTTAAGTTGTGCTAAGTAACAAAGATGATGATGTAGTGACTATGGAGTATGAGATGAAAAGTGAAGCGAAAACACCTGGTGAAATAACTAGGAGAAAGAAGGCTTAGCGTGTGTAGCTGGGACGGAGGTTGGTTGGAGAGTGTGCGAGCGCGTTATGTTTGTCTCTGTCGTGACATACCGCGCTCGCGCATTACATATGGAAAATGTATCCCATCTTCTTTACAATGAGATTCTTGCAAACAATCTTAAATAATACAAATATATATATATATATATGGGAATTATAATCCTACAATACTTTCCCATATACAACTATAGAATAATATATTCTACCCAATCATGGAACGTTCGACCAAGGTTATGGAAGCGTTCAACTTAAGACTACGGAATGATACGTAACGCTACATCAACCCAGATTACGTAACATCGAGACTGTTCATACTAGTTTGAGTACACTAAGTATGGACAAAGGGTGTTCCTTGCCCCAGCCTATTCCATTTGTCAATATATCTATAAGGGAAGCTAAACTTCCTGATGTCGTTCTTGCAAGGTAGGTTTTTTTACTTTGTAGCTGTGGCCTCTAGTTATTCCTGTATCCATAATTATTATATCCTCCTTATCCAGCCTCTCCAGTCCTAGCGTGCATTTGTACATCATTATCATGTCTCCCCTCTCTCTCATCTCCTTTAGACTCGGTAGATTTAATTGTTCTAGCCTCCCTTCATCTATCTAGTAACTGCTCTCTGGATTCTTTCTAACTTGTGAATATGCTTCTTAAGATACGGGGACCACACCACTGCTGCATACTCCAGTCTTGGTCTAATCAAACTTTTATAATTTTTGCTAACATGTTCTCATCCAAGTTGTTGCTGTTGTTGTTCCCCAAGCTGCCTGGCCGAACAGCCCCAAGGCCCCGAGCAATTCCAAGGCCATAACCGAGTGCCCCCACAGAACCCTCCCTGCCGACCACAATAAAGCCTGGGTGACCGAAGCCACTCCATGGCGGGGAGCTGAGGAGGGCGCAGAAACGCCCGGGAAACCAAAGCACCACCCAGGGCCCTGTGCCCCTCAGCAATTATGAAGAGAATGTTGAGGGGCAAAGGAAAAAGGTGACGCTTTGGCTTCCAATCTTGGTAGATTGGGAGGTCAATCCACGGAAGAGACGCCGTCACTTGAGATCTAGAAAATATATTAAGTAAAAGGAACAGTAAGAGTAAGCTATGGGTATGGCAGAGATCACTCAGTTCTCACTCTGATAGACCAGCCCATCACCACATGACAAGAACCCATTCCTCTCAGCATCAGCTAGGAAAGGCCCTAGAAAGCCGCCTTTGGCGGGGGGATAGCTCCCCTATTTCAACCCCTTTCGGGGTCGGGCACCCGCCCTGTTGCTGTTGTTGTTCCCCAAGCTGCCTGGCCGAACAGCCCCAAGGCCCCGAGCAAGGCCATAACCGAGCGCCCCCACAGAACCCTCCCTGCCGACCACAATAAAGCCTGGGTGACCGAAGCCACTCCATGGCGGGGAGCTGAGGAGGGTGCGGAAACGCCCGGGAAACCAAAGCCCCACCAAGGGCCCTGTGCCCCTCAGCAATTATGAAGAGAATGTTGAGGGACAAAGGAAAAATGTGACGCTTTGGCTTCCAATCTTGGTAGATTGGGAGGTCAATCCACGGAAGTGACGCCGTCACTTGAGATCTAGAAAATATATTAAGTAAAAGGAACAGTAAGAGTAAGCTATGGGTATGGCAGAGATCACTTAGTTCTCACTCTGATAGACCAGCCCATCACCACATGACTAGAACCCAATCATCTCAGCATCAGCTAGGAAAGGATCTAGAAAGCCACCTTTGGCGGGGGGATAGCTCCCCTATTTCAACCCCTTCAGAGTTGGGCACCAGCCCTCTCATCCAAGTAGTTCAGAGCAACTTTCACATTCCCGGCCATTGAATACATTCCGCTAAAGAGCTTGTTAATATGTTTCTCTGGCAACAAGTTATCTTGTATAATCAACCTTGTGGTACCTTGTGATGTGTTCGCCACTCTTCTAGCGGCACCGAGAAGCGCGCCGCCCCTTGTTATGGGTGGTGATTTGGTGCAGCAGACTGTTTGAAGCGTCAGCTCGCTCCCTTGCGAAGATGGCATTAAGTCCTTTTCTTTTTCGGCCTTGCTAATTATATTGTCTCCCATCCTGTACTCCCAATTTGGTCTATTCACACTTCTTCCCACATTTAACACATGACATTTACTTATATTAAATTTAATTTTCCACTTGGTGCTCCATTCTTATATTTTATCTAAATCCCCTTGCAGCTCCTCACAACTACTTTTATTTGCTATTTGTCTCAAAAGTGTTTACGTCATCTGCAAACATTGACATGTAGGAAGGAGTTTATGCCTATCGGCAGGTCATTAACGTACATAAGGAACATGAGAGGTGCCAACACAGATCCCTGTGGCACACCACTCTCAACTTTCCGCCACGATGAGTAAGTTCCTCTAATGTTGGTCCTCATTTCTCTATCTGTTAAATAGCTCCCCATCCATTTCAGCAAACTCCCATTGACATACCCTATCGTCTCAAGCTTAGATAACAATCTCTTATGTGGTACCTCATCGAATGCTTTGGAAAGGTCTAAGTAGACGCAGTCCACCCATCCGCCTCTTTCTTGCAGTACATCTATTACCCTACTATAGAAACATAGCAGATTGGTAACAAAAGATGTCCCTTTTCTGAATCCAAATTGCTTTGGGGTTATTATCTTCTTTCTCTCCAACATTTGTACCTATCTCTTCCTAAATAGCTTTTCACAAATCTTGCATACAATACTGGTAAGTGAAACTGGTTTATAGTTTAAAGGATCCCCAGGGCTCCCATTCTAGTATATCGGAATGATATTAGCTCTTTGCCATTCACCAGGAACCTGTCCTTTATCTAAGGAAGCTTGAATTATGTCCCTCACTGGCTCCACTAATTGCTCTGCACACTCCCTTTAAAATCCAGGCAGACACTTCATCCGGTCCCATAGCTTTCCTTACTTCAAGTCCTCTCATCGCAGATAACAGCTCATCTCTAGTTATTTCAATCTTGCGAAGACCACTCTCCAGTACTCCCATCTGTGGTTCGTCAAAACTTTCATCTCTACTTTCATCGTGTGTGTGTGTACTTACACTAGTTGTATTTGCGGGAGTGAGCATGCTCGTTAATTCCCGCCTCCTAAGATATGTTTGTCATACCGTGCTTTGAAACTATGCACTGATGGTGCAGACACTACTTCGGCTGGCAATTTGTTCCACCCACTAATCGAGTTGGTAGGAAATCTTTTACTTTTCAGATCAGATTTACTATTTAGCACTTTTAGTTTGTAGCTGTGACCTTTTGTCCTCTCACCTCCATCCCTCTCTATGAAGTTTTCTTGGTCGATTTTGTCAATACCTCTAACACATTTATATATCTGAATTTGCTGTCCTCGTTTCCTTCTCTGTTCCAGTGTAGGTAGATTCAATCTCTCGAGCCTCTCTTGGTACTCCAAATTTTCCAAACCTGGGATCATCCTCGTAGCTGCTCTCTGTACCCTCTCAATTTTGTGGATATGTTTCTTCAAGTGAGGGGACCACACTACAGATGCATATTCCATCCTGGGTCTTATTATTGCCGTTATTATTTGTTTCATGGTGTTTTCATTAAGATAATTGAAAGACATCCTAATATTTGCCAATAATGCCAGTGATTCTCTCACTATCTTATTTACGTGGCTTTCTGGAGACATGTTATCCCTAAATTCTATCCCCAAGTCTTTTTCATTTTCTGCTTTGGGAATCACTTCGTTTCCTAGTTTATAATCTTTTCTAGGTCTGTACTTGCTTTTACCCATTTCTAGAGTCTTACACTTCCCTGCATTGAACTCCATATTCCATTTGATGCTCCATTCATGGATCTTTTGCAAATCTGCTTGGAGCTCAAGGCAATCCTCCTGGGTTCTGATCGTTTTAAGCAGCTTAGCATCGTCCGCAAACATACTCATGTAGCTTGTTAGTCCCTCAGGCAAGTCATTTACAAATATTAGAAACATGATTGGGGCTAGAACAGATCCTTGTGGTACTCCACTCGTAATTTGAGTCCAGTTTGACGATTTCCCCCTTACTGTTGTTCTCATCTGTCTTCCGCTAAGGTAGCTCTCCATCCATTTCAGCAGTTTGTCTCCTACTTTTCCCTCATGTTTTAATTTCCACAGCAATCTCTTGTGTGGAACTTTGTCAAATGCCTTTTTAAAGTCTAGGTAGGCACAGTCTACCCATCCTTCCCTCTTGTCCACTGTGTCTATTACTCTAGAGTAAAAACTCAACAAGTTGCTTACACATGATCTGCCACCTCTGAATCCAAATTGTCGGTCAGTAATTAATCTTTTGGATTCCAGGTAGTTCACCCATTTGTCCCTTATTAATCCTTCCAGAATCTTCATGAGGATGCTCAATAGTGATACAGGTCTATAGTTCAGTGGTTTATCTCTGCTTCCTCCCTTAAATATAGGAATAATGTTTGCTCTTTTCCATTCTGTAGGTACTATCCCTGTGTCCAATGATTTGGTAATTATGTCATATAACGGTATACTCAGTTCCATAGCATTTTCTTTAATAATCCAGCCTGATACTCCGTCCGGTCCGGCGGCTTTGTTTGGATCCACCTTACTCATTTTGTCTATGAGCTCTGGTCTGTTAAATGTTACTTCCGGCATTTCCTCTGTACCTATCTCATTGGTTTCTGGTGCAATGAATTCTCCTTCTTTTGTAAATACTGATGCAAAATTTCTATTTAGTTCTTCCGCAATCTCTGTATCCTCTTCTATGATTCTGTTTCCACTTTTAATCTTAACGATCGTGGCTTTTATCTTCCTTTTGCCGTTTACAAACTTGAAAACAAATTTTGGATTCTTTTCATAGTTCTCCACTATCCCTTTCTCATGGTTTGCCTCTGACCTCCTCCTCATTTCTGTGTATTTGTTTCTCTCCTCTTTATACTTTTGCCTGTTATCTTCCGAATCCCAGTTTCTTATCTTTTTCCAGGCTTTGCTTTTTGCTTCCTGTGCTTGCCTACATTCGCGGTTAAACCAACCATACTTTGCGATTACTTTTTTTCCTTTTATTAATGTACTTAGGGACAAAAGTTTTTATACCAGTATCATAGATCTCCATGAATGCCTTGAGTTTTTTGTCTACCTCACTTTCAGATAACACCTGATCCCAATTTTGTGACTTGAAAAAATCCCGTAGTCCTTCGAAATCGGTTCTGGAATACATCCAGTGATTTTCCTTGTGCTTTTCCCTTCCCTTGGGTAGATTATACTTCAATAGTAAGTCTATGTCTAGAACTGCATGGTCGCTTTTTCCTAGTGGGCATAGGTACTGAATACTTTGAACCTCCTCCTCCCTTCTTGTGTGTGTGTGTGTATTTACCTATTTGTAGTTTACAGGAATTGAGCAGTGCTCGTGTTGTTGTTCCCCAGGCTGCCTGGCCGAACAGCCCCAAGGTCCCGAGCGAGGCCAAGGCCATAGAGCGCCCCCACAAAACCCTCCCTGCTTACCACTAACAAAACCCAGGTGACCGAAGCCACTCTAAGGCAGGGAGCTGAGGAGGGCGCGGAAACACCCGGGAAACCAAAGCCCCACCCAAGGCCCTATGCCCCTCAGCAATTATGAAGGGAAAGTTGAGGGGCAAGAGAAAAATGTGACGCTTTGGCTCCCAATCTGCCAACTTTTAGGTTGGCAGTAGGGAGGTCGATCCACGGAAAAGACGCCGTCACTTGAGATCTAGAAGATATATAAGTAAAAGGAACAGTCAGAGTAAGCTATAGGTATGGCAGAGATCGCTCAGCTCTCACTCTGATAGACCAGCCCATCACCACATGACTAGAACCCAATCCTCTCAGCATCAGCTAGGAAAGGCCCTAGAAAGCCGCCTTTGGCGGGGGGATAGCTTCCCTACTTCAACTCCTTTCGGAGTTGGGCACCCGCCCAACAGTGCTCGTGTTGTCCTGTCTTTTTTTTTTTTTTTTTTTTTCTATATTCCAACTTACTTCCTCTCGGGCATAGGCTGAGAGCCTTAACATTCACCGCTTTACAATGAACAGTGAAGCCCGTGAGGTCTTGTTCCAGTCTAGGGAGTGAGACATGTGAAGCACGTAGAGTACAACGAGCACCTGCCATCTTGCCTTCACATGAGGCACGGTGCTCACTCATGGCCCGAAACGACCCCATCTCTGAATCACCTCGTTCCCGTGCTTCACTGTCTCATCCCCTACACTCGGACTCTCACACTTACACACAAACAACGCCACCTGTTGAGCAGATAACTCACCAGGCATTGCACCCCTATAGCATATTTTGAATATGGGAATATTCATACAGTGCTATTTAATCAGGGAACAATGAGGGTATTTTATTGACGTTTCGGTGGGCTTGTGGTAATGCACTGATACCAGGTACAGCACAAATTCCATCCCAATAATATCTTCCCATTGATACATCGGGATTTGAACCCGGGACCTTTGGATTACCAGGCCAGTGGCAAGACCACTCCACCACACCTCCCCTAATTCCCTTCTTGTCCACCTTTTCGAGTCCTCTCACACATTTGTACATCATAATCATATCGCCTCTCTCCCTCCTATCCATTAGAGATGGTAAATCTAATTTCTTTAATCTCTCCTCATATGGTAATTCTCTCAGTTCTGGTATCATCCTAGTTGCAGCTCTCTGAACCTTCTCCAGCTTCTTTATATGCTTTTTTAGATGTGGTGCCCACACCACTGCCGCATACTCCAGTCTTGGTCTCACCAATGTTTTTATTATTTTCTCCAGCATCTCCTCGTTTATATAGTTAAAGGCTATTTTTATTCTGTTTAGCAGTCCATATGTTTCTCCCACTATCTTATTAATATGATTCTCAGGTGAAAGATCACCCCTAACAGTTATCCCTAAGTCCTTTTCTTTCTCTGATGGGTTAATTATAGGTTTGACTCCTGTAAGGAGATAAAGAAAACCTAATATTTAGTAGTGGCCCCGTAATCATTGACGAACATGCCTATTACATAAGGCATCCTCTTCAAACACTAATCCGCCGTAGTTTTGAATCTACCGTGCAGAGCATTTAAAAACTGAGGAGCCTTCATCATGAGCGCACGTGACCTCACTCATGGCTTCAGTCATTATGAATTGGGTTCTCACTACGAAAAAACTTCGTAAAAAATAAAAAGAAAAAGAAAATAAGAATAACTATCCAATAAGCTTTCCATCATATCGTGGATGTACTTGTGTGGATTTCTGACCAGACGCTGATTCAGGCGTCATTCTTCCTTCACTGACATATCAAGTAAACCAAAATCCTCAATACATCAACGAATGGGAAGGGGACGGTCGGGAGGGCCCCAGTCGTCAATGATTACGGGGCCACTACTAAATATTAGGTTTTCTTTATCTCCTTACAGGAGTCAAACCTATAATTTATTAGTGGCCCCTCCATCATTGACGAACATGCCTGATTTCTAAGACTGGAGGGGGACATTCGTAATCATATCATAACTCTAGAAAAGCAGATAATAAAAACAACCACATAGTATTCTTACTTTGAAAATATATTTAACAACGGCGTAGCCGAAAAAATACAAGAAAAAGGGGGTTCAGGCAGGTGCGTGCTTCAAAGAAGCCTGCCTGACAAAAAATGGGTAACCCTGAAGATTCTGAACACAGATCTGTAGTTACAAAGGCACCCCACTCAACGAGTGGTGACAAAAAATAACAAGTTATAAGTTTATATGTGCACATAATAAACCCCAACATAAACTTGGAGATAAATTGCAAAGGAACTCCATTATTCTAAAATTAAATTGCTTTCGCAGCTAAACTACTCTAACAACACCGTTGTTTTGTACTTAACATTGTACTAGCACAATTTCTCACTGAGAAATTTTCATATCACATTTTAACCTTAAATTGTATCACAGCTCTCATACTCCGGCGGGGTCTAGGGTGTCCTATGTCAACTGACTGCACCCCCCCCCCCCCCCCCCTTTCCCGTGAAAGTAAACAAAAGTGACTGCAGGGCCACCTAGACCCTCTGCCTTAAAGCTATACATGGTAAGGAAGGTTTGTCTAGAGCAACTGACAAGTATCTAGACAGAAACGTATGATTAGACGCCCACAACTGCGTGGACGCTATGTCTTCAACTGAAAAAAATTTCAGGAAACGTAAAGAGGCTGCCCATTTGCGTAAATCGTGGGCCCGACCCACAACGCCGGGATTACTTTCTTTAATGACTTCTACCAGAAGAGAGGCTAATCGCCGTTTAAGTAAGCGTTTACCCGTACTTGCTACCCATAAAGCACCTTGGGGGTTTTGAGGAGCTACTCTCAAATATTTGGTTAGAGCTTGCACTGGACATAAATTATGATGCACCTTTCCCCTTTTTAACGCCGGCACCGTGAACTCAGAAAACACGTGTGCACTATGCTCATTCTTGGCTACAAAACCTGGGGAGGGTGCAATGGAAATACATTCATTAAGTCTACCAAACCTAAGACAATTAGGTGCGTTGCTCATCGCCGCCAGCTCAGACACTCTGTTTCCGGTGGCCAAAGCCAAAAGGAAAACCGCCTTTTTTAAGAGTAATGCAAAGTCTGCAGTATTTTGGTACAGACGAGAGTGAAGCAAAGACAAAGCTTTGTCCAGAGACCAAGTAGGCATGAGCTGACGGGGAGGTGGGCGGAGTTTAAAACATGCTCTCATAAAACCTGTTTCCTCCGCTACCGGTATGGAAAGACCCGTAAGGTCTAAAAAGGGCACTCTAATCGCAGTTAAGTGATTTTTTAATGTTACCACAGATAAACGTTTCTGCTCAAACAGATAATTCAAATAATTAAAAACTAATGCCACTGAGGGTACAGTTTGTTCTGTCCTAACGATCCAAGAAGTAAAGGCTTGCCAATGTGATTGATACTGTCGTTTTGTAGACTGAGTATATTGATTAAGTAATTTATTTGTCACATCTCTACCATATGGTGCTAGCCACTTGGCCTCCTGAATGTCCATAATGCAAAAGTCAGCGAGGTCGCTAGGTTGCCAATCGTGTCTAAGTGGAAATACCCGACCGGGAGCGATACCGGGTCCGGGCACCACATTTTCAATTGCTGGTACCACAACTGCGCCGGCCACAGTGGCGCGATTAGCGAGACTAAGCCTCGATAATCTCGTAGTTTGTTCACTACGTGGCACATTAGTGACGCATCTGGCGGTGGAAACAGATAGATGGAGCTCCAAAATGGGTTGCTTGAGCTCCCATTCTCCTGTCGTGCTCTGTCTCCGGGACAGAGCGTCTGCCCAGACGTTCGCTACGCCTGGGAGATAAGATGCGTGAAGATAAATATCTAGACTGTTGGCTAGAGCAAAAATCTCTTCCGACACGTTTAGCAACTTCCTTGACCTCGTTGACCCTTGTTTCTGAATACAGTGGACTGCATTCAGATTGTCCATTCTGAAGGCCATCGACTTGCCCCGTAACGCCGGGCCGTGAGCCTGAAGGAAATACAAGGGGACTAGTAATTCTTTGACATTGATGTGCGAGATTTCTAAGTGGGACCAAAGCCCCTGACCCTGGTGCCCCTGATTTGACTGAAATCCCCAACCTATTGTGCCTGACGCATCCGTGTCTACCCATACCGTTGGTGGAGGAGAGGTCCATGACATTATTGAGTGAAATGTTTCCCTCTTCGCCCAGACCGCTAGTATTTATGCATAATTGTTGTGTCTCTGCCACCACCAGCCAGTCGTCCAGATACCACAACACTCTGATCCCCTGTTTTAACAATGGCATCAGGGCTTGCCAGACTAGTTTTGTGAATAATCGAGGTGCCAGGTTCAAGCCGAACGGAATCCTCTGAAAAACAAAATTTTGGTGCCTGATCCGTAAGGCCAAAAACCTTTGAAATCTTTTGTTGACCGATACGTGCCAATAGGCGTCTGTCAGGTCTAGTGAACACATCCAACCTCCCGGCGGAAGTGTTAGCCTGATTTGGTGTACTGTTAACATTCTGAAAGATTCGTTGTGAATGTGAAGATTCAGATAAGACAGGTCTACGACCGGCCTCATCTGAACACTGTCCCTTTTGGGAACCAAAAATAGTTTGGACGTGAATACAGGGTAATTTGGGGGGACCGGGATGATGACATTCTTGGCAATCATTTCCTGGGCTAGTGACTCCACCTCTAAAGAAACAAAATTCGCCGTTGTCGGCTGACGTAATCGAGGTCGCCGGAGCCACTGCCAAGTGATGCCTTTGCGTGCCACCATCCGTGCCCAAGTGTTTAACGGCCATGCTTGGTGACACGTTCGGAACGACCCAGTTAGCAGACAAGGGTTCGCCGGCTGTACTACCCTCGGTTCCTCCGGCCTTAAGGAAGGCGCCGGGAGTGAGAGAGACTTTAGTTTTTTGATGGTGGGGTTGGTGCTGGACGCTTCGCCGGCTGGCTGGTGTTGGCCGAAGACTGGCCCTGACCTGGTTTATGTTGGCCGCGTCCTCTCTGACCTGAAAACCTACTCTGTCTATGCCTGAACTGACCCTGGGGGGAGTGGGAGGACTTAGGCGGAAGAAAAGGTTTAGATCCCCCTGGCTGAGCTTTAGTAGTAGGCCTGGGTTTGGGGAAGTTAAATGCAGGTTTCTTAGAAGGGGTGGGACTGTGCTTAATGGCCTGTGCCATATTGAACACTGTTCGCCACACTTCAGGGGTCATTAAAGAGGGAGTAAGCACTGGTGACATAACCACCTGATTAGCAATGCGATCAGGTAGCTTGCGAACTAACGACATCCTAAGATCTTGTCGTGCTCGTACCGCCTCAAGCAATGATAATAAGACTCTGTATGTCACCCAAGGATTGGATTGACGACTGAAGAATCAGTCGCCGGGATAACTCAACCGATCTTCGAGCATCCGCATCTGCGATTGCCTGAGTGGATCGTAGTAAAGACTTAGCCACCTGCTGAGATACTATGTACTGCGAGAACAGGCGAAAAGCTTTTCCCCGTAGCCTAAATTCTCTGTCTAGGTGAGTAGGGGTAGGGGTAGTGAACGGGTCCTTCAGCTCACAAAGATTAATCTTAGGGGCAGCTAGAAATGAAAACAAAGCTGACGGGACTCCGCCGGCAGAACCCACTGGCATGGAGAACCATGAATGAGTATCCTGAGGTATCTGGTGGGAAGATTTAGAAGTGAAAGTGGTTGCAAAGTTTTGAGCCTCTACCTACCAATCTACCCAAGGTCCTGGTCCCAACTGTCCCACCTTCAAAACTGGATTAGCTGCGTCGTCTGTGACGGTCTGTAAATCTAGTTCAGGAGTGAGAGCTGACAGAGTCTTAATATCATTAAACCCATCCAGCTTAGACCAGTCTGAAAATAGTTTTGAAGCTGAGGCAGGGGGTAAAGCAGGCTTAGAAGCATACACAAAATAATCTTGATGATAATAACTAGGTATAGCCTTGATGTTTACGTCCAGAACATTACCTAAAGTATCCACGGCCCTTAGTTTCTTTGACTTATTGCCCTGGATGACCCACTCACGCAGTACCGGGAGTTCCCCTGACAAAGTAGGTTGGGCAAGCTCTGGTTTAGTTCAAAAGAACCCATGACTCGTCTGGCCCATAAAGTAAGGGCATAGCTACCTTTCGAAGAGGCGCTTTGTCTAGAGGGGGTGGATTGACATCCGTTATGACCCTGACATTTGAAGTTGTCAAAGCCGCCGTAGCAGGCCTATTGATCCCTGAGGTTAACAGAGTGGGAGGGTTAGGGATCTTAGATAAATCAATCGAAGTCATCAGAGGCCGTACCGTAGAACTTGTCTTGGGAGCCCCCAAGTCCATTGTGGGGTTTTCCTGTTGTTGACCAAAAAATTTAGATAAAGCATGAGTAAGCAGCCCATTAATTTCTTGTGCCGTAACAAACTGGTTTGATGAAGAACTTACAGGTGAATCATTAGTATCCTGTGCGGCGTCCAAGCCTGAGCCTGACCCTTGTCCTTCCATCTCCGAAATTATAGAAACTTCATCTTTCTCCTCCTGATCCTCCTGAGAAGACCCCGCCGAGGCAGGGGTACCTTGTTGCCAAGATAAGTCTGGGATAGAGGATGGGATCGCCGCGTCCCTGTGGACATCGGCTACTGTGTGACTCGTTTGAGTCGGACGTGGGTGATCAGACCCTGGTTGCGCAAACCGCCAAACACCGAGGCCCTGGCCTACGCTCTCTTGAGAGTCTGAAACATTCACAATTACTGAACCCCCTGAACTTTCCAATTCCAGGGTTAAAATATTAAGTGGCAAATCCTCTTTTGGGACAGGCACTGCACTGGACTCTTGGGCCTTAACACAAACTCTGTCTGGGGTAGAGGTACGATGAGATGCACTAGAAGTTGGTGAATGTCGAGAGGACTTCCGTTTATGAGAATCTTTTTAGAGGATTTATGGCTACGGTGTGACCGCGAACTATTCTTAGATCTAGAGGGATCCTCGCCGTGGTCTTATCATTATCACAAAGGACCTTTAAAGCTAATTGGGAGCAAAAACAACAATTACGCATAACCCAGAGACCCCTTGAACGGTCTAGACATTTAACACACCTTATGCAACGGGTATGCGCAAAAATAGGGATACCAGCACAAGCAGGGGTAGTGCACAAAGCAAAAACTGGGGCCACGGTAGCCATGACAGAGACTGGTGGGAGGAAACTACCGCCGGGTCTGTATTGGTCCGCCGGAGCTCAGCTCTGAAAAAAAAGAAAATTTCCAGGAATTAATGCTCATAAGGTTAACCCAACATGTTCGCGCACAAGTGTTAATAACCCGCCGGGTAACGAGATGTAATGGCACAAACACAGCTCGCTACGCGGTGGGGTTCAGAAATCTAAACAAATCTTTTGTTAAAGAAAGTGAAGAATACCCTCTGATATAATATAACGGTCCAGCATGGCGCTTATAGTCTCTTGGTGGTGGCAACTGTCTCAAGATTCAATTTTGTAACAAAGCAACCCCCCAAAAAGACGCCGGCCCTTGAAATATTTTAGTAGAATAGCACAGGGCAGGATGATACGAGATCTGATGTCTAACGAATTGTCACAAAAGATCGCCGTAAGTTAGAAGGCGGCGATACCTACTTGTATCACTAAATTAAGTGGTTAAATCGAAATCGAATTTTGTAAATTCCTTAGTTCCTCCACCTAGGAGCACCCGCCGGGTGAGAAGAATCGATATATTAACCTAAATTGAACCTTCAATTGCCGTAAAAGTAAAGGCGGCGATACACATAGTATCACTAAATGGATTGGTTAACTAACTGAAAGACATAAGTCGTTCATCCCACCCTACCCAGGTGCACCCGCCGGGTGAGATGTCCAAACGTTAACCCCATAAGTTCCTGTCCCCACTTCTTTGTAAAAGATCGCCGGGGAGGAAAGCCTAAAACAACAGCTAGGTTTTTCAAGTGGCTTTTGAAAAACCGGGTAGAAAAACTACATAACGTATGTCCGCATGAACAATCGTTTTATAGATGGGAACAGCCATCCCGCCGGGAATCAAAGGAGGCCTGAAACCAGGCATCCACAGAGACGCAGTCCTGGAGAGCCACAGACACCCCAACGCCGGGGAAACAAGCCAGTGTTAACAACCACGTGTGGCCCAACACGGCTCGCGGCCGAGATTTTCATGGTGAAACCGAGAAAACCCCGCCGGAAGGCAACCCACCCTGAACAGACACCATCTGAACAACAAGAGACACGAGGAGAGCCACGCACGACAACCCCAAGGTCACTCCATAATCCGTGAAATTAGCCAATACACAACTAAACCAGGAAACAATTATAGTCCGAGGAATTAGCCAATACACAACTAAAACCCGGATACACATGACACAGTAGGGCATATTTATCAATAATAAACAATAACACTAGTACATGTGGCAAAGTTACGAGCGGCTGGCTAGGCCTAGGTAGACGGCATAATAAAAGTTGAAATATACACAAACACTGGAAATATCACAACAGGAACCACTGCCAACACACCACCGTAGCATAAACTTCCGACCAAGGGAAGACTGACTCGGGACCCAGAAAAAACTTCACTAAGTGAAGAAAAATACGCTGGGAACGTCGGAAACAAAGCTTACCTCATCAGAAAGATAAAAGGCAGCACTAACTAACGCGTAGTGAAAGCCGCCTGCATCACAAACTAACTCAGCTGTGAAAAAGTTCACATGTCCACAACGGGACCACGAGGGTACATCCGAAATAGATGCCCCATACACTCGACCCAAAATACACTGCACTGCGGGCAACCAGCCCAGGACACTCCTGCTACGCCTATCCTAACCTTACTCGATACATCCTAGAGTAAACAAATGAGAAAAAACTCACTAGGGACGCCACGAATGCGGAACTAGCGGAGCGTGGGGAGGCACGTCCGGGCAGGCTGAACGCAGAGCAGAGAAGGAAGAATGACGCCTGAATCAGCGTCTCGTCAGAAATCCACATAAGTACATCCATGATATGATGGAAAGCTTATTGGATAGTTATTCTTATTTTCTTTTTGTTTTTATTTTTTACGAAGTTTTTTCGTAGTGAGAACCCAATTCATAATGACTGAAGCCATGAGTGAGGTCGCGTGCGCTCATGATGAAGGCTCCTCAGTTTTTAAATGCTCTGCGCGGTAGATTCAAAACTACGGCGGATTAGTGTTTGAAGAGGATGCCTTATGTAATAGGCATGTTCGTCAATGATGGAGGGGCCACTAATAAATAGTGTTTTCTCCTAACTTATATTCCATATGAGGCTTCTTTTACTTACTCCCATTTCCACTACATGACATTTATTTGTGTTGAATTCCATTTTCCACTTCTTGCTCCATTGATCTATCCTATCCAAATCCCTCTGTAATTCCCTACCAGTTTTCATCTTCTATACGCTTCATGATCTTGGCATCATCTGCAAACATATTCATATATGCATTTATATCCTTTGGCATGTCGTTAATGTATATTAGAAACATTATGGGAGCCAGCACCGCTCTCTGCGGAACTCCACTTGTGACATCTTTCCACGTAGAAAATTTATCTCTGATAGTAGTCCTCATCTGTCTCCCTGAAAGATAGTCCTCCATCCAATTTAACAAACTACCCTGAATCCCTCCATACTCTTTTAATTTCCACTTCAGCCTGCTATGCGATACTCTGTCAAAAGCTTTCTTCATGTCAATATACAGTATACGCAGTCCACCCATCCATCTCTCTCTTGTAATATGTCAACCAATCTGTCATAAAAAATGAGTAGATTTGTAACACATGAGGTACCCTCCCTGAATCCAAATTGCCTGTTAGATAGTAGATTATTCTTTTCCAAGTAAATCATCCATCTTTTCTTAATTATTTTCTCACAGATTTTGCACACTATACTAGTAAGTGACACAGGTAGATAATTTAGATAATTTAGAGAATGTGTGTGTGTGTGTGTGTGTGTGTATTTACCTATTTGTAGTTTACAGGAATTGAGCAGCGATCGTGTTGTCCTGTCTTAGTTACTTTATAATCAATCCATTTTACTTAGACAAGTATCGTAATGGATATTCCCAGTTCCCAGTATTTTGGACTAACATATCATAACTTATGTTGCCCTATTTCCATATTTACTTTTATCCAACCTAGATTTGAACATGTTAATGTTCCTCGCTCTCACCACCTCCCCCTCCAAGTTGTTCCAAGCCTCTATACTCCTATATGGGAAGCTGAATTTCTTTGTGTCCTTACGACATCTGCCCTTCCTCAGCTTAAACTCGTGCCCTCTTGTCCTTCCATTATCCCTCACGAATAGATCTTCCCTATCTACTCGTTCCCTTCTCTCTTTCAAGGTAGGCAGTTGTAGTGTCTTAAGTCTTTCCTCATATGTCAACTCCTTCAATCTTGGGATTATCTTCGTTGCTATCCTTTGGACTTTCTCTAATTTGTTTATATGTTTTTTCAAATGTGGTGACCATATCAGCATATTCTAATCTTGGTCTTATCATAGTCATTATCAGTTTTCTTAACATTTCTTCATCCAAATAGTTAAATGCCACTCTCATATTGGTTATTATTCCATATGCTCCTCCAATGATCATGTTAATATGCTTCTCCGGGGATAGATCATCTTGTATTATCACTCCAAGGTCCTTCTCATGCCGTGTTTTGCCGATTATTTCAATTCCTAATTTGTACTCCCAGCTTGGCCTTATCTCACTTGTTCCCACTTCCAAAACATGACACTTTTCTGCATTGAAACTCATTTTCCAGGTTTGGCTCCATCTGTGCAACTCATCTAGGTCCTTTTGAAGATTCTGACAACTTTCTATACAGGTGACCTTCTTCATGATCTTAGCGTCATCCGCAAACATATTCATATGACTATTCAAGTTTTCTGGCATGTCGTTTACATAAAGTAGGAACATTATCGGACCCAACACTGATCCCTGTGGTACTCCGCTCGTCACACTCCTTCACTGTGAATATTCGTCTCGTATCGTGGTCCTCATTTCTCTTCCTATTAAAAAGTTTTCCATCCATTTTAACATCCTACCATGTACACCTCCAACAACCTGCAATTTCCACAATAACCTTTTGTGAGGCACCCTGTCAAAGGCCTTTTTCAGGTCCAGGTAAACACAGTCAACCCATCCCTCTCTCTCCTGTGTAACATCTACAACTCTGCTATAAAAGCTTAATAAATTAGATACACAAGATCTCCCTTCCCTGAATCCAAACTGTTTCTCGCTAAGCACCCCCTGTCCCTCAATGAAGTGTGTCCACTTTTTTCTTATAATTTTCTCACAAATTTTGCAAACAATGCTGGTGAGGGACACCGGTCTGTAGTTAAGCGGATTTTCTCTGTCTCCTCCTTTGTAAATTGGTACTATGTTAGCTCTCTTCCATTCCACTGGCAGGTCTCCCTCATTCAGTGAAGATTTGATGATTTCATAGATTGGTTCCACTAACTCTTCCGCACATTCTTTGAGGATCCATCCAGCCACTCCATCTGGTCCCATTGATTTCCTCACGTCCAAATCCTGCATCAATTTCAGCACTTCACTTTTTGTCACTTTCATTTCAGGCATCTGTGGTGTTCTCCTTTCTCTATAAACTCCTCCTCTTTTACAAACACTGACTGAAGCTTTTCATTCATAACTTCACACAATTCTTTATCTTTCTCATAGCTGTTTGTTCCATCTCTTAGTCTGACAATACCTTCTTTTGTTTTTATTTTTCCATTTACAAATCTATAAAATAGTTTTGGCTCGTTTTTGCACTTCTCTACAATATTCCTTTCATATTTATATTGTTCCTCGCGTCGTATCTTTACGTATTCATTTCTTTTCTCCTTGTACTTATTCCAGTTATTTTCACTATGTCTCTTCCGTGCTATATTCCAGGCTCGGTTTCTTCTATCCTGTGCCTTACTACATCTTATATTGAACCATTCTTTTTCCTTCTTTACCCCTGATTGGAACCTTGGGACATATTTATGTATCCCTTCTTCATATACTTTCAAGAAAAGTCTATATTTGTCTTGAACCATTTCCAGGCTTTCTAGTTCCTTCCAATTTATACTTTGGAAATAATGTTTCAATGATTTAAAATCAGTTTTAGCATAGTTGTATCTATTTATTTTATGTCCTTCATTTCTCTCCTAATTTTTTTCCAAATACATCTCCATTTCTAAAATCTTGTGATCACTTTTTCCCAAGGGACAACGATAATTTATCTTTCTAACATCATGCAGATCACTGGTGAAGACTAGGTCTAGCCTGGATGGTTCATCCATCCCTCTGATTCGTGTGTTTTCTCTAACATGTTGTGTTAACATGTTTTCTGTTACTAGATTCAGTAATTTACTGCCCCAAGATTCATTATTATTTCCCGCATCTAACCCTTCCCAATTGAAATCACCTGTTAATACTAATTTATTTCTCCTATTAAAAAGTATTTTTAGAGCATCTAGAGATTCCGTGATTTGTTGATCATATTCTTCCCGCTTCCATGCTCTAGTTTGTGGTGGTATATAAGCCACTACTATATCAGTTGCTTTGTTGTCCTTGTCTTTTATTGTCACTGCTATAATTTCTGATCTATTATTGCCTAGGTTAATCTCACTTGCTTCTATATTTTTGTCAGTCATTATTAACACTCCACCGCCCACTTTTCCTTCTCTATCTTTTCTCCACACATTGTACCCTTCCCATCCCAACACTCCCAATTCAATACCACCTCTCAATTTTGTTTCTGCTAAGCACATAATATGTGGTTTATATTTCTCAATATAGTCATTCAATTCTAATTTCTTAGACAGCAAGCCATCCACATTACTATACATCAGCTTCATCTCCCCCCTTCTTACACCTTTCTTTTTTTCTCTTTCCCTAATATTCCCAGACTCTACTCCCCCCCCCCGCTTCCACTCCACCTACTCTCCCGTGCTCTCCACCTGCCCTGTTTCTCTCACTTGTTCCTGATTTACACCAGTCTCTCCCTCCTGTCCTTCGGTACTGGTACTCGCTTCCCCTGTCCGACCGTTCATCCCTAAGTTCTCTGTTTGCCCCTCCGTCTTCCTCTGTGGGCTTTTGATGAACCATTTCTTCTTCTTCGTTCCTACCAGTCTCCAATAAAAAAAATCCACTTCTTGTTCTGTTCTTTTGGCATTCAATTCCTTCACCTCATCCCTCAAACTTTTCATTTTGTTTCTTTCATCTAAGTCCAAGTCTTTTTCGATGTAAATATGCTTCAGACAATCCTTATCTTTCAACCTCCATTTATTATTCATGATTTCCTCTACTATTCCTACTGTGCGAAACTGCACTTTCATTGGCCTAGACAGGCTAGACTCTTGTTTATATTTTCCAATTCTATGCATGTCTTCAATTTCATTCTCCCACTCTCTCACACCCTCGTCCACTACCTGTAGAATCTCCCTCACTCGGTCTCTCTCTATCCTACTTCTCTCCTCTCTCTTTACATTGTGTTTCTCCTTATCTCCTCTTATCACAATACATTTCTTTCTTCCAGCAGTCTCCCTCACTAGATTTTCCTTCTGTCTAATTACCTTAACTACATCCTTTTCAAAGTTACCTCCCTGCCTATGTATCTGTTGCTCCTTTACTATCTCCGAAAATTTCAAATTCCTTACCTCCTCGTTCTTTTGAAATTCATCCTTCTTTAATTCAACATCCTTCATATCTTTCTTCATCCTGTCCATTTCTTCCTGCATTTCGCTAATACAAACCCTTAACCTGGGAACTGCGGGGAGACTCTTAAGAGTTCCCCCCGGCGGACTGCAGGAAGACTCTTAAGAGTCAGAGAAAAAAAAATCGACTTTAACCCTCCAGCCCCGGCTATGTATTATATATATATTCCTCGAAACCCGGGTGTTTTGGCCGAAAAACGTCTAGGCTAGGCTACCGTATATTCGTTAATCAGACTGCTTCCCGCATTCCCGCGCATCCCCAAGCGTAGCTGTGTTATTTACCTGTAGAATGGCATTAAGTAGAGCTCTCTAAGTCAACTGGTTGAGCTGTGATGATGATTTCATTGGAGATAACTTTATGGCCAAAACAGCCACTTTACACCACTTTTCGATACTTAACAACAACATACAGGCACACACGAACAAGTGACGCTCTCCTTCTTGTGGCCGGAGATGCGGGGCGACGGTCCAGCCGGCTGTTGTTTACATGCGTCGGACCAACGCCTCGCACACGAAGCTCACAGGCTTTCAACCACTGGGCGTTCAAGAGACCATCCGGGTACCTGTTATATGCTTTTTTATGGGCGTTCAAGAGCCCTTCCGTGGTGAGAGGGTTAAACATCGGGAAAAAAAAAAAAAAAAAAATTGCCCCTGGGCCATGCAAAATATCACTCCTCTACCTCCCTTCCTTCCCCACTTTCCTCCCCTCCTTCAGTTATCACCTATTTTCCCTGTTATTCCCTTATTCTGAGGTATATTTTCGTGCTAACATTAGCGAGTTGCAAGCAGGGCATTGTTAGCACTGTTAGCAAGCGAGTGCAAGAGAGAGAGAGAGAGTATCGATCGACTGTGTCTCAGTGGCCTTGGGGGAAATTGGCGGGAAAGCAGGTTGCCTCACCCATACATTATATAACTCGCGGCCTGTATCTCCGATTTTGACCATCCAAACGCTGTTTTCACTCGTTTTATTGTTGTTTCAGGTTAATACCTTTATAATCAACCCATAATAGGCGCGTATGGATAAGTATTAATGCTATTTATGGTAAAATGAATATTTTAGTGATGGAAACAGCTCAAATACGTCAGCACAGGCGGACGTTTCTAATTACCCCATGCGCACTTCTTAGGTTAACACGTAATTCTCATCCTTAGAATACCAATTTGGTTTGCCATCCATTTTTCTCTTCGTTCATAATCTAAGCTTTTTGTCTCCTGTTCCTCTAGCTTCCGCTCCAGTTTATTCAACCTCACCGCAAATGCAGATATTGCTACTCCCTCCTCTGAGAACCCTGAAATATCAAATCCTTCATGATCACGATCAAAAAGGTCTCTGGTTACCCTGCTTGGGGGCAGGCTGAGCCGGTACCTCCCACCGCTGGCCATACTGCCAGCTGGCCTTTGTTTACACCTGTTCGGCTCCACAAGTTTCGGTGGGAATATCCATTACTTTTTCTTTCTTACTCAAATCAAACTCAACTCTCACCTTTTTTTAACTAGGGAGTATATTCACTAATTGCATTTAAATTATAATTAATAAACAAAAGGACAACACATATGAACGCTACAAAAATACCAAACCACCAAACAGGCGCTGGCTGAATCAGCTGTCTCAAGCACGTCCGCCCTCCACCACGGTCTGACGATGTGTGTGTATTACCTAATTGTAATTGTATTTACCTAATTGTAGTTTACAGGAGTTGAGCTAAGCTCGTGTTGTCCCGTCTCTCAGTCTACTTTTTATCCAATTTTTTCTTGAAAATATGGATATTCCTTGCCCCTACCACCTCCTCCTCCAGCCCATTCCATTTGTCAATACATCTATAGGGGAAGCTAAACTTCCTGATATCGTTCTTGCAGGTAGGTCTTTTTACTTTGTAGCTGTGGCCTCTAGTTATTCCTGTATCCATAATTAATATATCCTGCCTCTCCAGCCCCCGGGTGCATTTGTACATCATTATCATGTCTCCCCTCTCTCTCCTCTCTTTTAGACTCGGTAGATTTAATTTGTCTAGCCTCCCTTCATATGGCAGCTCTCTGAGACTTGGAACCAATCTAGTAACTGCTCTCTGGATTCTTTCTAACTTGTGAATATGCTTCTTTAGATGCGGGGACCACACCACTGCTGCATACTCCAATCTTGGTCTAATCATACTCTTCATAATTTTCGCTACCATGGTCTCATCCAAGTAGTTCAGAGCAACTTTCATATTCCCGGCCATTGCATACATTCCGCTAAAGAGCTTGTTAATATGTTTCTCTGGCGACAAATTATCTTGTATAATCAACCCTAAATCCTTTTCTTTTTCGGCCTTGCTAATTATATTATCTCCCATCCTGTACTCCCAATTTGGTCTATTCACACTTCTTCCCATATTTAACACATGGCATTTACTTATATTAAATTTCATTTTCCACTTGGTGCTCCATTCGTATATTTTATCTACATCCCCTTGCAGCTCCTCACAACTACTTATACTCAAAAGTGTTTACGTCATCTGCAAACATTGACATGTAGGAAGGAGTTTATGCCTATCGGCAGGTCATTCACGTACATAAGGAACATGAGAGGTGCCAACACAGATCCCTGTGGCACACCACTCTCAACTTTCCGCCACGATGAGTAAGTTCCTCTAATGTTGGTGCTCATTTCCCTATCTGTTAAATAGCTCTCCATCCATTTCAGCAAAACTCCCCCTGACACATCCTAGCGTCTCAAGCTTAGATAACAATCTCTTATGTGGTACCTTATCAAATGCTTTGGAAAGGTCTAAGTAGACGCAGTCCACCCATCCGCCTCTTTCTTGGAGTACATCTATCACCCTACTGTAATAACATAGCAAACTGGTAACACAAGATGTCCCTTCTCTGAATCCAAATTGCTTTGGGGTTATTATCTTCTTTCTCTCCAACATTTTCATCCATCTCTTCCTAATTAGCTTTTCACAAAACTTGCATACAATACTAGTAAGTGAAACTGGTCTATAGTTTAGAGGGTCCTCAGGGTTTCCATTCTTGTATATCGGAATGATATTAGCTCTTTTCCATTCAACAGGAACCTGTCCTTTATCTAAGGAAGCTTGAATTATGTCCCTCACTGGCTCCACTAATAGCTCTGCACACTCCTTTAAAACCCAGGCAGACACTTCATCCGGTCCCATAGCTTTCCTTACTTCAAGTCCTCTCATCGCAGATAACAGCTCATCTCTAGTTATTTCAATCTTACTAAGACCACTCTCCAGTACTCCCGCCTGTGGTTCGTCAAAACCTTCCTCTCTAGTAAAAACTGACCCCAATTTGTTATTCATTACCTCGCACATGTCCGATACATTTTCATACGTCCTAGCATCAACTCTTAATTTAGTAATTTGTTTCTTTACCTTCAACTTACTGTTTATATATTTATAAAATAATCTAGGATCACTTTCACATTTATTTACTATGTTCTTCTCATAGTTCATTTTAACTTGCCTAATTATGTTAACATATCTATTCCTCTCCTGTTTATATTTATTCCGATTACTCTCAGTGTTCCTTCTTCTTAACCTCTGAAGTGCGCATGGGGGTAATTGGAAACGTCCCCCTGTGCTGACGTATTGGAGGTGTTTCCGTCACTAAAATATTCATTGTGCCATTAATAGCATTAATACTTATCCATATGTGCCTATTATGGGTTGATTTTAAAGGTATTAACCTGAAACAACAATAAAACGAGTGAAAACAGCGTTTGGATGGTCAAAATCGGAGATATAGCCCGCGAGTTGTATAATGTATGGGTGAGGCAAGCTACTTTCCCGCCAATTTCCCCCAAGGCCACTGAGACACAGTCGATCGATACTCTCTCTCTCTCTCTTGCACTCGCTTGCCATCAGTGATGACAATACCCTGCTTGCAACTCGCTAATGTTAGCACGAAAATATACCTCAGAATAAGGGAATAACAGGGAAAATAGGTGATAACTGAAGGAGAGGAGGAAAGTGGGGAAGGAGGGGAGGTAGAGGACTGAGATTTTGCATGGCCCAGGGGCCAATTTTTTTTTTTTTTTTTTTTTTTTTTTTCGATGTCAAAAGTTGATTTTTTTTTTTCACTCACTCATAAGAGTCTCTCCGCCGGGGGAACTCTTAAGAGTCTCCCCGCAGTTCCCGGGTTAATCTAGCCCAAGCTGCATCACGCCTACCCAAAGCTCTTTTGCATTTCAAATTAAACCAATCTTTCTGCTTAGTAAAATTTCCAGTTTTATATCTTGGGACAAACAGATTGGTTCCTACTCTATAAATTTCGAGGAATCTACTATATTTACCTTGTACGTCCTGTTCCTTCAAAATAAGATCCCAATCTACTCCCTCTAAATATCTTTTCAAGGATACATTATAGGTTTGACTCCTGTAAGGAGATAAAGAAAACCTAATATTTAGTAGTGGCCCCGTAATCATTGACGAACATGCCTATTACATAAGGCATCCTCTTCAAACACTAATCCGCCGTAGTTTTGAATCTACCGCGCAGAGCATTTAAAAACTGAGGAGCCTTCATCATGAGCGCACGCGACCTCACTCATGGCTTCAGTCATTATGAATTGGGTTCTCACTACGAAAAAACTTCGTAAAAAATAAAAACAAAAAGAAAATAAGAATAACTATCCAATAAGCTTTCCATCATATCGTGGATGTACTTGTGTGGATTTCTGACCAGACGCTGATTCAGGCGTCATTCTTCCTTCACTGACATATCAAGTAAACCAAAATCCTCAATACATCAACGAATGGGAAGGGGACGGTCGGGAGGGCCCCAGTCGTCAATGATTACGGGGCCACTACTAAATATTAGGTTTTCTTTATCTCCTTACAGGAGTCAAACCTATAATTTATTAGTGGCCCCTCCATCATTGACGAACATGCCTGATTTCTAAGACTGGAGGGGGACATTCGTAATCATATCATAACTCTAGAAAAGCAGATAATAAAAACAACCACATAGTATTCTTACTTTGAAAATATATTTAACAACGGCGTAGCCGAAAAAATACAAGAAAAAGGGGGTTCAGGCAGGTGCGTGCTTCAAAGAAGCCTGCCTGACAAAAAATGGGTAACCCTGAAGATTCTGAACACAGATCTGTAGTTACAAAGGCACCCCACTCAACGAGTGGTGACAAAAAATAACAAGTTATAAGTTTATATGTGCACATAATAAACCCCAACATAAACTTGGAGATAAATTGCAAAGGAACTCCATTATTCTAAAATTAAATTGCTTTCGCAGCTAAACTACTCTAACAACACCGTTGTTTTGTACTTAACATTGTACTAGCACAATTTCTCACTGAGAAATTTTCATATCACATTTTAACCTTAAATTGTATCACAGCTCTCATACTCCGGCAGGGTCTAGGGTGTCCTATGTCAACTGACTGCACCCCCCCCCTTTCCCGTGAAAGTAAACAAAAGTGACTGCAGGGCCACCTAGACCCTCTGCCTTAAAGCTATACATGGTAAGGAAGGTTTGTCTAGAGCAACTGACAAGTATCTAGACAGAAACGTATGATTAGACGCCCACAACTGCGTGGACGCTATGTCTTCAACTGAAAAAAATTTCAGGAAACGTAAAGAGGCTGCCCATTTGCGTAAATCGTGGGCCCGACCCACAACGCCGGGATTACTTTCTTTAATGACTTCTACCAGAAGAGAGGCTAATCGCCGTTTAAGTAAGCGTTTACCCGTACTTGCTACCCATAAAGCACCTTGGGGGTTTTGAGGAGCTACTCTCAAATATTTGGTTAGAGCTTGCACTGGACATAAATTATGATGCACCTTTCCCCTTTTTAACGCCGGCACCGTGAACTCAGAAAACACGTGTGCACTATGCTCATTCTTGGCTACAAAACCTGGGGAGGGTGCAATGGAAATACATTCATTAAGTCTACCAAACCTAAGACAATTAGGTGTTGCTCATCGCCGCCAGCTCAGACACTCTGTTTCCGGTGGCCAAAGCCAAAAGGAAAACCGCCTTTTTTAAGAGTAATGCAAAGTCTGCAGTATTTTGGTACAGACGAGAGTGAAGCAAAGACAAAGCTTTGTCCAGAGACCAAGTAGGCATGAGCTGATGGGGAGGTGGGCGGAGTTTAAAACATGCTCTCATAAAACCTGTTTCCTCCGCTACCGGTATGGAAAGACCCGTAAGGTCTAAAAAGGGCACTCTAATCGCAGTTAAGTGATTTTTTAATGTTACCACAGATAAACGTTTCTGCTCAAACAGATAATTCAAATAATTAAAAACTAATGCCACTGAGGGTACAGTTTGTTCTGTCCTAACGATCCAAGAAGTAAAGGCTTGCCAATGTGATTGATACTGTCGTTTTGTAGACTGAGTATATTGATTAAGTAATTTATTTGTCACATCTCTACCGTATGGTGCTAGCCACTTGGCCTCCTGAATGTCCATAATGCAAAAGTCAGCGAGGTCGCTAGGTTGCCAATCGTGTCTAAGTGGAAATACCCGACCGGGAGCGATACCGGGCACCACATTTTCAATTGCTGGTACCACAACTGCGCCGGCCACAGTGGCGCGATTAGCGAGACTAAGCCTCGATAATCTCGTAGTTTGTTCACTACGTGGCACATTAGTGACGCATCTGGCGGTGGAAACAGATAGATGGAGCTCCATCTGTTCCAGTCTGTCACTAGGGCGTCTGGCCCCCCTGCCGGCGTTTTCGCCCGGCGGGTGAGGTATAGAGGGAGTTTGTGAGTCTCCTCGGACGCAAAAAGATCCACTTGTGGATGGGAGAGCTCTGCAATCATTAGGTTGAAAATGGGTTGCTTGAGCTCCCATTCTACTGTCGTGCTCTGTCTCCGGGACAGAGCGTCTGCCCAGACGTTCGCTACGCCTGGGAGATAAGATGCGTGAAGATAAATATCTAGACTGTTGGCTAGAGCAAAAATCTCTTCCGACACGTTTAGCAACTTCCTTGACCTCGTTGACCCTTGTTTCTGAATACAGTGGACTGCATTCAGATTGTCCATTCTGAAGGCCATCGACTTGCCCCGTAACGCCGGGCCGTGAGCCTGAAGGAAATACAAGGGGACTAGTAATTCTTTGACATTGATGTGCGAGATTTCTAAGTGGGACCAAAGCCCCTGATTTGACTGAAATCCCCAACCTATTGTGCCTGACGCATCCGTGTCTACCCATACCGTTGGTGGAGGAGAGGTCCATGACATTATTGAGTGCAATGTTTCCCTCTTCGCCCAGACCGCTAGTAAGGTGTGGATTAATTTCGGGATGGGCCATAATTTTCCCGCCGGTAAGAGCGGGAAATATTTGTTGCCTTCCAATATTAATCGTTTTACTTTTAACCGGCCCAACTTGACAGTTAGTTGAATCCAGTTGAGAGAGCCGACCAGAGACTCCCAGACCCTTCGCGTTGTAGTCAGACTGTGAAGAAACCTGAACAGTTTCCCGCGAAACCTGTTGCGATTGTCCACACTCTGACTCAGAGTGAGAGCGGCGGTGTCCCAGACCAGCCCTATCCACTGAATTACTCGTGAGGGCACAAGGTTTGACTTTACCATATTTACCTTGAACCCTAGAGTTTTGACATGATTTAAAATGATATTGACATGTTTTATGCATAATTGTTGTGTCTCTGCCACCACCAGCCAGTCGTCCAGATACCACAACACTCTGATCCCCTGTTTTAACAATGGCATCAGGGCTTGCCGGACTAGTTTTGTGAATAATCGAGGTGCCAGGTTCAAACCGAACGGCATCCTCTGAAAAACAAAATTTTGGTGCCTGATCCGTAAGGCCAAAAACCTTTGAAATCTTTTGTTGACCGATACGTGCCAATAGGCGTCTGTCAGGTCTAGTGAACACATCCAACCTCCCGGCGGAAGTGTTAGCCTGATTTGGTGTACTGTTAACATTCTGAAAGATTCGTTGTGAATGTGAAGATTCAGATAAGACAGGTCTACGACCGGCCTCATCTGAACACTGTCCCTTTTGGGAACCAAAAATAGTTTGGACGTGAATACAGGGTAATTTGGGGGGACCGGGATGATGACATTCTTGGCAATCATTTCCTGGGCTAGTGACTCCACCTCTAAAGAAACAAAATTCGCCGTTGTCGGCTGACGTAATCGAGGTCGCCGGAGCCACTGCCAAGTGATGCCTTTGCGTGCCACCATCCGTGCCCAAGTGTTTAACGGCCATGCTTGGTGACACGTTCGGAACGACCCAGTTAGCAGACAAGGGTTCGCCGGCTGTACTACCCTCGGTTCCTCCGGCCTTAAGGAAGGCGCCGGGAGTGAGAGAGACTTTAGTTTTTTGATGGTGGGGTTGGTGCTGGACGCTTCGCCGGCTGGCTGGTGTTGGCCGAAGACTGGCCCTGACCTGGTTTATGTTGGCCGCGTCCTCTCTGACCTGAAAACCTACTCTGTCTATGCCTGAACTGACCCTGGGGGGAGTGGGAGGACTTAGGCGGAAGAAAAGGTTTAGATCCCCCTGGCTGAGCTTTAGTAGTAGGCCTGGGTTTGGGGAAGTTAAATGCAGGTTTCTTAGAAGGGGTGGGACTGTGCTTAATGGCCTGTGCCATATTGAACACTGTTCGCCACACTTCAGGGGTCATTAAAGAGGGAGTAAGCACTGGTGACATAACCACCTGATTAGCAATGCGATCAGGTAGCTTGCGAACTAACGACATCCTAAGATCTTGTCGTGCTCGTACCGCCTCAAGCAATGATATTAAGACTCTGTATGTCACCCAAGGATTGGATTGACGACTGAAGAATCAGTCGCCGGGATAACTCAACCGATCTTCGAGCATCCGCATCTGCGATTGCCTGAGTGGATCGTAGTAAAGACTTAGCCACCTGCTGAGATACTATGTACTGCGAGAACAGGCGAAAAGCTTTTCCCCGTAGCCTAAATTCTCTGTCTAGGTGAGTAGGGGTAGGGGTAGTGAACGGGTCCTTCAGCTCTTACTCTTACAGCTCAACTCTTACTACGTAAGAGTCTTACAGTCTTAATATCATTAAACCCATCCAGCTTAGACCAGTCTGAAAATAGTTTTGAAGCTGAGGCAGGGGGTAAAGCAGGCTTAGAAGCATACACAAAATAATCTTGATGATAATAACTAGGTATAGCCTTGATGTTTACGTCCAGAACATTACCTAAAGTATCCACGGCCCTTAGTTTCTTTGACTTATTGCCCTGGATGACCCACTCACGCGGTACCGGGAGTTCCCCTGACAAAGTAGGTTGGGCAAGCTCTGGTTTAGAGGAGTTCAAAAGAACCCATGACTCGTCTGGCCCATAAAGTAAGGGCATAGCTACCTTTCGAAGAGGCGCTTTGTCTAGAGGGGGTGGATTGACATCCGTTATGACCCTGACATTTGAAGTTGTCAAAGCCGCCGTAGCAGGCCTATTGATCCCTGAGGTTAACAGAGTGGGAGGGTTAGGGATCTTAGATAAATCAATCGAAGTCATCAGAGGCCGTACCGTAGAACTTGTCTTGGGAGCCCCCAAGTCCATTGTGGGGTTTTCCTGTTGTTGACCAAAAAATTTAGATAAAGCATGAGTAAGCAGCCCATTAATTTCTTGTGCCGTAACAAACTGGTTTGATGAAGAACTTACAGGTGAATCATTAGTATCTTGTGCGGCGTCCAAGCCTGAGCCTGACCCTTGTCCTTCCATCTCCGAAATTATAGAAACTTCATCTTTCTCCTCCTGATCCTCCTGAGAAGACCCCGCCGAGGCAGGGGTACCTTGTTGCCAAGATAAGTCTGGGATAGAGGATGGGATCGCCGCGTCCCTGTGGACATCGGCTACTGTGTGACTCGTTTGAGTCGGACGTGGGTGATCAGACCCTGGTTGCGCAAACCGCCAAACACCGAGGCCCTGGCCTACGCTCTCTTGAGAGTCTGAAACATTCTCAATTACTGAACCCCCTGAACTTTCCAATTCCAGGGTTAAAATATTAAGTGGCAAATCCTCTTTTGGGACAGGCACTGCACTGGACTCTTGGGCCTTAACACAAACTCTGTCTGGGGTAGAGGTACGATGAGATGCACTAGAAGTTGGTGAATGTCGAGAGGACTTCCGTTTATGAGAATCCTTTTTAGAGGATTTATGGCTACGGTGTGACCGCGAACTATTCTTAGATCTAGAGGAATCCTCGCCGTGACCACTGGTGGAACCTTCCGTCCTGCTCTTCTTACTCGCCGGTGAAGAGGCCCGACTAGATGACTGGTGTCTAAGAGGAGACCTAGACCGGGATCTCGCCCGAGACGAAGAGGCGGATACCGGGGGTGTAGGCTCTCTTGGGCGTTTAGGTGTAGCCGCAGAGGATACAGAACCCTGACCAGTCTCCGCCGGCTTAATACTCGTGACTCTAGAGGAACGTTTAGGGGGAGGGTGTTCGGAGAGCAATCTATCCCAAAGTGGGACGTTGTCACATTGAAGTGATTTATGTGCAACAATGGTAGTGTAGGCTGACATCTGTTGCCTAACCTCTCTTAAGGCTACCGCCGCGGTCTTATCATTATCACAAAGGACCTTTAAAGCTAATTGGGAGCAAAAAGAACAATTACGCATAACCCAGAGACCCCTTGAACGGTCTAGACATTTAACACACCTTATGCAACGGGTATGCGCAAAAATAGGGATACCAGCACAAGCAGGGGTAGTGCACAAAGCAAAAACTGGGGCCACGGTAGCCATGACAGAGACTGGTGGGAGGAAACTACCGCCGGGTCTGTATTTACCTAATTGCCTAATTGTATTTACCTAATTGTAGTTTACAGGAGTTGAGCTAAGCTCATGTTGTCCCGTCTCTCAGTCTACTTTTTATCCAATTTTTTCTTGAAAATATGGATGTTCCTTGCCCCTACCACCTCCTCCTCCAGCCCATTCCATTTGTCAATACATCTATAGGGGAAGCTAAACTTCCTGATATCGTTCTTGCAGGTAGGTCTTTTTACTTTGTAGCTGTGGCCTCTAGTTATTCCTGTATCCATAATTAATATATCCTCCCTATCCAGCCTCTCCAGCCCCCGGGTACATTTGTACATCATTATCATGTCTCCCCTCTCTCTCCTCTCTTTTATACTCGGAAGATTTAATTTGTCTAGCCTCCCTTCATATGGCAGTTCTCTGAGACTTGGAACCAATCTAGTGACTGCTCTCTGGATTCTTTCTAACTTGTGAATATGCTTCTTTAGATGCGGGGACCACACCACTGCTGCATACTCCAATCTTGGTCTAATCATACTCTTCATAATTTTCGCTACCATGGTCTCATCCAAATAGTTCAGAGCAACTTTCATATTCCCGGCCATTGCATACATTCCGCTAAAGAGCTTGTTAATATGTTTCTCTGGCGACAAATTATCTTGTATAATCAACCCTAAATCTTTTTCTTTTTCGGCCTTGCTAATTTTATTATCTCCCATCCTGTACTCCCAATTTGGTCTATTCACACTTCTTCCCATATTTAACACATGACATTTACTTATATTAAATTTCATTTTCCACTTGGTGCTCCATTCGTATATTTTATCTAAATCCCCTTGCAGCTCCTCACAACTACTTTTATTTGTTATTTGTCTCATAATTTTTACGTCATCTGCAAACATTGACATGTAAGAGTTTATGCCTATCGGCAGGTCATTCACGTACATAAGGAACATGAGAGGTGCCAACACAGATCCCTGCGGCACACCACTCTCAACTTTCCGCCACGATGAGTAAGTTCCTCTAATGTTGGTCCTCATTTCCCTATCTGTTAAATAGCTCTCCATCCATTTCAGCAAACTCCCCCTGACACATCCTAGCGTCTCAAGCTTAGATAACAATCTCTTATGTGGTACCTTATCGAATGCTTTGGAAAGGTCTAAGTAGACGCAGTCCACCCATCCGCCTCTTTCTTGGAGTACATCTATCACCCTACTGTAATAACATAGCAAACTGGTAACACAAGATGTCCCTTCTCTGAATCCAAATTGCTTTGGGGTTATTATTTTCTTTCTCTCCAACATTTTCATCCATCTCTTCCTAATTAGCTTTTCACAAATCTTGCATACAATACTAGTAAGTGAAACTGGTCTATAGTTTAAAGGGTCCTCAGGGTTTCCATTCTTGTATATCGGAATGATATTAGCTCTTTTCCATTCAACAGGAACCTGTCCTTTATCTAAGGAAGCTTGAATTATGTCCCTCACTGGCTCCACTAATTGCTCTGCACACTCCTTTAAAACCCAGGCAGACACTTCATCCGGTCCCATAGCTTTCCTTACTTCAAGTCCTCTCATCGCAGATAACAGCTCATCTCTAGTTATTTCAATCTTACTAAGACCACTCTCCAGTACTCCCGCCTGTGGTTCGTCAAAACCTTCCTCTCTAGTAAAAACTGACCCCAATTTGTTATTCATTACCTCACATGTCCGATACATTTTCATACGTCCTAGCATCAACTCTTAATTTAGTAATTTGTTTCTTTACCTTCAACTTACTGTTTATATATTTATAAAATAATCTAGGGTCACTTTCACATTTATTTACTATGTTCTTCTCATAGTTCATTTTAACTTGCCTAATTATGTTAACATATCTATTCCTCTCCTGTTTATATTTATTCCGATTACTCTCAGTGTTCCTTCTTCTTAATCTAGCCCAAGCTGCATCACGCCTACCCAAAGCTCTTTTGCATTTCAAATTAAACCAATCTTTCTGCTTAGTAAAATTTCCAGTTTTATATCTTGGGACAAACATATTGGTTCCTACTCTATAAATTTCGAGGAATCTACTATATTTACCTTGTACGTCCCGTTCCTTCAAAATAAGATCCCAATCTACTCCCTCTAAATATCTTTTCAAGGATACATAATCAGCTTTACTATAATTTAATCTGTCATTTATGTAGCTATTGTCTAATCTATTGGCATTACTCGAGGTCAACTTCCATTTTAGTAATAGGTGATCACTTTTACCTACAGGACATAGATAGTTTATATCACTAATTTCGTGAGGATCTTTTGTAAAAATCAGATCGAGTTTAGAAGGTTCGTTATTACCCCTCATTCTTGTATTTTCCTTCACATGTTGTGTGGTGTAAGTACATTTTCCGTAACCAACTCCACTAGCCGACTTCCCCAAGATCTCTGATTTGGCCCTGCATCTCCCGATTCCCAATCAACCTCACTACAGTTGAAATCTCCTACCAAGATCAATCGATTCTTCCTTAAAAGCAATCTTCTCAACGACTGAATCATATCCTCTACCATCTCCTCAAACTCCAACTCCCTCCATGCTCTGGTCTTTGGTGGCATGTAAGCTACTGCTATGTCTAGCTTTTTTCCTTCTATATCATTGAGTTCAACTGCCATTATTTCTGCCTTGTCATTATTTAACTCCACGTGCTTTGCTGTCATAGGGTTCTTAACTAATACTGCCACTCCACCTCCCCTTTTACCCTTTCTATCATTTCTCCATATATTATATCCTTCACTAAACACTATGTTGCTGTCAAAGTCCTGGTTCAGCTTTGTCTCTGTCAAACAGACTATCTGTGGTTGATCTTTTCTTAATATATTATCTAACTCTACCTTTTTACTGCTTATTCCATCTATATTAGTGTAGTAGCACAGTATATTTGAATCCACCTCCTTGTTTCTCTTCCCTCTCTGCCTCCTACCAGGTTCACCTCCTCCTCCTCCATCCCTTCCCTGACCCAGTTCCACCTCCCCCACTAATTCTATTCTCCTCCCCCCTCTCTCTCCCTCTGTTCCACCCTCTCCACCACATCCTGGCTCTCTCTCCGGTCCCCTGCTCCCTGCATTATCTCTCGCTCCGTCTCCTTGCTTTGACTTCGTACTTGTCTCTCTGTCTCTTTCCCTATCACTCCTCTTACTTTCGGTTCTTGGTGGCTCCTGATGTACCACTTCCTTACTTGCCCTTCCCTTATTCTCCAAAAAAATTTCTTCTTTTGCTCTTCAGACAACTTTCCATTCTCTTCATCAGCCTTAGCTTGGAGTTCCCTTAACTGTTCTCGTTCTTCTACACTTAGGTCCTTTTTTACCCTTATATGATTCAGCTCTGTCGAATTTAATTTCCAGCTCACATTGGCTACTGCTTCTGCTGTTGATCTAAACTTTAGTTCCACTCTTAGTGGTCTCATCTCGCCCTTCTTATATATTCCTAACCTTCTCACCTCCTCCAGTTCTTTTACCCATCCATAACCCTCGTCTAAGTAATCCAGTATCCCCTTGACTTTCACAACATCCCTTTCCTTTCTTACCTTCATATCTGCCAGGTGCTCTTCCACATCTCCAAAGATTACTACACACTTACCTCTATCTATTGTCTCTCTCACTACCTTCTCTTTCTTCTTTAAAACTTGCACTACATTTTTTTCAAACTCTTTCTTTTCCTTTTCTCTCTCTTCCTTCTGCTCCTTCACAATTTCTTCAAGGGCTACCATCGTGGCACTCTCTACCCTTGTCCACTCATTTTTACCTCACTAATTCCTTTTACTTCCTCACTCAGGTGGCCCTCATATTCCTTAAGCTGAGCCTTGAGTGCCACATTTTCCGACGCTAACTCGTCTACTCTGGCCATCACTGCCTCTAGGCTGTCACTTACTGGCCTAGGCCTATCCACCCCGCTAGTAACGCCACACATATCGGACAAAACTTCTACTTTAGCCCCTAACTCCTTCCTCCAATTTTCCATCACTCCCCTCCATCTCACAAGACCCATTAATTGTTTTTTCATACTTGCCAACTGATCATCCTTGTCCTCGGTGATAAAGCCTTCAAATTCATAATCCTCCTCATCCCCAGCTAGGCTTTCACGCCTTCCCGCCATCGCGAGGTGGTCGTCTGCCAGCCTAAAAACAACAATCGCCCCACTATCCCATCTCACTCCAGGAACTGTTTTACTTAATCCATATTTTCAATTACTTGGAATATCCAATTAAATCTGAATTGCTCATAAAACACCTAATTACTTATTGAAATGCACATATAAATTTCCGGGACAACACTTAGACACTCCTATCAACTTCACACAAGGTAACTCATTATCGGGGAGCAGCTGTATTGGTCCGCCGGAGCTCAGCTCTGGAAAAAAAGAAAATTTCCAGGAATTAATGCTCATAAGGTTAACCCAACATGTTCGCGCACAAGTGTTAATAACCCGCCGGGTAACGAGATGTAATGGCACAAACACAGCTCGCTACGCGGTGGGGTTCAGAAATCTAAACAAATCTTTTGTTAAAGAAAGTGAAGAATACCCTCTGATATAATATAACGGTCCAGCATGGCGCTTATAGTCTCTTGGTGGTGGCGACTGTCTCAAGATTCAATTTTGTAACAAAGCAACCCCCAAAAAAGACGCCGGCCCTTGAAATATTTTAGTAGAATAGCACAGGGCAGGATGATACGAGATCTGATGTCTAACGAATTGTCACAAAAGATCGCCGTAAGTTAGAAGGCGGCGATACCTACTTGTATCACTAAATTAAGTGGTTAAATCGAAATCGAATTTTGTAAATTCCTTAGTTCCTCCACCTAGGAGCACCCGCCGGGTGAGAAGAATCGATATATTAACCTAAATTGAACCTTCAATTGCCGTAAAAGTAAAGGCGGCGATACACATAGTATCACTAAATGGATTGGTTAACTAACTGAAAGACATAAGTCGTTCATCCCACCCTACCCAGGTGCACCCGCCGGGTGAGATGTCCAAACGTTAACCCCATAAGTTCCTGTCCCCACTTCTTTGTAAAAGATCGCCGGGGAGGAAAGCCTAAAACAACAGCTAGGTTTTTCAAGTGGCTTTTGAAAAACCGGGTAGAAAAACTACATAACGTATGTCCGCATGAACAATCGTTTTATAGATGGGAACAGCCATCCCGCCGGGAATCAAAGGAGGCCTGAAACCAGGCATCCACAGAGACGCAGTCCTGGAGAGCCACAGACACCCCAACGCCGGGGAAAACAAGCCAGTGTTAACAACCACGTGTGGCCCAACACGGCTCGCGGCCGAGATTTTCATGGTGAAACCGAGAAAACCCCGCCGGAAGGCAACCCACCCTGAACAGACACCATCTGAACAACAAGAGACACGAGGAGAGCCACGCACGACAACCCCAAGGTCACTCCATAATCCGTGGAATTAGCCAATACACAACTAAACCAGGAAACAATTATAGTCCGAGGAATTAGCCAATACACAACTAAAACCCGGATACACATGACACAGTAGGGCATATTTATCAATAATAAACAATAACACTAGTACATGTGGCAAAGCTACGAGCGGCTGGCTAGGCCTAGGTAGACGGCATAATAAAAGTTGAAATATACACAAACACTGGAAATATCACAACAGGAACCACCGCCAACACACCACCGTAGCATAAACTTCCGACCAAGGGAAGACTGACTCGGGACCCAGAAAAAACTTCACTAAGTGAAGAAAATACGCTGGGAACGTCAGAAACAAAGCTTACCTCATCAGAAAGATAAAAGGCAGCACTAACTAACGCGTAGTGAAAGCCGCCTGCATCACAAACTAACTCAGCTGTGAAAAAGTTCACATGTCCACAACGGGACCACGAGGGTACATCCGAAATAGATGCCCCATACACTCGACCCAAAATACACTGCACTGCGGGCAACCAGCCCAGGACACTCCTGCTACGCCTATCCTAACCTTACTCGATACATCCTAGAGTAAACAAATGAGAAAAAACTCACTAGGGACGCCACGAATGCGGAACTAGCGGAGCGTGGGGAGGCACGTCCGGGCAGGCTGAACGCAGAGCAGAGAAGGAAGAATGACGCCTGAATCAGCGTCTCGTCAGAAATCCACACAAGTACATCCACGATATGATGGAAAGCTTATTGGATAGTTATTCTTATTTTCTTTTTGTTTTTATTTTTTACGAAGTTTTTTCGTAGTGAGAACCCAATTCATAATGACTGAAGCCATGAGTGAGGTCGCGTGCGCTCATGATGAAGGCTCCTCAGTTTTTAAATGCTCTGCGCGGTAGATTCAAAACTACGGCGGATTAGTGTTTGAAGAGGATGCCTTATGTAATAGGCATGTTCGTCAATGATGGAGGGGCCACTAATAAATAATCAGCTTTACTATAATTTAATCTGTCATTTATGTAGCTATTGTCTAATCTATTGGCATTACTCGAGGTCAACTTCCATTTTAGTAATAGGTGATCACTTTTACCTACAGGACATAGATAGTTTATATCACTAATTTCGTGAGGATCCTTTGTAAAAATCAGATCGAGTTTAGAAGGTTCGTTATTACCCCTCATTCTTGTATTTTCCTTCACATGTTGTGCAAGTACATTTTCCGTAACCAACTCCACTAGCCGACTTCCCCAAGATCTCTGATTTGGCCCTGCATCTCCCGATTCCCAATCAACCTCACTACAGTTGAAATCTCCTACCAAGATCAATCGATTCTTCCTTAAAAGCAATCTTCTCAACGACTGAATCATATCCTCGACCATCTCCTCAAACTCCAACTCCCTCCATGCTCTGGTCTTTGGTGGCATGTAAGCTACTGCTATGTCTAGCTTTTTTCCTTCTATATCATTGAGTTCAACTGCCATTATTTCTGCCTTGTCATTATTTAACTCCACTTGCTTTGCTGTCATAGGGTTCTTAACTAATACTGCCATTCCACCTCCCCTTTTTCCCTTTCTATCATATCTCCATATATTGTATCCTTCACTAAACACTATATTGCTGTCAAAGTCCTGGTTCAGCTTTGTCTCCGTCAAACAGACTATCTGTGGTTGATCCTTTCTTAATATATCATCCAATTCTACCTTTTTACTGTTTATTCCATCTATATTAGTGTAGTAGCACAGTATATTGGAATCCTCCTCCTTGTTTCTCTTCCCGTGTGTGTGTGGACGAGCGGTTGTGTGTTTATTGGTACAAATCTCTGGATATTTGTAGGTTTACAGGTACATGAGGTTTGGGGCGACAGTTAATCGGTACACACCTCTTTAAAATACGTTGAAATGGAGTGTTTTCGGTTAGGTTAGGTAAGGTAAGTTAGGTTAGGTTAGGTTAGGTTAGGTTAGTGTAATTTAGGTTTAAAAATCGAAAAATGTACTCGTAAGCATGCACCAAATTGATATGTACCGATAAACGCCAACCGCTCGGGGGGGGGGAGTATTTACCTATTTGTAGTTTACAGGAATTGAGCAGCGCTCGTGTTGTCCTGTCTTAGTTACTTTATAATCAATCCATTTTACTTAGACAAGTATCGTAATGGATATTCCCAGTTCCCAGTGTGTGCGTGCGTGCGTGTGTGTGTGTGTATTTACCTATTTGTATTTTACCTATTTGTAGTATACAGGAGTTGAGCTTTTTAGGCTCGTATTGTCCCGCTTCCTGAGTTACAATTATCTAACTTTGCCTTAAAAATATGAATGTTTTTGGCACACACCACTTCCTCTTCCAACTGATTCCATTTACTTATACATCTGTAAGGGAAACTATACTTTCTCACATCTCCTTTACATCTTCCTTTCATTAGCTTATATCTATGCCCCCTAGTTCTTCCATTATCTTTCACAATATAACCCTTCTTGTCCACCTTTTCGAGTCCTCTCACACATTTGTACATCATAATCATATCGCCTCTCTCCCTCCTATCCATTAGAGATGGTAAATCTAATTTCTTTAATCTCTCCTCATATGGTAATTCTCTCAGTTCTGGTATCATCCTAGTTGCAGCTCTCTGAACCTTCTCCAGCTTCTTTATATGCTTTTTTAGATGTGGTGCCCACACCACTGCCGCATACTCCAGTCTTGGTCTCACCAATGTTTTTATTATTTTCTCCAGCATCTCCTCGTTTATATAGTTAAAGGCTATTTTTATTCTGTTTAGCAGTCCATATGTTTCTCCCACTATATTATTAATATGATTCTCAGGTGAAAGATCACTCCTAACAGTTATCCCCAAGTCCTTTTCTTTCTCTGATGGGTTAATAGTGTTTTCTCCTAACTTATATTCCATATGAGGCCTTCTTTTACTTACTCCCATTTCCACTACATGACATTTATTTGTGTTAAATTCCATTTTCCACTTCTTGCTCCATTGATCTATCCTATCCAAATCCCTCTGTAATTCCCTACCACTGTTTTCATCTTCTATACGCTTCATGATCTTGGCATCATCTGCAAACATATTCATATATGCATTTATATCCTTTGGCATGTCGTTAATGTATATTAGAAACATTATGGGAGCCAGCACCGCTCCCTGCGGAACTCCACTTGTGACATCTTTCCACGTAGAAAATTTATCTCTGATAGTAGTCCTCATCTGTCTCCCTGAAAGATAGTCCTCCATCCAATATAACAAACTACCCTGAATCCCTCCATACCCTTTTAATTTCCACTTCAGCCTGCTATGCGATACTCTGTCAAAAGCTTTCTTCATGTCAATATATACGCAATCCACCCATCCATCTCTCTCTTGTAATATGTCAACCACTCTGTCATAAAAACTGAGTAGATTTGTAACACATGAGGTACCCTCCCTGAATCCAAATTGCCTGTTAGATAGTAGATTATTCTTTTCCAAGTAAATCATCCATCTTTTCTTAATTATTTTCTCACAGATTTTGCACACTATACTAGTAAGTGACACAGGTCAATAATTCAATGGATGTTCCCTGTTCCCACCTTTATAAATCGGTACAATGTTGGCTCTCTTCCAGTCCATTGGTAATTTTCCCACTTCCAGAGAGTATTTCATTATCTCATATAAGGGTTTCACTAGTTCGTCAGCACATTCTTTCAAAATCCATCCCGCTACATTGTCAGGTCCCACTGCTTTTTACACATCTAGTCCTTTCATTATTTCTACTAGCTCCTCTGGGAGAAAATTAATCTCTCCCAGTTTATCACCAATTTCACCTACCGGTACTTCTTCAAAGTTATCACCTTTAGTATATACTGAGTGTAGTGTATTGTTCATAATTTCACACATATTCTGGTCGTCATCATAAGTGGTCCCTTCAACCTTCAACCTCACTATTCTATCCCTTACCTTCATTTTACTATTTATAAACCTATAGAACAGCTTAGGATCACTCTTACATTTTTTCACAATGTTCTTCTCATATTCTCTGGCTTCTTGTCTCCTGATTGCAGCATATACATTTCTTAATCTCTTGTATCTGTTCCAAGTTTTTCTATTACACCTTTTTCTAGCTGCCTTCCACGCTTGGTCTCTCTTTTCCTTGGCTCTCCTACATTTTTCATTAAACCAATCCTTTTCCTTCGCTGACCTATTACCTTGTTTAGGGACATATTTATTAACTCCTTCTTCATATATTGTTTTAAATACTCCATACTTCTCGTCTACACTATTTCTCTGATGTATTTCACTCCAGTCAACATCTCTAAAGTATTGTCTCAGTGCATAGTCAAACCTAGTTTCCTTATGCTCCTCCCTCTCCTCCATATTGGAATAACCCAATAGGATTTCTATATCCATTACAACGTGATCGCTCTTGCCTAAAGGTGGTAAGTATTTTATATCAGAAATTACATCTGGGTCTCTAGTAAACATTAGGTCCAATCTGGATGCTTCATCATTTCCCCTTCTTCTTGTATTTTCCTTTATATTTTGCACCAATAAATTTTCTGTTACCATATCCAGTAGCCTATACCCCCACGAGTTCACGTTGCTACCAGCTTCTCTCTGCTCCCAATCCACCTCTTTACAGTTGAAGTCCCCTACTATAATTAATTCATTGTTTCTACGAGTTAATTTTTCAATACAAATAATCATCTCATCTTTGATAAATTTGTATTCCTCCTCTTCCCAAGCCCCTGTGTAGGGCGGCATGTAGGCCACTACAATATGCGCCTTTTGATTGTCATCATCTGTCAATTCTACTGCTAATATTTCCGCTTTACTATTATTCAGATCAATCATTCTTGTTTTCAATTCATTATGTGTAAGAATTAGCACCCCTCCCCCCATCTTGTCTTCTCTATCCCTTCTCCAGATATTATAGTTGTTCCATCCCATTCCCTCCAAACTTATCCCTTTATTTAGTTTAGTTTCACATAGACACAATATTAAGGGCTCTTCCTGTCTGATGTAATCATTTATTTCTAATTTCTTTGATAGCAGCCCATCCACATTGCTATAGACCATCTTGCACCTGTTGCTTTTACCATTATGATTGATATTCCCTGTCTTTATCCTACTATTTCCCCTTCCTGTTGCACCTCTCCCTCCAATCCTTCTTCCTGTACCACCACTTCTTTTCTCCCCCCCTCTGCCCCTATCCTCTCCCCCCTTCTTCAGGTACCACTTCCTTACTTTCCCAGCCATGTTTCTGTAGAAAAAAAAGCCCTTCTCCACTTCTGATCTATTATCGTTCTTTTCTTTGACTTCTCTATTTATTTCTCTATTTATTTCTCTAAATTTTTCCCTCTCTTCCGCATTTAGATCTTTCCTTAGTTTAACATTTCTGTATTCCCCCTCCTGACTTAACTTCCAGCTGGATCTGAGTATCTCCTCTGCTACTTTGCTTGACTTAAATCTAATGTTCATTGGCCTCATTTCTCCTTTCTTGTATTTCCCTAGTCTCCAACAATCCTCTACCTCTCTCTTCCATCCCTCCTTATCTTGTCTATCTATCACATCAATCATCTTCTCAACTTTCTTCATCTCAACACCCTTTCTCGTATTCTATCTAATATTTCCCCTTCTACATCTCCAAACATAATTACACATCTCTTCTTATCAATAATATCACTGACCTGTTTCTCATGTGTGTGTGTGTACTTACACTAGTTAGACTAGGTGTGTGTGGGTGTGTGTGTGGGTGTGTGGGTGTGTGGGTGGGTGGGTGGGTGGGTGTGTGTGTGGGTGGGTGGGTGGGTGGGTGGGTGGGTGGGTGGGTGGGTGGGTGGGTGGGTGGGTGGGTGGGTGGGTGTGTGTGTGTGTACTCACCTAATTGTAGTATACAGGATTTGAGCCTAAGCTCGTGTTGTCCTGTCTCTCTCTCTACATTTATCCAATTTTGCTTTAAAAGTTTGGATATTTCTTGCTCCCACCACCTCCCCATCCAACTTATTCCAACACTCAATGCTTCTATACGGGAAGCTGAACTTTCTTACATCAGACTTACATATAACTTTCCTCAACTTACAATCATGACCCCTGGTTCTTCCCTCGTCCCTCACCACAAAATCTCCCTTGTCGATCTTCTCAAAACCTTTCACACACTTAAACATCATGATCATGTCACCTCTCTCTCTCCTCTCCTTCAGCGTTGGCAGCTTTAGCCTCTCCAATCTCTCCTCATAAGGCAGGTCTCTAAGGCTAGCTATCATCTTAGTGGCAACTCTCTGAACTCTTTCCAGTTTTTTATTATGTTTTATAAGGTGTGGAGACCACACCACTGCTGCATACTCCAGTCTTGGTCGTATTATTGTCCCTATTATTTTTGCTAACATCTCTTCATCTAAATAATTCAGAGCTATTCTCATGTTAGTCAACATTGCATAGGTTTCACCAGTTATTTTATTTATATGCTGTTCAGGTGACAAGCTGTCTGCCACAACTCCCCCTAGGTCTTTTGCTTTCACAGCTTTACTAATTATTTCATCTCCCCAAGAAGGTCTATATTTACTTTTTCCCATCTCAAGAACCTGACACTTACTCGTGTTGAATTCCATTTTCCAAGTTTGACTCCACTCATATAACTTATCTAGGTCTCTCTGTAATTCTTCACAACTACTCCTACTTGTAATATGCTTCATTAATTTTGCATCATCAGCAAACATAGATATTATATATGAGCCTATTCCCATTTGAAGGTCGTTGATGAAAACCAAAAACATGATTGGGGCCAACACCGATCCTTGAGGCACTCCGCTTTTTACCCTTTTCCACGAGGAGAACTTTCCTTTTATTACTGTTCGCATTTCCCTCCCAATTAAATAGTTTTCCATCCACTTTAATAATACTCCCTCAACCCGCCCCACAGTCCTGAGCTTCCACAACAATCTCTTATGAGGCACCTTATCAAATGCCTTCTTGAAATCTAAGTAAATACAATCTACCCACCCCTCCCTCCCTTGTACAATGTCAATTACCCTATCATAGTAACTCAACAAATTTGTGGTACACGAATGACCTTTTCTGAACCCGAACTGCTTGCTTGAAATTATTTCCCTCTCCTCCAACATACCCACCCATCTTTTTCTAATAATCTTTTCACAAAGCTTGCATATAACACTCGTTAAGGATACCGGTCGATAATTTAGCGGGTCTTCTTTATTTCCACTTTTATATATTGGAGTTATATTTGCTTGTTTCCATTCTAAGGGAAGTTCCCCCTTGTTTAATGAGTGTTGAACAATATTAAAAATAGGTCTCACTAGTTGTTCAGAACATTCTCTTAATACCCATCCAGCAATGTTATCTGGGCCCATAGATTTTCTCACGTCCAATTCTTCCAACAATGATTTTAGTTCATCCTTGTTGACTTCTATCGACTCTAGTCCCTGTATCTCGTTCAATTCCACCACAGGTTCTACATAGTCATCCTCCTCCACAAACACGGATGTTAATGTATCATTCATAATTTCACACATACCCACTGTGTCTTCATATAATTGACCCTCTACCCTAAGCTTTGTTATTTTGTCCTTTATTTTTGTTTTGCCGTTGATATAACTATAGAACAGTTTGGGTTCTTTATTACATTTGTTTACTATACATTTTTCAAAGTTCTTTTTCTCCTCTCTTATAGTCTTGACATAGTTGTTTCTAGCATTCTTATACTCATTCCATTTTTCCTCAGTGTGTCTCCTTCTCACTTTATTCCATGCAGAGTCCTTTTTGTTCTGGGCAATGTGACATCGCATGTTAAACCACTCTTTCTCCTTAGCCAGCTTTCTATCCTTAAATGTTGATACATATTTATCTACCCCCTCCCTGTAAATGTCTAGTAACATGGTGTATTTTACCTGAATATTCTGTTCTTGCTCAATAAATGACCAATCTATATTTGCAAAGTATCCTCGTAATGAAAAAAAAAGAAAAAAAAAAAAAAAAAAAAAAAAAAAAGGTTCTTTATTTCTTGGGGGTCTTTGGTGAATAATAAGTCAAGTCTTGATGGTTCATCACCTCCTCTAAATCTTGTATTTTCCATAACGTGTTGTGTTAATAGATACCCCATTGTTAGTTCAAGAAATTTGCTACCCCAAGTATTTTCATTTGAACCCACATCCAAACATTCCCAATCCACCTCCCCGCAATTAAAGTCCCCTGCAAGAA
>CM064493.1:39867602-40162602 GCA_032716605.1 Paralithodes platypus | reverse complement strand
ATCTCATCACCATACCTCAACATTTCCCCACACACTCCATCTGTTCCTGGTGCTTTCCCCAACTTCACTCTTTTCATGGCTTCCCACACTTCTGACCTCCTGATCCCCACCTCCTCCTCGACCGCTTCTCTTCTTCTCCCACCCATACCATATCCAACTATGTTTGCTGGCTCTTCATTCCTTACATTTAGTAACTCGTTGAAGTACTCCCTCCATCTTTCGACTCTCTCTTGCTTCTTGGCTAGCACTCTCCCATTCTTATCTTTCACACCCTTACTGTTTCCCTTGCTACCTTCCCTAACTTTCTTGACTTCTTTCCAGAACAGTTTCTTACACTCCCTCCATTTTACACTCAGATTCCTTCCAAATTCCTCATCTACTCTTCTCTTACTTTCCTTCACTACTCTCTTTCTCTCCACGTATCTCGCTTGTTTCTGCCTCTCCAAATCTTCATTCCCTCTACTACCCAACCACTCTCTATACACTTTCTTCTTGTCTTACACAGCTATTTTTACCTCTTCTGTCTACCATGCTGTACCTTTCACTCCCCTCCCTCTTCTCCTCACTCCACACACCTCCTCACATGCTGCACAGATATCTTCCTTAACCCCTACACCACGGAAGGGCTCTTGAACGCCCATAAAAAAGCATATAACAGGTACCCGGAAGGGCTCTTGAACGCCCAGTGGTTGAAAGCCTGTGAGCTTCGTGTGCGAGGCGTCGGTCCGACGCATGTAAACAACAGCCGGCTGGACCGACGCCCCACATCTCCGGCCACAAGAAGGAGAGCGTCGCGTGTTCGTGTGTGCCTGTATGTTGTTGTTAAGTATCGAAAAGTAGTGTAAAGTGGCTGTTTTGGCCATAAAGTCATCTCCAATGAAATCATCATCACAACTCAACCAGTTGACTTAGAGAGCTCTACTTAACGCCATTCTACAGGTAAATAACACAGCTACGCTTGGGGATGCGGGAAGCAGTAAGAATAACAAATATACGGTAGCCTAGCCTAGACGTTTTTCGGCCAAAACACCCGGGTTTCGGGGGAATATTTATGTAATGCGTAGCGGGGCTGGAGGGTTAAACACCTTGATTATCTCCTCCACATCTTCCAGGTCGAACCCACCTAGTCGTCTTTCTACTGCTCTCCTGTACTCTTCCCTGATTTCTTCCTCCTGTAGCCTCTCCACCCTCCTCACCATTCCACCTTCTTCTCACCTCCCTCCAGCTCTCCTCACCCACTTCTTTTGTATCCTAACCTTAGCTACTAACTACATAATGATCAGACAGACCTCCTCCAATACCCCTATACACCCTAGCATCCATCACAGATTTCTTTATTCTTTCATCCACACATATACAGTATAATCAATCGGTGACTTTCGTTCCACCACTGTCTTATCCTTCATCGTCCACACCACTTTCCATGTGTACCTGTGTATCATTCTGTCGGAAGAAGGTGTAGGCTATCCACAACCTCCTCCCACACATACGTCCACGAGTGCACTACCATTCCCATTCACCTCTGACGGTACCCCCCACCCTCCATCAACTTTCCTATCACCCACCTTATCATTCATATCCCCAATCAGAAATATTTGTTAGTAGTCTTGGCAAATCCAACGTCAAGGCTATTAACCTAATTGCAATGACGACTTGTCTATTTTGACTGCTATGTCGTCATTCCAACCGCGGTTAAAAAGAAAACGTCTAGAGTCTACTCCTTATCTTGCTCTAGGAGACGTTGTACATTAACCAAAACTACCACCGAAGGTGAAAAAAGCATAGAAGAGAAGAAAAAGGGGTTTACCTTAGTTACCGCTTAAGGCCCATCCCGTGTTCCGTCATGTGCAGATCCCTGTCGAACGTGCGCATGAGCGACCCTCTCTTATCATTTTTTCACGCGCTCCATTGAATGCAGTCGCTTTTGTTGTGCTCCTTTAATTCACCCTGTTTAGGTTCGTTTCGGCTTATCTGGCCTTCTTTTTTGTTAGACAGATGTTACGTGATCTAGGGCACACGTAAATGGGCTCCTCAGTGTGTTTAATGGAGACGCGTGTGGAAATAGCTACCGAAGGTACGGGGGCGCCTGGCGTTCCTCGTGTGTGTTTTTCATTCCTTTCTCTTTTCATATTCTTTTTTCCTGTTAGTCTGGGCATAGTTTAGCTTTTAGCTTATTTTAGCCTAGCTTGTTTCTCATTCAGGAATTGCTATGCCCCTATGAGTTTTCATATTTTCATAGCCTAGGTGTACAGTTGGTTCACAATCTGAGATTTCGTGGTGGCGGTGCTGTTTGTCGGGTTTGTGTCGGCCGCATTATTAGCGTTATTCCCGAGTCCCCCCTTTCGAGCCTTCACTGTGTCTCAAGGGCCTGGGCGCTTGGTGGTTCGTGATATCCAGGGGTACCCCACGGGGGCCCCTCCCTCACACCACAGGGTTTTTCGCCCCTGACACATTCTCTCCTCACGGCTAGGCCACCCTTTTTCTCGCCAGTTTCATTTACTGGTTTTTGTGTTCCCTTACTGTTTTCTCCTCCATCCTTTCATACCCTTTTGCCCAATCCTGGGGTACCCTACGGGGGCCCCTGTTTGTGCCAAACCACCCTTCCTGCCACTTCTCCTCATGGGCTTTGCTCTATCTCTGTGGGTTGGGTGGTTCCTGGGGGATGTGCCTCCTCTCCCCTGGTGTGTCTTCCTTGCCTCTCCCTTGACCGGTTGAGTCAGGATATTATCAAGGAAGACACTGCTCAGCTTGATGGCCATCGTCGCTTGGAGTTCATAAGGAGATGACACTTTTTTCTGGGCCTCTTTTGGTATTCCCTAGACGCTCCTCTCGCTTTTTCGGCGCCGGACCATCTCGGCCGGTCCCGCAAATTTGCGGGGGCTTGATTCGGTCCTCTGGGACATTTCGGCTCCCCGCAAATTTGCGGAGATCGTTGGGGGGTCCCGCAAAATTGCGGGAGGGTGGTGTCGGTACGGTTATGCCTCCATTGGCCCGCAAATTTGTGGTAATAGTTGGCTTTCACTATTGACTTTTTTTATGTCATCTTGTTGCCTGATACTATATTGGTGTATGCACTTTACTGGTGTTATAGGCCCTGCATGTAAGATGTTGAGTGGTGGTTCACACTTTCTCCATCTTTGCAGGTTCTGCTAGTGCTCTTCCGCCTCGGCCGCCCTCCTCACCTACCTCTGTGCTCCCAGTTTAGGGTGAGTACGGATACCTGTTTGCATGTGTGTTCCTGTTTCCCCATGCTCCTTCCCTGGTTATTCTTGGACATTCTCTCCACTTACTCCTTCGACGTGCTGATTATGGTGTGTGTTCTTCTAGTGCAGGTAGGCTGCCTTGCTTTCGCCTTGGTTGTCGCTCCCCGTGCTTGGAGGGGCACAAGTCCTGCTTGCGCCACTCGCTCTGTGTGTCCTCTACGGCCTACCTCCCTGCTCTGTGTGGCACGTGTCTGGCCCTGGTGGTTGTGCTGCTCCATGGCCCTGGTTCCTCGGCGGCGGCTGTGGCCTCTGCTTCCCTTCCGTCGGTGTGGACGATGGTCTCCCGCCACATTAGGACTGTGGGCCACCGTTCCCCGGCCTTTGTTGCCGACCGGATCCGCGTCGCCCTGGGTATCCCTGACCCGACTGAAGGCCGTTCACCTGGCCCTCTCCCTGCTCGGGCCCTCTCCCCTGGGTCCCGCAGCCGGTCGTCCCATCGTCGGGGGGTTCCCCGGCTCCGTCCACGCTCTCGCTCGCCTCGTCGTCCTCCTGGTCGCCTTGACGACGCCCATCGCCCTCGTCATGGTTCTCGCCCTGAGGCCGGGGTTAGCGGCTCTGCCCCTGTGCGCCCTCCCCTGGCCTCTACGGATAGGGACTCTACTCCCTTCCGCCCGCTTCCCCAGCCCAGACGACTTCCTCTTACGTTGTCCTCTCCGCGCGCGGTTGTTCATGCTGTAGCTGGCCCTCTGCTCCCTCCTCCTACACTGTCCAGGAGGGTCCGCTTGGATGTCGTTGCTTCTCCTACTTCACCTGCTTCAGTGCCTATTCTTCCTTCACGGTCTCGTCCCACGGTGGTGGTCCCTCCCTCCTCCGCCTCGGTGTCGGGCCGCCCTGTTATCTCAGCCCCGGGGATCCTTGCTCTGTTTCCCCCCGCGGCTCCTGGCCTCCTTTCACCCGGCCAGCCTTCCCACTCCCGTCGTCCTGCTCCTCCTCATTCTTCTCTTCCTGACCTTCACTTACCGTCTCGCCAGGGGGATACCCCTCCTCTTGCCTCGGTGGGGTTTCGCGAGGTTTTGGGGTCCCCTTTCTCAGGAGCTGATGTGTCGCTGGAAGAGGGGAATGGTGCTGTTTCCCCCTCGGCCGTTCGTGATCGGGGACGAGTCCCTCAACGGCGACACAACCGTCGTCGCTCGCCTTCCTTGGGCCGCGACGCTGCTGGTTCGTGTCGTGGGTCTCGCTCCCGCTCACGCTCGCCCCTGCGGGCCGCCCAATCTGGGGGGGGGGGGGGGGGGGTAGCCTCTCTCGGATCGATTGTCGGCTATGCAGGGCTGGGTTGTGTCACGCTTCGACGGGCGCTTGGAGTCGATGGAAGACTCCCTCTTCTCGCCCTTCTTGGCGGTGACTCACCCTCCGCGCCTCACCCTACCTACCCCTGCTACGGTCCCCCTCCCTTCTGCAGGCCTACGCTCTGGTCAGACTTCAGCCGCCCTGACATCCTTCCGGCTGTTCAGTCCCTGGCTGTGTTGACGGGTCTGTCCTCCTATGGGACAGGTTTGTGCGACGCCGGTACGCCTGGCTTAGCCATCATGCTCGGTCACCCTCTCCCATTAGAGGCCTGGTTTGCTGAGGCCTTCGACTTCACACACCGATCCGTCGACGGCTCTCCTTCCGTCCCTCCCCCGGAGTCGTCCCTGATTTTGCCTCCTCTTGTGTCTGTCGGCGGGTTGGACGGCGCGTTCTGGTCCTGGATGAGCGCGCCCGTTCTTGAACTTTGTTCTATTGCTACCCCGTTCTTCTCTCCCCCGGATCAGCTCTCTGTCGCCAAGGTTTTTCCCTTGCGACAGAGGGTGACGGACTTATTGTCTTGTCTTTAGGTTCCCTCCAGACGTCTGTTCACCACCTGCGGCTTTTCGAGGCGTCTGCGCCAGGCGATCTTCGCGAGGGTTTGGACTGCGTTCAGCGGGTCCACCTTCGGCTCGCGGTGTCTTTGGTTCCCGAGCTGAAGACGGTTTTGTGCGCGGCAACTCGGCACCGCACGACGGTACGGTCTTCGTTCTGCCGGCCGGCCCCCTTGGTTATTCGTCAGGGTTTGTTGTACTCTGCGCTATATACGTCGGTTTTTTTTTTTACGCAGGATGCTTGGGAATGCTACGCTTCTCTGTCGGCGGCCCCTGCTTCCGCCACACGACGCCGCGCTGTGTCGTTACGGACCCTGCTTACGTCACGCACCGATGCGCTGTGCCGCGCGCGGGGTCTTCTCAGTCCCGTCCTTCTGCCGGTCCTCTTCGGGGTGCTGCTGCAAGTGCTGCCGCCTTGCACGGGCGCAGGACTGGGACGTTGCTGGCCAGTGCATCGGTTCCGCCTCGCACTTCTGTTCTTGCCCCTTTCATCCCCTCTGTGTCGGGGCTGGCCGGCCTTCCACTTCCGGCCGCCCTTCGATGGGGTCAGCCCCGCGCCGGCCTGGGGTTGGGGTGGCCCGCCCTTTTCGACGAGGTTGGGGGTAGAGGAGGTCAACGTGGCGCTCATGCCCGCACGGCCCGTACCGGGGGTACCTCCACGTCAACACAATGTGTAGTTCTCTGGGTCGGCCTCCTTGTTCTCCTTCTCGCCTGGGCGTACCGGGTCGCTCCCCTCCTCTCGGGTGCTCCCTCGGGTTGTTTTCACCCTTGCGCCCCTCGGTAGCCGCGAGGGACGTTGGGGGCGGCGGGTTGCGCGGAGGGGTCTCACCTGGAGGTGGACGTCCAGACCCCCACTCCGCTCTTGTCACCGACAACGGCCCATCTCTTCAGAGGTGGCCCACGTGTTCACTTCCATGCCCGAGCTGGGTAGCGTCGAGGGAGTTGACCGCCGGTCACCCGGTTTTCCTCTCCCGTGTCTTTCTGGTTCCGTCGCCGACCTGCGACGCGATGCGACCGGTGGTGGATCTGTCGGCCCTCAACGGGCACATCGAGCACACACGGTTTCGGATGCTGCCGGTACCCCTGGTACGCCTGGCCCTGTGCCCTCTGTCGTGGGTAGTGTCGCTGGCCCTCCAGGATGTGTCTTGGCTCGTTCCTCTCCATCCTCGCTTCCAGCGATTCTTGGCCGTTCGGACTTCCGATCGTGTGTTCCTGTTCGAACGGCCTTCCCTTCGGTCTCCACATCGCGCCGCAGATCTTCTCCGCACTGGTGGGGCAGGCTCTGGGTCCTCTCCTCAGGAGAGGGCTCCAGCTCCTGTTTTCCTTGGCCGTTTGGTTGGTAGTTTCCGACGCCCTAGGCCTGTGCATTGGCGACGCCCTCACAGTCGTTCGCAACATCGCACGGTTAGGGTTCCCCTTCGCTTCCCAAGTCACGCTTGACCCCGTCGCGTGTCGTGCCATGGGTCGGTCTCGCATGGGTTTTGTCCGGCGCTACGGTGACCCGGGGTCTGCCGGCCGCGGTGCACCTTCGGTGGACGGTCCTCGCCGTGTTGCACTCGGTCTCCCTCCCGGGGTGGCTCTGGGACTCGTTCGTGGGTTCGCTGCATTGGGCCGCTCTGCCCCTTCCCTTAGGGAGCCTCTGGCTACGCCGCCTCCTCCTCATGGGCACCGCGGTGTTTCCGTTGCCCCTATGGATCGGCTCCTGCCGCTCCCGCGTACCGTTCGCCGACGCTTCGGTCGCTGGGTTGCTCGGGGCTCGCTCTCTGCGGCTGTGCCCTGGACCGCCCCCCCCCCCGCCGACGGTCTGGGTAACCACAGATACGTCGAGCGAGGTTGGGTGGGGTTCCCAATCGAACCTGGGACGTCCACTTCCCGGCAGATGGGTGGGTCTCCCTCCTCTTACCCGTCTATGCCCTCGGATTGTTGGTTCCTTTGTTCTTCCTGCGGGACCACGCGCTGGCCCTTCGGGGTAAGTCGGTGGCCTTCGGGTTGGACACTCAGACAAGCTGTCCCCTGTTTCCTTATGCGGGGGTCCTCCAGGTCGTTGACTCTATTGGGGGTCTCGGTGGAGTTGTTCTTCCTCGCGGACCGACACCCCTTCTCCTTGCATGCCTCCTCCCTGCCCGGGCCTGCCACCCTTTGGGCGGCCGCCCTGTCGAGAGGGCAGGGCGTTCTTGTAGAATGGGCGATGAAACGGACTGTGTTCGCCGACCTCGCGGCTTCCTGAGGTGTTCCGGAGGTCGCCTTGTTCGCATCGGGGGTGCCGCGCCAGTTGCCTCTGGACCTCTCCCTCCGGCCTCGCGCTCCGGGGAGGGTCCGGACGCTTTCATGGTCGCCTGGTACAGGTGGCGGTCGATATCCATCTTTCCGCCACCAGACGCGCTGTTGATGTGCCCAGTCCTCGCAAAGCTGCGGCTGTACCACGGCTGCGTCTGGCTCCTCGCGCCTCTGTGGCCGGCACGGACTTGGTCCGCCCGGTTGCCGCGGTGGTGCCCGAGTCCGGTCCCTCTACCTGTCTCCGGCTTCCACTTGGGCTAGGTTGGGGTCCTGCGGACCTCTTTGGCCTTCGCATCGTGCTTGTTCATGAGGCACGGTGGCTCCCGGTCCCCGGCCGGGCCCTGACTGACTTCCTGCAGCGTTCCTGGCCGTCTTCTCCTTGGGGGACTTACGGGTCCCGCTGGAGGTCTTTTACTAGGTGGCTACAGGCCACTCGCCTGCCAGTTGGTTCTCCTACGCTCCTTGTTTCACCTCTTCCGTACACGTCGCTTTCCAGTCGACGCTATACGTACCCACTTGTCTGCCGTCCGGGGGGTTCTTTGGGTCCGTCGCTGGGCTGGTCGTTCCGCCACAGGTGCTGGATTCCTTCCTGACGGCTGCCTTCCGGGATCGACCGCCTCCGCGCCAGGTCCCTCCGCTGTGGGATCTGGGGCGGGCTCTGGTCCTTCTGGCTTCCCCCACGTATACAAGGGCCGCTACGCCGGTTCCGTTGCTCGGGCGTCCACTCTTCCTTGTCGCTCTGGCCACTGGGGATCGGGTGTCTGCACTAGCGGCATTGTCACGGCCCCGGGACTGCGTGCGATTCTCCCAGTCCTTGCATGGCGTTCTCGTTCGCCTCCTCCCCACCTTTTGTTACCACGCATGGGAGGGAGGCCCCCGTTTTCCAGCCTTTCGCCGTCCAGGCTTTACGGCGTGGGCATCCTCGCCATGTGTTGTGCCCGGTGTCAGCCTTGCACTCCTCTGTTGCGTCTGTGGCGCCGCCTTCGGGTACTGCTGTGTGGGTGTCTCCTCGGACAGGTGGGAGGCTCTAGCAGGTGCAGCTGGGCCGCCACGTTTGTCGGACCGTTCGTGCCCGTCACCCTGTTTGTAGGGGTTCTGCGCGCGATGTCAGATCCTTTGCTGCCTCCTTCCGGTTCCTGCCACGTCGATCCTTCCCTGCCTTCGCCTCAGCGGTTTTGTGGTCTTCTATCAATTCCTTCATCTCCTCCTACCTCTCCGTGTCCAGTGTTCGACCCCCTCGGCCGGTGATTGCTCTCGGGGGTCGTGTTTCCTGGTGCTCTGGCGAAGATCCCTGGTCTTCCCCCCTTGTCCCTCGTTCTTTTCCTTTGTTTTTTTGACAAAGGGGGGGGGGGGGGTGTATGGGTTTGCAACACTGGATTGCAAGTTTGGGATTATGTATTGTTCCAGTACATAAGTGTTTTTGCCACATTGAAAATTGTGTTTTGTTCTTGTGTTCAGTGTTTTTGTTGGTTTTTGAAGAAAAGGGATTTTGGGTACAGTAACTTTTTGGTTTCAGACAAGTCTATGTTTTTGCATTACTATGAATGACGGGCATGTGTTAAAACTGTTCTTTTTAGCTACTCCTCAGTTTTTCACTCTTTTATTAAACTCTCTTGTTTAAATTGTGTCTTTGTCATTCGTAATTTTGTTTTATGCATTGGTTTTTTTTGGTAGGTTGGGCTTGGATGTCCTCCTCCTATTTGTTATGCAGCCTTGACGTTGGATTTGCCAAGACTACTAACAAATTGGGAGGTTTGACGTACCTCCCAACCTACCAAATAGGAAAACCTACTATTTGGTAGTAGTCTTGGAAAATCCAACGTACATAATACCCTCCCTCACGCCGGACCCCTGCCCATCCGCGTTCTTCTGCTGACGTGAGATGTGATGACAAGAGAGGGTCGCTCATGCGCACGTTCGACAGGGATCTGCACATGACGGAACACGGGATGGGCCTTAAGCGGTAACTAAGGTAAACCCCTTTTTCTTCTCTTCTATGCTTTTTTCACCTTCGGTGGTAGTTTTGGTTAATGTACAACGTCTCCTAGAGCAAGATAAGGAGTAGACTCTAGACGTTTTCTTTTTAACCGCGGTTGGAATGACGACATAGCAGTCAAAATAGACAAGTCGTCATTGCAATTAGGTTAATAGCCTTGACGTTGGATTTTCCAAGACTACTACCAAATAGTAGGTTTTCCTATTTGGTAGGTTGGGAGGTACGTCAAACCTCCCAATTCTTTCGTTCTTGTCAAACTTATCCAGGCACGCCTCCACATTCACCCAGAACTCGCTCTTTCTCTCTTACAAGTTTATCCTCTGTCGGAGCATACACACACAATCACCCACGTTTGTATTCCTACTTTCATTCTCACCCACACAATCCTTGAACCCACAGACCCATATTCTCTTACACGCTCCTTCCATTTGTTACTTACAAACAAACATGCACCTTCTCTCGCTGCTCCCTCACTCACTCCAGCACACACACACCCATTCCATACTCCCACTCTCTCACATCTGTACCGTACCCTTCCATTTGGTCTCCGTCATTCCACATACATCCAGCCTGGCATTCACTAACACTTCCAGTACCTCTCTCTCTTTTGTGCCATCATTCATGCCACTCACGTTCCATGTACCTATTCTCAGAATGTCCGTAAGCTTGTCCATAGTCGGTCGGGGTTCATCAACACAGGGTCCGTCCGCATCCGAGGCTGATTGTTAGTTTATCGTTGCTACGTATTTTTCACGGGTGGGGGTCGCAAGCCCACCGACCCAACCTCTTACGACACGCAGAAGGCACGTGGGGCATATTCTAATCCCTTACCCCCAGGGTAGGCACACTACAGTATAGATATTTGGTAAAATTATCCTTTTGAATTTCCATGAATGTTTACAGTAAACCGTAGTTTATCCTAAGGGCTTAGCAATTATTTTTCAATTTTGACTTTTATTTCTTTATATAACTTTGCCTTAACCCATCCTAATCAAGGGGAGGTGTGGTGGAGTGGTCATGCCACTGGATTGGTAATCCAATGGACCCGGGTTCAAATCCCGATATGTCAATGGGAAGATATTATTGGGATTGAATTTGTGCTGTACCTAGTATCAGTGCATTACCACAAAGCCCACCGAAATGCCAAAAAAATACCCTCATTGTTCCCTGATTAAATAACACTGTATGAATATTCCCATATTCAAAATATGTTACAGAGGGACAATGCCTAGTGAGTTCACTGCTCAATAGGTGGCATTCTGAGAGCGAGGGTCTGAGTCTGGAGGGTGAGACGGTGAAGCACTTGAGCGAAGCAACCGGCCGCTTCAGAGATGGAGCTGCTTCGAGCCATGATGGATGCTTCACGTCTCACTCCCCAGACTGGAACAAGACCTCACGGGCTTCACCGTGTTGAGCGGTGGAATGTACAGGCTCTCAGCCTATGCCCGAGAGGGAGTAGTTGGAATATAGAAAAAAAAATAAAAAATAAAATAACTTACAACTAATTGGTAAACTATTTTGTATGGTTCAGTAATTTGCCATAGTTTTTTTAAATGAAATAAGTTAAACTTTTACAAGAGTAGAATTCGCCTCGCACCGCCCCCATATTCTGTTGACTATATGCGCCATGTCGGATGTTTTTTTTTTCACTTTCGCGCATTTTTTTTTTAGTAATTTGACACATTTGCTGAAAGGGTGGGGGCAACAGCCCCCACCCTTACTAGGTTAGGTTAATGACACTATATCATGCATGGCTTAACATTGATAGGGGGAGGAAGGTTGTTAAGATAGTAAAATGACTGTATAATGTGGTGTGTTAGTATCCGATCATTGATCCACCACTGTGGTCGATCAGTCGACCACAGTGGTGGATCAGTTGACCACAGTGGTGGATCAGTTGACCGTGCAGTGGTGGATCAGTTGACCACAGTGGTGGATCAGTTGACCACAGTGGTCAACCAGTCGACCACAGTGGTGGATCAGTGATCGGATACTAACACACCACATTATATAACAAAATATAGGTGCTAGGGAAATTATTAATCCTGTAAGACATGTAAAATTAAAAAACATAATATGTAGCATAAAGTGAAGCATTTTGAAAGGAAAATATTTTGTGATCGGATACTAACGCATCAAGGATTTTGGGTTTAGTATCCAATCACCTCTCCTTGTCAATATATTATCATATATATATTTAAAAAGAACAAATAAAGAGATATTTTTTAAGCTGATAAAAGAGTCATTTCCTTACGGGTTGCCGTAAGAAACGGGAGACAATTTACAGTTGTGATCTATTGTGTCTGAAAGGGTTTATCAGAATAAAGTATCCTAGCCATTAAAATAATTATTTTTGTGTAAAGGGGTACTAATACTGACATTTGTCTATTTGTTGTTGTTGTTGTTGCTGTTCCCCAAGCTGCCTGGCCGAACAGCCCCAAGGCCCCGAGCAAGGCCAAGGCCATAACCGAGCGCCCCCACAGAACCCTCCCTGCCGACCACAATAAAGCCTGGGTGACCGAAGCCACTCCATGGCAGGGAGCTGGGGAGGGTGAGGAAACGCCCGGGAAACCAAAGCTCCACCCAGGGCCCTGTGCCCCTCAGCAATTATGAAGAGAAAGTTGAGGGGCAAAGGAAAAATGTGACGCTTCGGCTTCCAATCTTGGTAGATTGGGAGGTCAATCCACGGAAGAGACGCCGTCACTTGAGATCTAGAAAATATATAAGTAAAAGGAACAGTCAGAGTAAGCTATGGGTATGGCAGAGATCGCTCAGTTCTCACTCTGATAGACCAGCCCATCACCACATGACTAGAACCCAATCCTCTCAGCAACAGCTAGGAAAGGCCCTAGAAAGCCGCCTTTGGCGGGGGGATAGCTCCCCTATTTCAATCCCTTTCGGGGTTGGGCATTTGTCTATTTGTTATCATCATTACAAGTTAATAAGTTATTAATATCATCTGTATTCATCTTTTATTTGTTTTCCAAATTAAATAATTTTGATTAATTTTGTCATTAACTGCAAAATAAAGGTGGCAAGAATGTTAAGTGCGGGCGTACCGCCAGCCTTCTTCACACTACGCGCAGTGGTGTTGGACCTTTGCCATCATGTTCCCATCTATTTTGACTGCCTTTGGGTACAATAGTATGTTGAGGGGCCCCCTCACCCCCTCATGACATATTGTCATCATCATATAGCCTATATTACCAGCAGGGGACAAATTACCGAAAAATCGCCGTCAAAATAGACGCGAACTTAACCACGACGATCGACAAATGTAAACATGACGGCGGCGGGGGAGGCGTCGGACCTTTGCAATCATGTTCCCGTCTATTTTGAATGCCATTGGATACAATAATATGTTGAGGAGGGGCTTTGCCCCCCCCCCCCCTCCATGACATATTGTCATTATCATATATATTGCCAGCAGGGGGCAAATAACCAAATTAATCGCCGTCAAAATACACGCAAAGTTAATCGCGGTGATCGCCCTATGTAAATATGACGACCGTACGCACGGAGTCTACATCCATCCCATAAAGGTTATATTTTGAAATAAATTAGATTATATGTAGGTTTTATGTAGCAAAATAATATACTAAAGGGAATAGCTATCATATACACTGTATGTATTTGGATTATTAATGGTATGTGATTGGAATTAGCTGTCAAGTGATTGGACTTAGCGGTATTACCATTAACCCGGGAACTGCGGGAAGACTCTTAAGTCAGAAAAAAAAAAAAAATCAACTTTAACCCTCTCACCACGGAAGGGCTCTTGAACGCCCATAAAAAAGCATATAACAGGTAACCGGAAGGCCTCTTGAACGCCCAGTGGTTGAAAGCCTGTGAGCTCCGTGTGCGAGGCGTCGGTCCGACGCATGTAAACAACAGCCGGCTGGACCGACGCCCCGCATCTCCGGCCACAAGAAGGAGAGCGTCGCTTGTTCGTGTGTGCCTGTATGTTGTTGTTAAGTATCGAAAAGTGGTGTAAAATGGCTGTTTTGGCCATAAAGTTATCTCCAATGAAATCATCATCACAGCTCAACCAGTTGACTTAGAGAGCTCTACTTAATGCCATTCTACAGGTAAATAACACAGCTACGCTTGGGGATGCGCGGGAAGCAGTCTGATTAACGAATATACGGTAGCCTAGCCTAGACGTTTTTCGGCCAAAACACCCGGGTTTCGAGGAATACAGTATATATATAATACATAGCCGGGGCTGGAGGGTTAACCCTCCAGCCCCGGGGGCTATAGCTTGCGACTGTGCTGCGGTACCGGGTGTTTTGACGATCTTTGGGCTATGTTAACTACTCTGTAAGTCAATGAATATGGCATGTAATGTTGTGAATAAAAAAGAATAATGTTCCACAAACCTTCCTCTGTCGAATGGCGTTGAGTAGAGGTCTCTAGCCCCTCTGGTTGCATAATGGTGAGCGCGGGAAGAAGAGTGCTTTTCGGCGGCAAATTCTTCCCGCGTTCGGACGCGTCGCCCCGGCCATGGCTACGACGCACCTAGCCGCTCGTCGCGCCAAAGTATTCATCTCCCTTAGACGATTTTAGTGTTTGATATTGAGAATGTGATGTTTATTTGATATTTTTCTAGTTATTTTGAGGCCAATTATATAAAATATGTTTATTAGGGTATCACTGTCACTGATATTGCTAATTTTCACTCGATACCGTACATTTTATTAGTAATTGAGGTAGGTTATTGTTGTATTAGGCACTGATATTCGTTATCACAGGTGTTTATTATACTTTGGCCATCAAGTATTGTGTCTTGTGTCACTTTCACTTTGATAAATATGCTTTAGAGTGTCACTGTCACTGATAATGCTCATTTTCACTCGATACCGTACATTTTATTAGTAATTGAGGTAGGTTATTGTTGTATTAGGCACTGATTATTCGTTATCACAGGTGTTTATTATACTTTGGCCATCAAATATTAGGTCTTGTGTCACTTTCACTTTGACAAATATGCTTTAGAGAGTGTCACTGTCACTGATAATGCTCATTTTCACTCGATACCGTACATTTTATTAGTAATTGAGGTAGGTTATTGTTGTATTAGGCACTGATTATTCGTTATCACAGGTGTTTATTATACTTTGGCCATCAAATATTAGGTCTTGTGTCACTTTCACTTTGACAAATATGCTTTAGAGAGTGTCACTGTCACTGATAATGCTCATTTTCACTTGATACCGTACATTTTATTAGTAATTGAGGTAGGTTATTGTTGTACTAGGCACTGATTATTCGTTATCACAGGTGTTTATTATACTTTGGCCATCAAATATTAGGTCTTGTGTCACTTTCACTTAGTTATATGATTTGTAAACGTTTTATATACAATTTATTGTGTCTTTTTTCACTGATTTATATATTTCTATAGGTTCTAATCATATGAATGTCACTTGGTATATACATATGTGTCACTTTCACATATTATTATGGTGTAATTGTATTTGTATAAATGTGTTCATAATACATGACTTTTGTATAACAATAAATTGGTTTACTTCCACTTTTTGCCTATATATATACTGTACATATTGTCATTATCTTTGGCACTTTCACTATGATTATTAGAACTCCAGCTTGGAGTGGTAATCAAAGAAGCACTCTAAAGCACAGAGTGCCACCTTGCACTCCACACACTCCATGGTTGACTTTTTACCTGGCCTCGGCCTCACCCTGCTGTTGTAGCAGACATGGCACCGCTTCTGCTGTGTTCTTCCTGATTCATTCTGAGGCAGGGAACCAAGCCTGTGCCTAATCAAGTATTGAGCACACTGCAAGCGGTCAATAACGGCGGGCCCAGGATGTGCCACTGCCCTCTGTGGCGTAGCATACTTCTCCAGGAGCTCCGTCAACACCTGCTTTTGGAACCTCCGCAGGCTATTGAACTTCATGGGTGTACTTACACTAGTTGTACTTACACTAGTTGTATTTGCGGGAGTGAGCATGCTCGTTAATTCCCGCCTCCTAAGATATGTTTGTCATACCGTGCTTTGAAACTATGCACTGATGGTGCAGACACTACTTCGGCTGGCAATTTGTTCCACCCACTAATCGAGTTGGTAGGAAATCTTTTACTTTTCAGATCAGATTTACTATTTAGCACTTTTAGTTTGTAGCTGTGACCTCTTGTCCTCTCACCTCCATCCCTCTCTATGAAGTTTTCTTGGTCGATTTTGTCAATACCCCTAACACATTTATATATCTGAATTTGCTGTCCTCGTTTCCTTCTCTGTTCCAGTGTAGGTAGATTCAATCTCTCGAGCCTCTCTTGGTACTCCAAATTTTCCAAACCTGGGATCATCCTCGTAGCTGCTCTCTGTACCCTCTCAATTTTGTGGATATGTTTCTTCAAGTGAGGGGACCACACTACAGATGCATATTCCATCCTGGGTCTTATTATTGCCGTTATTATTTGTTTCATGGTGTTTTCATTAAGATAATTGAAAGACATCCTAATATTTGCCAATAATGCCAGTGATTCTCTCACTATCTTATTTACGTGGCTTTCTGGAGACATGTTATCCCTAAATTCTATCCCCAAGTCTTTTTCTTTTTCTGCTTTGGGAATCACTTCGTTTCCTAGTTTATAATCTTTTCTAGGTCTGTACTTGCTTTTACCCATTTCTAGAGTCTTACATTTCCCTGCATTGAACTCCATATTCCATTTGATGCTCCATTCATGGATCTTTTGCAAATCTGCTTGGAGCTCAAGGCAATCCTCCTGGGTTCTGATCGTTTTAAGCAGCTTAGCATCGTCCGCAAACATACTCATGTAGCTTGTTAGTCCCTCAGGCAAGTCATTTACAAATATTAGAAACATGATTGGGGCTAGAACAGATCCTTGTGGTACCCCACTCGTAATTTGAGTCCAGTTTGACGATTTCCCCCTTACTGTTGTTCTCATCTGTCTTCCGCTAAGGTAGCTCTCCATCCATTTCAGCAGTTTGTCTCCTACTTTTCCCTCATGTTTTAATTTCCATAGCAATCTCTTGTGTGGAACTTTGTCAAATGCCTTTTTAAAGTCTAGGTAGGCACAGTCTACCCATCCTTCCCTCTTGTCCACTGTGTCTATTACTCTAGAGTAAAAACTCAACAAGTTGCTTATACATGATCTGCCACCTCTGAATCCAAATTGTCGGTCAGTAATTAATCTTTTGGATTCCAGGTATTTCACCCATTTGTCCCTTATTAATCCTTCCAGAATCTTCATGAGGATGCTCAATAGTGATACAGGTCTATAGTTCAGTGGTTTATCTCTGCTTCCTCCCTTAAATATAGGAATAATGTTTGCTCTTTTCCATTCTGTAGGTACTATCCCTGTGTCCAATGATTTGGTCATTATGTCATATAACGGTATACTCAGTTCCATAGCATTTTCTTTAATAATCCAGCCTGATACTCCGTCCGGTCCAGCGGCTTTGTTTGGATCCACCTTACTCATTTTGTCTATGAGCTCTGGTCTGTTAAATGTTACTTCCGGCATTTCCTCTGTACCTATCTCATTGGTTTCTGGTGCAATGAATTCTCCTTCTTTTGTAAATACTGATGCAAAATTTCTATTTAGTTCTTCCGCAATCTCCGTATCCTCTTCTATGATTCTGTTTCCACTTTTAATCTTAACGATCGTGGCTTTTATCTTCCTTTTGCCGTTTACAAACTTGAAAAACATTTTTGGATTCTTTTCATAGTTCTCCACTATCCCTTTCTCATGGTTTGCCTCTGACCTCCTCCTCATTTCTGTGTATTTGTTTCTCTCCTCTTTATACTTTTGCCTGTTATCTTCCGAATCCCAGTTTCTCATCTTTTTCCAGGCTTTGTTTTTGCTTCCTGTGCTTGCCTACATTCGCGGTTAAACCATACTTTGCGATTACTTTTTTCCTTTTATTAATGTACTTAGGGACAAAAGTTTTTATACCAGTATCATAGATCTCCATGAATGCCTTGAGTTTTTTGTCTACCTCACTTTCAGATAACACCTGATCCCAATTTTGTGATTTGAAAAAATCCCGTAGTCCTACGAAATCGGTTCTGGAATACATCCATTGATTTTCCTTGTGTTTTTCCCTTCCCTTGGGTAGATTATACTTCAATAGTAAGTCTATGTCTAGAACTGCATGGTCGCTTTTTCCTAGTGGGCATAGGTACTGAATACTTTGAACCTCCTCACATTCACATTCACATTCCGAAGCTTGTATATATTGTAGGCATTCAGAACTGACATGTCCACCATATGCAGAAAGAACTTTTTGTACCATCTGCACGAGGTACGCAGGCAGTCAATGAAGCCTATCTGCATGTCGGACTTGTCCACCAGCCTCATGTTGATGTTGTAGTCCAGGACAGCATCGGGCTTGGTCACCCTGGCCTGGGTGCGGCGATCCACCTTGCCAGTCTCCACCATTTCCCCCTTGTGGATGGTGGTCAGGAGGTTGACCTTCCGCTGGTCGTGCCAGTGGATAGCCAGAATGGGCCCCGACTTCTTCCGGAACACATCACCTTTTTTGGTCTTTGGAGGGAAAGGTGGCATGCCCTTCCTTTTCCCTCGTACTGTGCCTACAGTCCCCGTCTTGCGCTCATGCAGGTACTGTGAGAGAGTGGGGGACGTGTAATAATTGTCCGTGTAGAGGACGTGATTCTTGTGAAAGTAGCGGTCCATCATGGCTTGCACCACTGCTCCGCCAAAGCCAATGAGGGGGTCCACAAGCAAGTCCCCTTCCTTCCCGCTGTAGACCAGGAAGTCCAGGACATAGCCAGTTTGGCAGTCGCACAGAACAAAGAATTTTATGCCAAAGCGATGTCTTTTTGAGGGGATGTACTGCCGGAAGCTGAGTTTTCCCCGGAACAGCACAAGAGACTCGTCAATGACGACCTTGCGGAAGGGCTTGAAGTAGGAGGTGAAGCGTTCTCGCATCATCTCATACAACGTCCTAATCTTCCACAGCTTGTCACCGAGGTGGACGTCGGTGTTGGTGACAAGATGGAGCGCTGCGAGGATATCAAGGTACCGGTCGCGAGACATATATTTCCCGAAGGCAGGGGTGGATATGAGATCATTGGTGATCCAATAGTCAGGCAACCTATGCTTCTTGACATGAGGCATTAGCATGGTGAGTGCCAGGAACACCATGAACTCTTTATGAGTCACTGGGGTCCACTGCCTCATGTGGCCCTTGGTCACCTTGCCCAAAAAGTGGACCTGGAATTGGTGCTGCTTATTTGTCTCTTTGACAACATAGCCTACCACCTCCTCATCAAAGAAGGCCTCAAATAGTTCGTGTGGTGGATCATTGGGGCCTGCAGGAAAATTGGGGGTAATGCCTGAACCCTCCAGTACCTCATCAAAAGCTGGCACATCAGGGTTGTATCCATCCTCATCAACTACGTCTTGCCACTGAAAAACGTAGAATGGGTCTTGTCTACGCTGACGAGGAGCTCCAGCTGGTGGCCCAGCACGCCCACCTCGGGAGGCGCGCGCCCTAGGGCGGCGAGGGCGTCGGCCAGGGCGGCGGGCAGCACGACGCCGGGCCAAGCGGATGGGTCGAGGGTCGTCGATGTCCATATAGTCATCGTCAGAGTGGTCATCTTGCCCTGACGGTGGACCTATGTAATCATGGCCAGAGTCTTCAGAGAGGTGCCCTTCATCATCAGTGGCCCCCACATAATCTGGCGGGGAACCAGTGATGCGTGGGCGGCGTGCGGGTGGGCGAGGTGGGGAAGGAGTGGCAGGTGAGGCTGTGTCCCCCCGAGGTCCTGGGCTCCTTGGCCTGCGACGAGTGACAGAAAGCAATGTTTCACTGTCACTAGGCCCAGGTATTGGTGATGCGAGCTCAAAGACTTCTTCAGGAAGACATGTTGAAGGCGGGAGAGGTGGGGAGGACCGTGGGGAAAGTTGCGGGGACGTATGGCTGGGGCCGGCCGGGGTGGACGCCGCGGGAGCCTCGAACAAAACTCTCTTACTTTTCTTAATTTTTTTGGTATATTTCCTACCTTTCCCCTTTTCGGCAGCAGTATGTCTCCTGTCGGGGGACCTAGGAGGCAAATAGGCCGAAAGTGGGGGGTCCTCAACCCTTGGCAATGGTGGGGGTGGTGGGGAAGAATGCGGGGCTTCCGGGTCATCTTGGGTGGCGTGGGTAGATAAGGGAGACAATGGCGGACGAGAAGGGTCACCACGCTGACCCTCACTCACAGCCTCATCCTCACCAAGTATTTTTGCTTGTTCCCTAGCTGCCGCAGCCGCCTTCTCAAGTATTTTCTGCTTATACAAATGTAGCTTGAAAGGCGATTTACCTGGGGAAGGGCTTGGAGTCGTGTCACTTATGCGAAATTTGGTGAGTGACCTTGAACTCTCCCACTCACTCACTCTCTCAAGTTCACTGTCTTTAGGTAAACCAGCTTCCTCAACAACTGGTACATCACCTTCATCACTCTCATCACTGTCATGTTCTCTCGCAAATCCCAGGAATTGCTCTTCTTTGTCACTCTCATGGCCATAATCACTCGACTTATAATTACTGGAGTCGTCACTGACTTCATCATCAACATTATGCTTGGCATCAGCTCGCTCATAAAGTCTCAATGTCGTCTCAATACCTCCGGGAGATAACACATTTAGGCGATGGCGTCGGGGTAAGGCGCGACGAACTAGCAAGGGCGTCGTAGGAAGCACGGTATCGGACATAGCGGAATCACTATTTGGCGTACTGTCCATGATGGCGTCGGGGTAGATACTATTGCTGTGGCGTCGTTTACGCCTGGTGGCGCCACCTACCGTCCCATGATACCAAAAATGTACGCGCGGCATTCGAAAGCCCGCATGCAAGCAATGGGCGTTCAAGAGCCCTTCCGGGTTGCGCGGGCCGAGGTTGTTATGGGCGTTCAAGAGCCCTTCCGGGTTGGATGGGTTAAACATCGAAGAAAGAAAAAAAAAAAAAAAAAAACAAAAAAAAAAATTGTTTTGCCCCTGGGCCATGCAAAATATCACTCCTCTACCTACTCTACTTTCCTCCCCTCCTTCAGTTATCACCTATTTTCCCTGTTATTCCCTTATTCTGAGGTATATTTTCGTGCTAACATTAGCGAGTTGCAAGCAGGGCATTGTCATCTCTGTTAGCAAGCGAGTGCGAGAGAGAGAGAGAGTATCGATCGACTGTGTCTCAGATGCCTTGGGGGAAATTGGCGGGAAAGCAGGTTGCCTCACCCATACATTATATAACTCGCGGCCTGTATCTCCAATTTTGACCATCCAAACGCTGTTTTCACTCGTTTTATTGTTGTTTCAGGTTAATACCTTTATAATCAACCCATAATAGGCACGTATGGATAAGTATTAATGCTATTTATGGTAAAATTAATATTTTAGTGATGGAAACCGCTCAAATACGTCAGCACAGGCGGACGTTTCTAATTACCCCCATGCGCACTTCTTAGGTTAAGTACGATCAGGTAGGCTAATATAAAAATATATAGGCTATGAAAAAAATATGTTTCACAGACACTTGACATTACTATTAATATAAACTTTCATATCTGTTGTGGGTGTTAAAGGGTAAACAAAAGTATTTTTGTATTTAATTCTTGTTGAAATTGGCAGGCAAAATCAGTAAATAGCACTTTTTGATTGGATACTAACAATCCTAACCTATGCAGAATTACCAAACCGTAAAAAAGACATTATGATTAGCATAACATAACAACCTTACCTAACCTAGGAACTGGTATTATGGGTGGGGCTCGCACCCTTATTTTTCATGTTTTTTCCTCCAGAATTTGAGAAATTAGTGTTTTCATGGTCTTAGTTATAATTCCAATGTGGGATACACGATGGGTTGAGGGGGGCTTTGCCCCCCTCACCCCCCATGACTTATTGAAATCGTCATCTATGTTGCCAGCAGGGGGTAAATATTGATTAGCCTATACTGTACTGCATAAAGAAGGCGTTTGTAAACAGTGAGGATGTCCGAAAGAGCTCTGAGATTGATTAGAATGGGCGTTTTTTCTATTAATATCGGGTTTTATAAATGTGATCAAAATTATTTGGTAAATCTACAGTTATACTACCCCTCCCCCCTTCAAAACACCCCTTTTAGCATGGTTTTGGATGGTTCAGCAGATGCAGAAACTGATTTTTTTATATTAATGTCACTAATTTTCCCATGGATTTATATAGTTTTCTGTGTTAATTTTCATCAATATATAGTGTTTGGAAGTAATTACAAGCCTCTGAAAAAATGTTTCCCCCCCCCCATGACTTATTGTCATCATCATAATTATACAGTATATTGACAGCAGGGGGCAAAAAACAAGTATGCCGTGGCCCAACCAATTGTACACCCAGGTAAACAAACCGTGAACGAAGAAACCGCGGTGGACGAGTCGAGTAATTACAAGCCTCTGAAAAAACGTTTTCCCAATGACTTATTGTCATCATCATATATATTGACAGCAGGGGGCAAAAAACAAGTACGCCACGGCCCAACCAATTGTACACCCAGGTAAACAAACCGCGGACGAAGAAACCGTGGTGGACGAGTCTCACTTTGCCGAAGGTTTGGGTATTATTCTAGATCCTGTTTCACAGCACACTCATCAATTTATATGGCTTCTTTAAATTTGTCATAGGCTATACCATACTTCATTCCTAAATCGGTCAGTAGCGGCGCAAATGGAATTATAATTACTGTGAAAAAGTTAATATTTACCTCCTGTTATCCACAGCCAATTTGCCAAAGCTGAAGATTGCGGAGTAAATACCGTAGACTTCATAGACTTTTTTTTCGGCGACCGTCAATCTTTTATAATTTTAATACCAAACCAGCGGGGGTGGCAGCCTCCCAGCTATAATACTAGGTAAGGTTATTAGGTTAGGCTAATATTACCCCTTATTTTCGTCTTTTACCCCACAATTTCCCTGATCTTCATAGCCCTCCCCACTAGTGTGGGCCGTGTTTTTAGATTGTTGGGTAATGGGTAAATACAGTACTCATTTCTGCCAGTCCTTAGTATAAAACAACACTGTATATTAACCCTTTACTAGCGGCGCTCGACTTAAGTCGAGTGAAAGAAACTGGGAGAAACTGGGAGAAAACGGGTGAAAAATGGGTGAAGATCGAGTGAAAATGGCCAGGAACAGTAATGAACCATACGTCCGACATCTGTGGCCTCCCGGCCCACACTAACTCCAGTTCCCCCACCGCACGGGTGGATGACAGTGTGACCAATAGTTAGCGAAAAGTGAACAATGTAGCAAAATCAGCTAAACTTCCATCTTTGAGGTAACACTGTCAGGGCTCCACGAGTGCTACGTAGCTGTATGTGGTGTCATTGTGTAGCGATTTCCGCCTAGTTTTCGGCACAATACAGTTCCTTTCATGCTGATGGTTGATATAGCAGTCAGAATGGCCTGAAAAGGCCCAAAACGGCCACAGACCCCCCGCTCTTTGAGGGTTAAAGAAAACTGAGAAAAACAAAGACACAAAACGATAAAATTCGCTGTGAAACCGGATCTAGAATCTTACCAACTTACCAAGGTTTGTAATAGCCTACTTCGGTACAATTTTAGTTACTGGACACCTATTTGACAGGTACCACCAAGGATTTAATACATATTTGTTTTCGGTTTCCACGCATCCAACACCAAGCTACACCTTTTTCTGGTCCGGTAATAATATTGAAAACGATATAATAACTTTTAAATGTGGTTTTCGACGAGAATAAAACGACGCGTTTGTGCCGAAAATTGGCGGGAATCCGTTGTCGCAGTTTGTTTACCCAGGACGCTCGAGGTTACGGCCAGCTGTTTTACTTGCCCCCTGCTGGCAACATATATGACGATTATTATAATTCACGGGGGGGCGGGGAGAGCCCCCCCTCAACCCGTCCTGTATAGTTAGAAGCTATAGTATAGGGGAGAAATGTGTGAAATGGATAGAAGCCTTCCTGAAAGATCGGAGACAGAGGGTACTGGTGAATGGAATAGGCTCGGGGTGGAGGGAAATTACAAGTGGGGTACCTCAGGGATCTGTGTTGGGACCACTACTGTTCGTTATATTTATTCAACGACTTACCTGAAGTTATAACCAATGGAAGTGAGATATACCTGTATGCGGATGACACTAAGCTGTATAGAAGAGTGAGGAGTAAGGAAGATGTGGGTTTGCTTCAAGGAGATGTGGAGGGCATGAAGGGATGGTCTGAACATTGGTTAATGCCTTTTCATCAAAAAAATGCAAGTACATGCGGATTGGGACGAGCAAGATAGACAAGGTAGGATACAGCATACATGTATGAAGCGATGGAGGAAGTGAATTCAGAAAAGGATATAGGAGTAGTGATAGACAATAAGTTAAATTTCTCAGAACATTTAGCGGAAAAGATAAACAAAGCCAATAGAATTGTAGGGCTGATAAGAAGGACATTTGTGTCACTTGACGAAGAAATCTTCAGGAATCTCTATACAGCGCTGGTTAGGCCGCACCTGGAATATGCGAACCAGGTGTGGGCTTCATATATGGTAAAGGATATAGAAGCAGTGGAAAAAGTGCAGAGGAGAGCTAGCAAGCTAGTACCAACGTTGAAGAACGCGGGCTATGAGCAGAGGTTGAGGACACTGGGACTTCCGACACTGGCCTATAGGAGAAAGAGAGGGGATATGATAGAGACTTTTAAGATAGTGTCAGGAAAGTATGAAGAGGATGTGTGTGAAGGTATCTTCTTGATGCGGGAGGGAACAAGAACGAGAGGACACTCTAAGAAAATTTACAAAGAAAGAAATAGGCTTGAAAAGGCAAAGAACTCATTTTGTGATAGAGTGGTAAATGAGTGGAACGCGCTGCCCCAGTATGTAGTCGATTCCGAATCAATAAGGAAGTTTGAAAGTAATCTTGATAAAGCATGGGGAAGACAAGATTTTAAGTTTGATTATAAAGCAAAAATACAGAATAGTAAAATTTTTGCGTCTGCTGCCAACACAGTGAACGACTGCAGTAGTGCAAGTACTGGCACTGAGCTGGATACACAGGCCTAGTTTGCCTTTTTCCAGAGGATCTACTGTAAGAAACTGTAAGTATCCCACGGCCGGTCAACATACAGGACGCGCTACAATATTGGTAAAAAATTAAGCTCAATAGCATGTGATAAAAGCGATGTTTTCATTTTTTTTTATGTAGGTGTCATTCCCAGGAAACTAACATAATACATATTATATGGATATTTACGTTTTAAGGGTTTGTTTACACTTCTTCTTTTGGGAGACCTCTTTTACGTGCTTCTCAGTCAACAACTGAGACATCTGGTGGCTAATGCAATGAACTACACCGTGGCGAAAGTAATCACCCTACCTAATTCATGCCAAGAGTAGGCCTACTCGAGTTCACTGACACGTGATGTCTATCGACCAATCAGGTGATGCCATGATTTGTAAGACAGGTGGTCCGGGATATAAGCAATCAGTTTGACTCTGGCCAGCTTGTGTAGGTGTGGGTAGCCGATCAAAGCTTTTCCCACCGTCTTTAAAAACAATGAGGCTGCTTAAGACATTTTCGCCTTCCAATAAGTGTAAACTGTCCAAAGTGCAATAACCAGTGTTCCAAATACAGCTGACGAGGAAAGCTGGTTTTGAAATGCACATACAGTTTTTTGACATGGAAAATTTTGAAACAAAAATCCACCAGCTGTTGAACAAGACGAGTGGTGATCGAGCCTCCAGCCAGGCAGCCACTCAAGCCAAGGACCCTCAACCCAGTACCTCCTCTGTTCATTAGGTTAGTTGGTTGGTTGGGACAATATAAAGGAGCCGGACCACAGCTAGCTCAGGAATCTTAATGCAAAGTAATATAAAGTAAAAGATTTTTTCGCATACAGTAGGTTTAAACTGGCATGCAAGGGCTGGTTTTGTATCCCACGTACTGGGTACTTTGAACCCTCAGTAGCTGGCATGCAAGGGCTAGTTTTGTATCCCACATACTGGGTACTATGGACATGCAGTAGCTGGCATGCAAGGGCTAGTTTTGTATCCCACGTACTAGGTTTAGGTTAGGTTAGGTTGTTAGGTTAGGCTAATGTTAACCCCATTCTTACTAGGTTAGGTTAGGTAAGGTTGTTAGGTTAGGCTAATGTTAACCCCATTCTTACTAGGTTAGGTTTGGTAAGGTTGTTAGGTTAGGCTAATGTTAACCCCATTCTTACTTTGTTAGGTTAAGCTAATGTTAACCCTATGAAAACCCAAACAAAAATTTGATTAGGGTTACTGTGTAATTTTAACATGAAAATTAGTAAAATCCGAGCCAAGTTTCGTCAAAACTTGGCTCGTGTTTTCAAAATGTCGGGTTATATGGGTATGGAAATTTACAAAATCTGAGCCAACATTTTAATAAGGTTACTGTGTTATTTTCATTTTTAAATTAGTTAAATCCGAGCCAAGTTTCGTCAAAACTTGGCTCGGGTTTTCAAAAAGTCGGGTTTTATGGGTCTGGAAATTGACAAAACCCGAGCCAAATTTTGGTTACAAATGTGTATTATCGTGTTCTATACGCTTTTTACCCCTCAATTTCCCTGATCTTCATAGCCCTCCCCACTATCGATTCGGGGGGCGTGTCGGTATTATTCTAGATCCGGTTTCACAGCACACTCATCAATTTATATGGTTTCTATAAATGTGTCATATACCACACTTCATTCCAATATCGGTCAGTAGCGGCACAAATGGAATTATAATTACTGTGAAAAAGTTAATATTTACCTCCTGTTATCCACAGCCAAAGCTGAAGATTGCAGAGTAAATACCGTAGACTACATTCAAGTTTTTTTTGGCGACCATCAATCTCTTATTAATTTAATACCAAACCAGCGGGGGTGTGGGGGCGGCAGCCCCCACCTAATATACTAGGTTAGGTTAGGTAAGGTTGTTAGGTTAGGCTAATATTACCCCTTATTTTCGTCTTTTACCCTACAATTTCCCTGATCTTCATAGCCCTCCCCACTAGTGGGGGCAGTGTTTTTAGATTGTTGGATAATGGGTAAATACTAATTTCCGCCAGTCCTTAGTATAAAACAACACTGTACAGTATATTAAAGAAAACTGAGAAAAACAAAAACACAAAACGCTAAATTCGCTGTGAAACCGAACTAGAATTTTACCGGCGTGTCTTTAGATTGATGGATAATGGGTAAATGCTTAATTCCCGTTCAATTTCATCACTAGATTCGACTAAAACACAAAAAAAAAAAAAAAAAAAAATCACTGAAAAACACGTTGTTGCGTCTCCTGTATATTAACCCCACGGCCTATAACGCAAGTCTTTATCAAAAATGTACCTAACAACTGGTTATAAGCTTAGCCATTTTAAGTCGACCGCCAAGGCGCCGGGAAGTCACTCCGAGCGTAAAGTAAACAAAGCGACGCTACTTCCACGAACGCAACAGAGTTGTCTTTATATTTCGTCTCATAGGCCTATCATCATTATTAAAGTGTCCCCATTGCTTGTTTAGTGTTCCGTACACCAGAAAAGGGTGTAGCTTGGTGTTGGATGCGTGGAAACCCAAACAAAAATATGTAGCCTATTAAATCGTTGGCGATACCTGTCAAATAGGTGTCCACTACCGTCCAGTAACTAAAATCGTACCCCTACTTCAATATATCTAGGCTAGGCCTATTTCAAGTCAAATAGGCCTAGCCTATACATTTCCGCGCATCATCAAACCATACTAAGTCTACTAGGCCTACTAATAATATTAGGTAAACCTGACTTTTTGGACCGACAGTGATTTCAGTAAGTTTTATTTTTGTTTTTCCTTCAGATATAGTGTTGTTTTATACTGAAGAGGAGCCGAAATGATTATTTACCCATTATCCAACAATCTAAAAACACGCCCCCACTAGTGGGGAGGGCTATGAAGTTCAGGGAAAATGAGGGGTTAAAGGCGTAAAATAGACATTAGCCTAACCTAACAACCTTACCTAACCTATCCTAGTATTGTGGGTGGGGGCTGCCGCCCCCACACCCCCGCTGGTTGGGCAACAGTGCAAAAAACACTGTAGCCTATTATCCTATAGGACATACTTTACTCCAGCAACGAGTGGCAGCGAGAGAGCCGAGCTGCCGAGAGGTTCACAACAATAACATGAGTGCGGCGGCGGACATAGGTTAAAATAAGAAGTCATCGTAGGCCTATTTATGACCCATTAATTTCCTTTAGTTTAAACATAGCCTAGCCTATGCGAGAAAAAAAATCTTAATCTTTGTTACTTTGCCATCACCCATTAAGATTGCACTGCTAGCTGTGGTGCGTATTTTAGCGTTTTATTTTTGTTCTCCCTTATAGCCTAATACATTTCAGCTCTTAATGACATAGCCTATAGCAATGATGGGAAAAATGTTATTTTAATACCACAAATTTTCCGAGTGTTTTTTATAAACAAAATTGGTCATTTGCATCAATATATAGTGTTTGTAATTAATTAGAAATCTCGGGAAAACCTATTTTCCCAATTAGGCCTATCGATCGATGTTGAGACACGCTCGCTCCCCGATAGTGATTTGAAAAGACATTAGACTAACCTAACAACCTTACCTAACCTAACCTAGTATTATGGGTGGGGGTTGTCGCCCCCACACCCCCGCTGGTTGAGTACCCTTAACCCTCTCACCACGGAAGAGCTCTTGAACGCCCATAAAAAAGCATATAACAGGTACCCGGAAGGGCTCTTGAACGCCCAGTGGTTGAAAGCCTGTGAGCTTCGTGTGCGAGGCGTCGGTCCGACGCATGTAAACAACAGCCGGCTGGACCGACGCCCCGCATCTCCGGCCACAAGAAGGAGAGTGTCGCTTGTTCGTGTGTGCCTGTATGTTGTTAAGTATCGAAAAGTAGTGTAAAGTGGCTGTTTTGGCCATAAAGTTATCTCCAATGAAATCATCATCACAACTCAACCAGTTGACTTAGAGAGCTCTACTTAATGCCATTCTACAGGTAAATAACACAGCTACGCTTGGGGATGCAGTCAGATTAACAAATATACGGTAGCCTAGCCTAGACGTTTTTCGGCCAAAACACCCGGGTTTCGAGGAATATATATATAATACATAGCCGGGGCTGGAGGGTTAATAAAAAAAAAAAAAAAAAAAAAATGGCTGTCGATTATACGAAGGTGAAAGAAAGGTAGATGAAGTCTATATCACCAAGTGATATAGTGGGATCAAGAACGATAGGGAGCTTTAAGAAAAAATTGGATAAGCATATGGACGAGAAGGGTTGGGTGTGAAGGGGGATCAGCCGGGTTGGGCCAATCAGCGCTCTGCAGACCCCCGTAATCCTGCGTTAATCTCTAACCGGTTTGGTAAGATGATCCTCAGGGTATTAGAGTGTTGAGCCTATAATTGGGCTTTGTAATTGGGGTTGTGTGGGACAGGGATCTGCCTTGCTTAGGCCAATCGGCTTTCTGCAGACTCCCATTTTCTTATGTTCTTATGTTCTTCTTAAGTCTATGGTGTTTACTCTGCAATCTTCAGCTTGATTGTACATTGATAACGGGAAAGTACCGTATTGACAACCTTGTTACGAAAATTAAATTTTAGTACCATACTTTTATATTAGTTTTTCCGAGGGTTTAACACATTTTCATATGATCTTTAGAGCTATCGTTAACTGGAAGTATCGTATTGACAACCTTGTTACGAAAAAGACATTTTAGTACCGGTATCATACTTTGTTATTAGGTTTGGTAAATTGATACGGTGTGACAGTCACGAGTTTTAGAATGTGTTTTTTTTTTTGCATTTTTTCTTTGATATACTGTACAGTGTTGTTTTACCTAACTAAGAAACCTAACCTAACCTAAAAGTAATACGTGGATAGAAACTAACCTAAAATGTACGCAATTACCAAAGCAGCACTGGATCGCGCAACTGTAAGGTCCCCCGAGTAAGGTAGGAAGGAAAAAAAAAATCTATAAAGCAGAAATTCCGTAAAACAGGACTTGTCATTATGCAGACAAGACTCTGTGTTTTACCCTATATCTCCCTTATAATACATTTGCGACGGGAAGGACATATATAGGACTGAAGACTATTATATAACATACCTATAGGCTACACAAACATCGATGGGGCTTGTAACTGTCAAACCGTAAAATCTTACCTTAGGTTTTGCCGAGGGTTAAAACAAATTTTCTTATGATCTTTAAAGCATATAGATTAAATATCTATCTTCAAATATATCAAAAAAATTTGTGGTATTAAAATAACATTGAACCCAATGATGTATAGGCCTATGCTCTACCGGACTTATTAGGCCTAAAAAGATCAATAATAATAATCATACTGATAATATTCAAGGACACTAGTGCGACGTTATGAGAAACAATTTATTAGGGAAAATAGGCACCAATAGATTCGCCATATTTTTCTCCATATACACAACTAAGTGTAAGTGTAGTCCGCATGGAGGATTTTCGTGGTAATTTTTTTTAAAAGACTCACAGCGTTATTATACATAATTTATTAGGGAAAGTGAAGCTCTATGGAATCCTTATAATATACTCACATAGATTCCACTGTGGGAGAATAGTTTTGATAGTTAACTATAGTTTTGATGTAAATACTACCGCAACTACGAATCTTGTTTCCGAGACCTAGTATATTAACCTAACCTAACCTAACCCTAGAGTGCCCTAGACCCAGTACGTGGGATACAACACTAGCCCTTCCAAGTTGCATGCCAGCTAATGTGGGTTCATATATTAGACATACAGTAACATCTTTGTAGAACATAACACTTTACCGTAGTGAGTGTACTCCATTTCGAACACTTTTTGTAAACATGAACACGTCCGTAGCAGAGCTCCCAAGATTGCGGGACTGAGTTTGTTTACGCGCTGGACTATTTATATAGACAAAATAGAGTTACAAAACTTATCAAAACTATTCTACCACAACGGATTCTATGTGAGTATATTATAAGGATTGCATAGAGCTTCACTTTCCCTAATAAATTATGTATAATAACGCTGCGAGTCTATTCGCGATAATTATCATTTTCATTATCAACAAATTGAAAAATACCCACTTCACAGACAAATACACCAAAAATCTAAGTCAAAGTGGGGGTGGCAGCCCCCACCTTAGCCACCTATAATACTAGGTTAGGTGGGCGGGTGCCCAACCCCGAAAGGAGTTGAAATAGGGGAGCTATCCCCCCGCCAAAGGCGGCTTTCTAGGGCCTTTCCTACCTGATGCTGAGAGGATTGGGTTCTAGTCATGTGGTGATGGGCTGGTCTATCCGAGTGAGAACTGAACGATCTCTGCCATACCCATAGCTTACTCTAACTGTTTCTTTTACTTATAAACTGTCTACGTGGTGCGATGCATAAGGTGTTGATTTTCGGTGTGAGCATCCTGGATTCGAATCCACGGACTGCCACATGTGTTTGTAAATTTCATTAATCGATTTTAGGAGTATAGTTGGTTGTTGGAAGGAACATAATAATATCTTCTAGATCTCAAGTGGCGGCGTCTTTTCCGTGGATTGACCTCCCTACTGCCAACCTAGAAGTTGGCAGATTGGGAGCCAAAGCGTCACATTTTTCCCTTACCCCTCAACTTTCCCTTCATAATTGCTGAGGCCTGAGGGGCACAGGGCCTTGGGTGGGGCTTTGGTTTCCCGGGCGTTTCCGCACCCTCCTCAGCTCCCTGCCTTGGAGTGGCTTCGGTCACCCGGGCTTTGTTAGTGGTAAGCAGGGAGGATTTTGTGGGGGCACTCGTTTATGGCCTTGGCCTTGCTCGAGACCTTGGGGCTGTTCGGCCAGACAGCCTGGGGAACAACAACAACATACTAGGTTAGGTTAGGCTAATGTCCTTTCGGTAATTTTTTTGAAAAGACTCGCAGCGTTATTATACATAATTTATTAGGGAAAGTGAAGCTCTATGGAATCCTTATAATATACTCACATAGATTCCACTGTGGAAGAATAGTTTTGATAGTTAACTATAGTTTTGATGTAAATACTACCGCAACTACGAATCTTGTTTCCGAGACCTAGCCTAGTATATTAACCTAACCAAACAACCTAACCTAACCCTAGAGTGCCCTAGACCCAGTACGTGGGATACAACACTAGCCCTTGCAAGTTGCATGCCAGCTACTGTGGGTTCATATATTAGACATACAATAACATCTTTGTAGAACATAACACTTTACCTTAGCGAGTGTACTCCATTTCGAACACTTTTTGTAAACATGAACACGTCCGTAGCAGAGCTCTCAAGATTGCGGGACTGAGTTTGTTTATGCGCGGGACTATTTATATCGACAAAATCGAGTTACAAAACTATTCTACCACAACGGAATCTAGGCTATGTGAGTATATTATAAGGATTCCATAGAGCTTCACTTTCCCTAATAAATTATGTATAGGCCTAGCCTAATAACTCTGCGAGTCTATTCGCGATAATTATCGAGTCCTGCAGTAGTCTCCTTGAATGCTACCTAGGGCCTAGTATGTTACAAATATGACGTACCAGCTTTGCATAGGTCCCTAATTCCAACTAAGGATAGCCCAATAAGGCCGGTCCAAATCATCAGTAGGCTATAGGCTAACCTAGGCCTAATATTAACCTATTAGGCCTAGCCTAGGCCTAGTACCAACAGAATAGCGACAAAATAGGGGTAGCCTAGTATAACTGTAGATTTATCGGTGGATCAATCACTGAATCACGGACTCGATTCAGTTTTCAGTTGTTAACTTAGCTGCTTATGATGCACTTTCCAGTCCATAGATCTCTATAGTCTATACTTTCCTGTTTTTGCTACAAACTATAAACTATCTTTGGGCTGGCGCATCAGCAGTGTGTGGCTTCCGTGGACCCTGACCTACTACTTAGCTCTGGGGTCTGGGAAGCCCACCAGGTAAGAATACCAGGTAAGGCGCTTCGAGTCTAACACGAAGTAGCCTAGGCCTATTGTGCACATATTGGTAGGTAATGGACTAGTGCCAAGACTGTACATTGTTGTGTTCCACGGGTAGGAGTACCGGAAATTGCGTTCACAGCGAAAATATATAGGCTAGGCCTAGGCTATGGAGCCATGGCCCATGGAAGTGACAAATCGGCACCAACAGTTCTAGACTAGGCCTAGTACTGTACGTCGATAGCATTGGGCCATTGGCCTAGCCAGGCTAAGCCTAGGCCTACTTCCTAGTGTTCTCCACTCCACTTCTCTACAGTCATGTAACATACTGGGATATACTCCCTCATACCTCTTCTCCTTGGACTCCCTGCAAGACTGCAAGCACGTCTTTCTACTACTCTCGCAGCTCTCGCTAGCTCCTCTCCTAAAAATTGCGAAAAGCTAGTGGCAGTAAGTAGGCTACACGAGTCAGATCAGTTGTGGGTTCGGGAAGTAATGCCTTAACAACGGCACTTCCCTGAGAGGTTCTTGTAATTTTCCTTTTGTGACGTGCTCAGTTATATTATATTGTATTTCTTTTTCTTTTTTCTCTATGTTGCATTATAATCCATTTCTTCTTATTCCAGCTCCTTCATTTTCTTGGTTCTTGTTCTCCACATCCCATATAATATCTTCTTCACTCGTTCCTGGTTTTCTTCTTTGAACAGTAGATTTCCTATCACTTGATTTTCCTCCTCAACGTAAGGTTGTTGTAGCGCTGTTCCTTTACTCTCTCCTATATATATATAGGGCACCATAAAATAAAGTGTTTGATGTCCTCTACCTCAGCATTACATAGTAAGCATTTTATATCTCCTCCTACATGCCTGTTCCTGTCTCTTAAATTTAAATTATTCGTTCTACACCTATATAATGACTGAAGCTTCTGTATTATCATAAAGTTCTTCTTCTTCCTTTATTTCTGATTTAAAGGCCCTGCATATTGCTAAACTGCTTTTCTCCCCTAGCTCTTCCTGCCATTTCCTTGTATCCCAATTTTTAACTTTCATCTTAATTTCTTCCTTCAGTATGTTCTTGCTCTGTCTTGAGTCGGCTACCCCCAAAATGGGGATTGGGCCTGAGCATATAGATAGATAGATAGATAGAATTATATTAATTATATACAAATTTAAAAAATTTAATATAAACATTTATCTATCTATCTATCTATATGCTCAGGCCCAATCCCCATTTTGGGGGTAGCCGACTCAAGACAGAGCAAGAACAGGGAAAACACAAAAACAACATAAAACAAAAAATAAACACAGATAAAAAACACAAACTCTCACACATCCAGGTCACCCAGAAGAAGACCCAGAGACCAGGGTTACCAAGGTCGCTCCAGCACTCCCCCGGCCCCTGACCACCAGGAGAGGTTCCGATCTCGGCAGGCAGACATGCAGCGGAGCCAAAGCGACAAGCCCTCCCACCACACTTCCAGGCACACCCTTCATATTAATCGTCTCCCCGGGCCAGGCGCCTGATGGACTATTATCTAGTCCAACTTGCGCCCGACCCCTTACTCCAAATGACCACGTGTTCACTCAACTATTCACAAGCATTCTCCATTCACTCCTGTCCACCACCACTTCCCCTGCCTGATCTATAGTCATTCCTCTATCATCCAAAGCCTTTCTTACAGTCTCTCCATCTCAATGGGGGTCTTCCTGCCCTTCTATCTCCCCTTGTACCTGACTCACATATTCTCTTTGTAAGCCTTTCATCTCCCATTCGTTCAACATGACCATACCAGCTCAGCACCCTTCTGTCCACTCTGGCTGACAAATGTTCCTGCTGCCCCACTCTCCTACGTATCTCTTCATTTCTCAATCTGTCTCTACGAGTAACTCCACACATACTCCTCAAGCAGCTCATCTCCATCACATCCAGCCCTCTTTTCTCCTTTTTCTTCAGAGCCCATGTCTCAGCCCCATACATCACTGTTGGCACAACAATTCCTTGATACAGTGCACTTTTTACTTTCACTCCGAGATTTCTCGTCTTCCACATACTTCCCATTGCTCCGAAAACCTTCCTTCCTTCACACACTCTCTGTTTTACCTCCACTTCCATACCTCCACTCCTGCTTATTGTTCCTCCTAGATATTTAAAACACTCTACTTGTTCCAATATTTCCCCATCCAGCCTCACATCTAGATTCACCCTATGCTCTCCCCTATTACACACCATTACTTTACTTTTATTGACGTTCACCTTCAGTTTCCTCCTTCCACATTTATAAAAAATGTAAAAGAAAGTAGAAAAGTGTAACAAGAAAAGTTCTAATACTAGAAAAAAAGAAAAAGAAAAAACAAAAAGTGACAATATATTTTGGAAAACATGTAAATTTATAGAAAATAAGGACCCCAGTAAGAAGATGAAGAAATAATACATCTACAGTGAAGAAAGACAACTGGGGAAGGTGTAGGAAGACCAACGAGGGGCCGATACTTAAGGCTATCCCTCAACATCATCATCATCATCATCATCATAATATCAGGTAAAATGTATGAAGATTTTAAAAGTATGAAAATAGAGGGAAAACAAGAAGTTTATGATCTGTCAGATCATAACCTTATTGAGGTAGGCTATATTTTGAGTGGAATAATTCAAATTAAGGAGAAGAAATGGGAAATAAACGAATAATATAAAACAAACAAGGAGGCCATAGTCAAATTTATTAGGGAACTAGAAAAAAGAATAACGATCGAGAGAAGAGAGTAACGATATAAGAGTCTTCAATAGAGTAATGAAGGAGACAGCTGATGCTATACTTAACCTGTTAAGCGCTAAATAGCCCTAGGAGCTAGGGTAGTTATTTGTGCATTTTTGCAAAAAAATTCGATCTCACAGAATTTTAAAAAAAGTACCTCAATGTCTTGGAAATAAGCAGCCACATCCGCCAATATATATATATCCACCCTAAAAAAATGTGGGTGTGGAGTTACGGTGGCTGCAAGTTGAAAAAAATGGGCTGATAGGCACGACATCCCCGAGCGAGCGAGTGTGTGTGAGTGAGTCAGGCGGGAGGAGAGAGAGAGAGGGTGGAGGCAAGAACGTGCGATTGATGAGAAGCAACGCTCTATATCTCGCCTAAAAAGCACCTTTATGGTTTCACCTGTTCATATTCATGAGTAAGGCAGCCCATGTGAATAATATACGCTGATAAATGAAGCGCAGAGACACATACGGACGAATAATAGACGAAATAAGAGTGGTGTATTGAGAAAGGTGGGTGGCGCGGGAGAGAAAAGGGGTCAGATTACAGTAGGTAGATGAGATTAGCGTGGGTGTATGCACAAATTTAGACCTTATAGACACTTTGTGTTGTCGTTGCTATATTGTAAACAACGATAAGGCTTCTTGGATGGCGCAGTATGTTAGAGTAACCCGATATCTCATTACACAATTTTTACGCACTATTTGCTTGCAACTCATGGATGAAAGGTTATTTATTTACTTGTAAATTTCTTTACTGTTTGTTCGTAATGATAGAATATGTTAGGTTATGTAAAAGTATTATACATACTAAATACTTCGATATACACAAGTGTATCGAGGGTATATATATATTTTTTTGTCAAGCATTCGTCTGCCCGAAAATACGTACGCACTAATCGCTGTCAGTATAGTGTGAACAGTCATGGTCTAGTGGTTAGAGTGATGGACTGAGTGAGATGTAGGCCTAGAGACGTAGGCCTAGAGACGTGGGTTCGAAACCAGAGAGGTTATGGGAATGTTTTTGGAGTGTTTATATCACTTGAATTTTTTTTTTTTTTTACATACTTACGCCCTGCTATTCATAAAGTCGAAAACTTTGATGAATAGCAGAGCGTAAGTACGTTTTTTTGTGTTTATTTATTTGTTTTTTGTTTGTTTTTTTGTTTGTTTTATTATTACAAAAGGTTGTTACAAAAGGTTAGTACATAAGTATAATATTACATAGGTCTATCTATCTATCTATTGCCTGACGCCGTGATCCCCGAAGGGGTGGCCACAAACGAACCGCCCCCATGCACCTCTGTCCCCAGTCAGTCGACGCCCCTCCCCCCAACCAGCACCGCCTTCGTTCATGTAGTTCCTCACTCCATCCTTCCACCTCATATTCGGTCTAACTCTCCCCCTCTGTCCCTCCACCTCGCTCTCGTACACCCTCTTAGTCATTCTCTCGCTTTCCATACGTTCCATATGGCCGAACCATCTCAAGTTGTTCCTTTTCACACTTTCCAGCACATCTACCTCCACACCACACCTCCTTCTTACTTCCTCATTAGTCTGTCAATCCCTCCATGTAACTCCGCACGCACTCCTTAAGTAATTCATTTCCACTGCTCTCACTCTTGGTCTGAGTCTCTCAACCAACGTCCATGCTTCGCTTCCGTAAGTCAGTGTCGGGATTACCACACTGTCATGCAAGGACTTCTTCACTTCCATACTGACCACCCTATTTCTTGTTACTGCTTTTAGCGTTCCTACAACCCTCTTCCCCTGTTGTACCCTCTCCCGCACCTCTTCATCTATAGTCCCATCTTTACTCAACACACTGCCCAGATACTTAAAAGAGTTGACGATCTCCATAGCCTGACCGTTCAGCTTCACCTCACACTCTGTGACTTCACCCCTTTCGAAGACCATAACCTTGCTCTTCCCCGTATTTACCTTCAAATTCCGTTTTTCGCACACTGTTCCAAACTCATTTACCAGACCCTGCAACTCCCATTCATTATCACTCATCAGAACTGTATCATCCGCAAACAGCAGTATAGGTAGCTTCCACTCAATTCCCTCCCTTTTCAGCGATACACCAACATCCACTGCTCTTGATAGTATTTCTTTCATAACTCCATCCATATATACAGTAAACAACCACGGGGACATCACACACCCCTGTTTCAAACCAACATTCAGGTCAAAGAACTCGCTCTGTTCACTCTCCACACGTACTGCCGCCTTTGCACCCTCATACATGCTCTTCACTGCTTTCAGCAACTTGCCCTCTACTCCGTATATTCTAAGTACTTTCCACAAACCTTCTCTATCCACTCTGTCATAGGCCTTCTCCAAGTCCATAAAGGCAACATACACCTTTTGTTTCTTCTCCAGATACTTCTCCACAACACAATTCAGGGTAAAAATCTGATCTACACATCCTCTTCCCTTCCTAATATAGGTATATATATAAATAAAACAAAATATTGCCTGGCTAATGAATTAAACTGAAATAATAAATGAAAATATTGCTTATATATACAGTATACTGTATACAATAATATACTGTGTATATATATATATATATATATATATATATATATATATATATATATATATATACATACAGTATATACCAAAACATATGAACTTATCCTACAACTATAATTTGTACATGTTATGATAATATTATCACGTTGGTCAGGTACGGGCAAGTAGGTAGGCAGGCAGGTGTTTTGAGATCATGTTGGTCAGGTACGGGCAGGTCAGGTACGGGCAGGTAGGTAGTGAGGTAGGTAGTGAGGTAGGTGGGCGGGGCAGGAGTTTGGCTGAGATAGGGCGACACAGGTACCACTCCTAGTAGTACTTGAGTGAGTGGTAGTCCCTGAAGCACTCGCCCAAACACAATCCAACGTTGCATTCCTTGCACATTGATGTGACTCGGCTTCTTTTTTGTGGCTTTCTGGTGGAGTGGGCACAGACCTGGCACTGTACTTGCAGCCTCCGGGTGCCAGATAGCTCGGTGTGGATAGGGTAGTGTTTGTCATATCCATCAATGACTCTGTCTGGGAGGTTGACTGCACGGCGACCCCTGTGACCGGAGACTGGTTGGTGTTTTCTCTAGGAGTTGGTAGGCGACGTTGTATATGAACTCCCTGAACTTGAGTTTTTTGTTCGGGGCCATGTCTTTTTTTACCAGCCACATGTTGTAAGCGTTGAGCATCGTGATGTCAACAAAGTGAAGGAAAAGCTTGTGATACCACTTCACTGTTTTTCGTAGGCACTCAACGCCTGCAAGCTGGCAATCAGACTTGTCCACAAGGCGCATGTACTTGGTATAATCCACCACCATATCAGGTTTCTGGATAGACTTCTTGGTACGGTAGTGGAATTTACCAGAGTCCACTTGGGCACCTGTATGGACAGTCGAAAGCAGGTGGACTGGTCGCTTATCGAGCCACTTTACCGCCAGAACTTTCCCAGATTTCTCCAGCTGCTTGTAGTGCTCTTTCTTCTTTCTTCTTGGTCTGTCCTGTCTGCGGCGCCTTTGTTCCTCTGCCAAGTCGTCATCAGAAGCGGTTTCACTGTGGGAGGGGTTGTCCAGTTCTATGCGATTGCCTTGGAACTTAGGCATGAACTTCCTGTTAGTTCTGACAGTCCCACATGCCCCCGTTTTGTGGTCATGGAGGAACTGGCAGAGTGCAGGACTTGTATACCAATTGTCGGTGTACAACGTGTACCCCTTGTTCAGGTAGGGCTCCAGCATCTTTTTCACAATGTGCCCTGACATGCCCAATGGGTCGTTGCCACCGACTTTTGGAATGTCTACATCAGTGCCGGTGTATACGATCATGTCGAGCACTATTCCACTTTCACAATCGCACAACACAAAGATCTTGATCCCGAACCTGTGTCTCTTCAAGGGAATGTACTGCTTGAACACCAGGCGTCCTTTGAAAAGCACGAGCGACTCATTAATCACCAGGTTGGCAAAGGGGTAGAAGAATTTCCTGTACCTTTGCAACAACATGGTCAACACATCCCGAACTTTCCATATTCTATCAGCTCAGTTTGGATTATTATTGTCTGCGAAGTGCAAAAATCGCAGAAGCAAGAAAAATCTATCACGAGCCATATATTTCCGGAAAATTGGGGTGTTGATGATTGGGTCGTGCTTCCAATAATGCTCCATTACATGCTTCCTGCAGAGAGGCATGATTAGCAACAACGCAAAGAACACAAGGAGCTCAGGGACAGTCGTATCAACCCATGCACGAATTCTTGCTCTAGGAGATATCATATCAATTCTTTCCCTCACCCAGGTAAAATAGCCATTGGTTTGGGAAACGAGATGAGATAATACCTCCTGGTCAAAAAATGCACAGAAGAAATCAGATTCCGTGGACTGGTCATTGCAGGGCCAGTCTGCTGTTGAACCAGCCAGATTGGCATTGAACTGGTGCAAATCTGGTTGGAAATGGGACCCTTCAGACCAGGCAAAATTATACGCCCGTGGGGGATCAGGATCAGCCCCTCCGTCAGCCACGTCGTCTGCGCCTTCGTCGTCAGACAGGTCTTGGTCATGGTCACGGTGCAGAAGTACATCGTCGTCTTCCGAATCCTCTGCACCTCCCTCATATTGGTCTTGATCCTCCTCAGACTCGCTCCCACTATCACCACCCCAGCCATAGTTCCTGGGATCGAAGGCTTCCCCTTCTGCAGCGTCGTCGTCAGAGGAGTCAGGAGGGAAGAGGAGGGCGTCAAACTTGGATGGCGTTAGACCGGCTGCCAAAACTCTACGAGGCCCTCCAACAGCAGCAGGGGCATGGGTGGGCGTGGGTGGTGGAGCAGGGGCGTGCGTGGGCGGTGGTGCAGGGGCGGCCGTGGTGGGCAGTGGTGCAGGGGCGGCCGTGGTGGGTAGTGAGGCAGGGGCGGCCGTGGTGGGTGGTGGTAGTGGTGGCAACGCGGGGGTGGTAGAGGCGGGAGGTGTCACCTTACTCCTCTTGAACTGATAAGGGTGTCCTTTACCCTCACCCTTCTTGCCAACTACCCCCGATGCTCCTGCATCCCCAGGACGGCCACTTGTACTTCCTGTGGTGGTGGGCGCCGTGGGCGTCGTTGCCACAACAGTAGAGGCAGTAGTTGTTGTGGTAGCAGTTGTCAGAGCAAATGCTGAGGACAATGACCTCTTCGCACTCGTCGTGCTTGTTGCACGTGTCGTGCCTCTCCCACCACGTGTCGTGCCTCTCCCATCACGTGTAGGTCTTCTTGGCTGCACTGGCTCATCATCCTCAGAAGTATATACGTAGGAGGGGTCCCTGGCACGTGTTCGTGTCCTGCCACGAGCACTAACACCGCCAGCAACAGGGTTGGGCGAGTCAACAGGGAGCGAGTCAGGGGAGCGTGTAGGCTCCATAGTGACTGAGAGCGTACTGCGTGTGTAGACTGTGTGGGGTGCCTGCGGCAGGTGGTTGTGGGTGCCATCGAGAGGTACCATGTCGCACTAAACGTGGCGCAATTTGTGACTCCCTAGACAGCTTGGCGCCGTTTTGGTACGCCTTTAAAAATCCTGCTTCCGTGAGGCCTATCGCGTTCCCTATAGGAAGCCTTCCGTGAGGCCTATCGCGCTTGCCGGGTTAAAGGTGAACTACAGGGATGAACGAAAAGACGAAGATTAATGCAAGGTCATAACTTGGCATGAATATACTGTAATATGTATATGGGCAATATCGATATAATTCCATTAAACTCCAGAACAAAATACTAATATATATAGTCGTTGGTGACGAATTGGCATTTTCAGCCAGCTGGAGTGACTCCATTAATTGTATAGAGACGCCGTTTGTAAACAACATATGCGGTCCTGAACAGTGAGGTCTGTTTTTCGTAATTAATACCTTTCAATTCAATACTCAAGCTCTGCAAAAGATCGACCAACGTCCTGATGAAATGGTGCACATCAAGAAATAATCCCAGCTCGCCAGCAATTAACATACAATGCAGTGTTTATGCATGTTTAGGCTGGTCCAGAGTTGAGGTAACTCTGTTCTAAGGCCTATTTCGTAATGATAATATAGTTTTCTGTTCAATTTATATATCGCAGTCTCTTGACCAGACTGAAATGCTGGGTGTGAAGGGAATTTCATGGTCTCCTGAAATATCCCCAGGCTACCTTTTAGGATCAACTTTTCCTGGTACCTGGCGCGGGGTACGAACCTCTGAAGGGAATTTAACCCCCCTAAAAACCCACAGGTTTTGAGATGCCTTGGGTGGGGTTCGAACCCTGGTTAGTGACCCAACCATCACCACCAGGCCTGCGCGCTAACCCACTGTACTACCACGGACGTACTAAAAGTATAGCAACCTTAGTCCGATTTTTAAGAACCAGGTGATAGTCTCGTGGTGTTATCACGTGATGAGTTTATTGGACTTACCATCTCCGACTATTTTACGCTATACCTGACGTCAACTCGGGTTAGTATTATTGTGGGTGCGGGACATTTTCGAGGGCATTACAGTAGTTTTGGTGTGGATGGTGTAAATGAGAGTGGAGAAAGACTGAAAAATGTATGTGAAGAGTGTAGATTGAGTGTAGGTAATACGTTCTTCAAAAAAAGGCGTATACACAAGTACACCTGGCATAGACTTGTGAGGGGAGAAATTGTAGAGAGGGCATTGATGGATTATGTGCTGGTGACAAGGGAAAGATTGTGTAGACTGCTGGATGTGAATGTAATGAGAGGTGAGGCGGAGGGTATGTCAGATCATTACCTGGTGGAGGGAAAGCTAAGAGTTAAGAGTTACAGGAGAATAAGAGACAAGCGTGAAGTAAGAGAGGTAATAAAAGTTAGTGAGTTAGAGAAGAGTGAAAAAGAGAGGGAGTACAAAGAAAGACTAAATGAAAAGTGGATGGAAGTGAGAGAGATGGAAGAGAGAGAAGTAGAGGTTGAATGGCAACAGTTTAAGGAAGGAGTGAAAGCAAGTGCAGAGGTAGTATGCGGCAAAAGGAAAGTAGGAGGCAGAGGTATCAGGAAGGGAAGCGAGTGGTGGAATGATACGGTGAGAAAGGCAGTTGAGGAGAAGAGACAGTGTTTTGAGAGGGTTTTACAGGATGGTAGTGTTGAGGTATGGGAGAGGTACAAGGAGAAAAGGAGAGAGGCAAAACGGAAAATTAGAGAAGCGAAAAAAGATGCAAACGAAAGGTGGGGTCAAAGGTTGAGTGAGAATTTTGAAGAACGAAAGAAGATGTTCTGGAAGGAGGTAAATAAAGTAAGGAAAGGAGGACAAAAGAGGGAAGAATCAGTGAAAGATGAAAATGGAGAATTATTAGTGGAACCAGTTGAAGTGAGGAAAATATATGCCGAGTATTTTGAATCTTTGTTAAATACAAGAGATGGAAGAGAAGCAGTGATTGAAGCAGAGGTGGATGGAGATAGGTTACCCAGGCTACCCAGGTGGCAGGGAATGAATGAAAGGATTGAGGAAAATGAGGTGAAAGAAGCAGTGAAACAAATGAGAGCGGGAAAAGCAGAAGGTTTGGATGGTATTGCTGTGGAGTGTATAAAGAAGGGTGGAGATGTGATAATAGATTGGTTGGTGAGACTTTTCAATGTGTGCTTTGCTGTGTCAATGGTACCAATAGACTGGAAGAGTGCATGTATTGTGCCGTTGTACAAGGGGAAGGGAGATCGGCAGGAGTGTTCAAGTTATAGAGGTATTAGTTTATTGTCAGTGGTTGGAAAGCTGTATGGCAGGGTGTTGATAGAGAGGATAATAAAGTGTACGGAAGTTGCAATAGGAGAAGAACAGTGCGGTTTAGGAGGGGAAGAGGGTGCGTGGATCAGATGTTTGCAGTAAGACAGTTATGCGAGAAGTATTTAGAGAAGCATAAGGAGATATTTTGGGCATTTATGGACTTGGAAAAAGCGTATGATCGTGTGGACCGTGAAGCAATGTGGAAGGTGTTAAGGATTTATGAAATAGGAGGAAATTTGTTAGAAGCAGTTAAGAGTTTTTATGAAGGGAGCAGAGCATGTGTGAGAGTAGGAAATGGTGAGTTGAGTGAATGGTTTGAGGTAAAGGTAGGTTTGCGACAGGGTTGTGTAATGTCACCATGGCTGTTTAACCCTCTCACATCCGGACGCGATTTTTGAACCTATTAGGGATACTTTAAATCCTTTGTTACCGTCAGGGGTATCTATAAACCTTTAGTTTGTTTACTTCAACCTCTGCAGTTGTCTTTGATTTAGCTGTGGGCAGAAAACTAATTTTGGAGAGGTAATTATAACAGTGAGAGTAATCTTTTTCTTATTGCTAATCTGGCAACCTCTGCATCCTATGGTCGTGAGAGGGTTAATATGTTTATGGATGGTGTGGTGAGGGAGGTGAAAAGGAGAACTATGGGAAGAGGATTGGGTTTAGTAGGGAAGTGTTATGCCCTGTTTTTCTACAGGTTTAACTTGGGTAATGTGAGTTCTAAATTGACTGGGTATATAAGGCTGCATGCACAATACAAGATATGAGGAATAGAGAACACAAAGAAACACATGGTAGCAAGTTACATGATCACGTTTATTGATATACCACTGCAGAATACTTGTGTAAGACAATATAATAGAATTGAACAACACTAGCATAAGTGGATCTGGATGGAGCCTAGTCTCCCACTTCCAACGTTCAGGTATTAATCTTCTGATCACTGGCTTTGATTTCACAGGTTTATATACCGAAGACCATCAATGTTACTTATAGATTCATATTCACTGTTAGATTTATTACTGGTAGCTCTGGTGCACAAGTAGTAGTTCACAGACTAGATTAGACACGCATTTTTAGAGCACGGGAATTCTAGTAACCTCAGGGGGTACTGATCTAAGTTTTATATCCTTGTCTCAGAAATACATAGAACGCAAATCAGTGGGCGAACGTTAGATACCACTAGAGTTTTAATATCTGAATAAAGTAATTACGAGAGTCAAGGTCGCCTGTTAATTAAAGAGCACTGATCGCTTAGTACGTCCCAAATGGAATGGTTAAGTATGAATTACACTGGGCAAGGTCTTAGCCACTTCGTAGAAATATTAATTAGTGAATCTAAAACAGCACAGTAATATGTAGTACTGCTAAAGGGAATCTTGGGTAGTATCTGATGGGTCTGGTCCTGGTTATCTTGCGTCCATGATGTTGGGGGCTAACGACTGGTTCCGCGGCCGTCCAGGGGGGCCATATGTGTGAAGTTCTTCAATACGTGGGCAGGTCCTTCTATCCAAATCTGCCACGGAGTCTGCCGGTTCTGGGATCTCACTCCGGAACAACACAAGGGCAGAGCTAGAAATTAACTGCAGGGTAGTGACCCCTGGTTGGTGTCTAGCTTTCAACTGATTTGACTGGGGGCGGGAGTTAGATTTATAGGCTCGGTTCTGGACCCTGTAGACAGTAGGGATCTCGAGTCTTATGGACTTAATTGAGCTCTCAATAGATATGGGGACTAGGTAAGATGGTATTTACTGTTGTGGCACAGGGCGATAGGAAGCCTTTATATTTTCATATAACTGAGCCTTAGTAAGAGGTACTATTTTGGCTATACTGGACGTATTTAGGGGAGAGAGACTGGATCTACTTTGCGAGGAGGATGGGGACAGCTGTGATAGGAGCGTCTCTCTAGATTGTTCAATCTTCATTCTATGGTATAGCTGAGGTGCTAATTTAGTGATCAGAGCATGCAAGAAAGGTAAATGGTTTATTGTGAGTTAATAGAGGTTAGTAAAGGTGTTAGTCATTCATGGTTAGTTCATCGATAGGAAGAATTCCTGTGCTACCTGGCAATGACTCGAAAGTCAAAACAGGGGCCAGGTATACCTCCGCGGGGGTGGGGGTCTCCCTCCTCGGGTGGGCAAGAAGGGGGAGCTGGGCGCCATATAGTCGTCCGGCGGCTGTGGCTAGGGGCTTGCCATATCACCAGTGTTTGTAATAACCCTCTGTGTATGAGACAGATGGGAGTGTCTTTAATACCAAAACCGAAGGTGCCTTAGCTAGCTGGTTTTACTCGGCTGGTTGTTAATTGTAGGGTTTGCTGGATATGGTGGAGACTGGGTTGCTAACTCTGCCACATTTATCTGGAAGTATGGCAATAGAAGTTAGTTACTGGCGGGGCGGCTAGCCTCGCACCGACGACCATTGGGTGCAGGGTTGTGAATGTGTTGTAAGAGAATAGATGGCATGCAAGGGGCTAGTAAAGTTCTAATGTTGTTCTGGCCTACTAAGTGAAGGTAGGCTGGATAGGAGTATATATAAAAGGTTGGAGAGCGTTAGTAACGGACAATTCAAGGATCTTCAAGAGGTATGAGAGAGAGGCTAGGTCGGACAAGAGTCGAGAAGCGCGGGAATTCTTAATGAGAGGGGGGGGGGGAGAGTTCAAGGGCTACAGGGAAATTTTGCCCCTAAGGTCCCTGGGCGTGGGGGTGGCATTAGGCTACAATTGATATGGAAGTTTGAAAAGGCAGTAGAATACGTTAGCCAAATGCTACCGGGGAATGCAACTATGGGGTGGTATATGAGTCTTGAAAAGATAGAGTTATGTGATCAGTCAGAGGGTTATGGATACTATTAGTTGGCCCTGGGAACTGCGTTTTCTATTAAATATAAAATACCACCCACAGCGGCAGTTCGTAGGGGTACTTAGTTATTGTTTCGGGGTACTTATGACAGATACTGGTAACCAGGTTATCTTATACAATCTCTGGTTGGGGTAAGAGGTGTAAGACACGAAATAAATTGGCGTAGTGTGGGCTGTGGATACGAAGGAGGCAAGGGGAAGACGTATGACAATTGTGGAAAGTAAATGGAAAAAGGTGAACACAATGGCGGATAAAAATACTTAACCTAAGGATTGCATACATAGATTTATGGGGCGATGGGTCTTCAGAAGCTTAGTCTGGCAAGACAAGATGTTAGGGAATGTTAATATTAATACTTAGTTACTAGAGGAACAGTGCAAGGGGCGACTGGGCACGGGTTACATATATCTATACTCGTCATGGAAAATGATATACGAGGTCTAGGGACAGCGTGGGTGTTTTAACTTCTAAGATATATAACATCTACTTCTCGGATGCAAGAACATACATAGATATAATTATGGCTGTCTGATGTGTTGGCATTGGCTCAACGTCGGGACAGGCATGGGTGTTTTTAATATGAATGTATATTCCTGTTCATCATCTTTGTAGTTAGGAGTGTAGGACACGAGGGGGTTAGTGTACGTGAGGTGTGGAAAATGGTCAGTTTTAGAAAAGGTAAATGGGTGTGTCCTGGAGCTGTTTAGCCCTGCGGGCTTGGGCTGTCTGAAATGGCTGGCTCGGTCAGCTGGTCCTTTCGTTCTGTGGACCTTTCCTTTGGTGTTTCTGTGTGGTGTTCGTTCATGGCTTCTGTGGTGGGCTTCTCGTTCTGGGGCATTTTAGGAAGAATGGTAGAGATTGGGAGTTGAATCAGTTGCTGTTCGCTGATGACACAGCATTGGTGGCGGATTCTGATGAGAAACTGCAGCGGGTAGTCAAAGAGTTTGGTGTGGTTTGTGGAAGGAGGAAACTGAAGGTGAACGTCAATAAAAGTAAAGTAATGGTGTGTAATAGGGGAGAGCATAGGGTGAATCTAGATGTGAGGCTGGATGGGGAAATATTGGAACAAGTAGAGTGTTTTAAATATCTAGGAGGAACGATAAGCAGGAGTGGAGGTATGGAAGTGGAGGTAAAACAGAGAGTGTGTGAAGGAAGGAAGGTTTTCGGAGCAATGGGAAGTATGTGGAAGACGAGAAATCTCGGAGTGAAAGTAAAAAGTGCACTGTATCAAGGAATTGTTGTGCCAACAGTGATGTATGGGGCTGAGACATGGGCTCTGAAGAAAAAGGAGAAAAGAGGGCTGGATGTGATGGAGATGAGCTGCTTGAGGAGTATGTGTGGAGTTACTCGTAGAGACAGATTGAGGAATGAAGAGATACGTAGGAGAGTGGGGCAGCAGGAACATTTGTCAGCCAGAGTGGACAGAAGGGTGCTGAGCTGGTATGGTCATGTTGAACGAATGGGAGATGAAAGGCTTACAAAGAAAATATGTGAGTCAGGTACAAGGGGAGATAGAAGGGCAGGAAGACCCCCATTGAGATGGAGAGACTGTGTAAGAAAGGCTTTGGATGATAGAGGAATGACTATAGATCAGGCAGGGGAAGTGGTGGTGGACAGGAGTGAATGGAGAATGCTTGTGAATAGTTGAGTGAACACGTGGTCATTTGGAGTAAGGGGTCGGGCGCAAGTTGGACTAGATAATAGTCCATCAGGCGCCTGGCCCGGGGAGACGATTAATATGAAGGGTGCGCCTGGAAGTGTGGTGGGAGGGCTTGTGGCTTTGGCTCCGCTGCATGTCTGCCTGCCGAGATCGGAACCTCTCCGGGTGGTCGGGGGCCGGGGGAGTGCTGGAGCGACCTTGGTGACCCTGGTCTCTGGGTCTTCTCCTGGGTGACCTGGATGTGTGTGAGTTTGTGCTTTTTATCTGTGTTTATTTGTTGTTTTATGTTGTTTTTGTGTTTTCCCTGTTCTTGCTCTGTCTTGAGTCGGCTACCCCCAAAATGGGGATTGGGCCTGAGCATATAGATAGATAGATAGATAGATTAAGTCAATTATTGTGACTGCATTATAAACTATAATTTAGATTAAAATAATTTCAGTCAAGGTATCTTGGCCTAATTTTTGCATGATAGCTGTCTCAATGATGAGCTGAGGCAGTTTTTAATACTCTGCACTCTCTTGATTAACAAGGCTAGGGCATGACACCTCTTATAGGGTCTTCACTGGACAGTTGCCACAAATCGCTAGACCAAGCTGCCCAACATCTAACTGCTGACCCTTCGATCAACAGCCCGACACTTCATACCACGGCTTGTGGCAAATATCATTTGTATATTTTACATGCTCATATACTGTACGCATGCTTCTGCGCAGTTACTTATTAGTAACTTTGAGTAACTTACTGCCTTAGGTCAAGTTTAACTGATATGGCCATTTTATGATAACCTGCCAGCGCTAGACAGCGAGGCCACACCTGCTGGTATAGTTAAGGATAACCTGACTGCCCTTCACACAGCAAGAAGAGCATTTACCATAGCGGAATCTAGTGAAAGGCTGACTAGAACACTTCGTCATAATGTGCGGGAAAGCGACCCTGGAGACCTACACTACGGAGATTATGTTTACTACAAGCGTCTAGACAGTAATAAGTGGCGCGGACCTGGTACAATAATAGGGAGAGACGGGAAGCAGTTTTTGGTGAAGCACGGTGGAATGTGTGTTAGGGTACACACATGTCGAATTGCCATGGCACCTACCAGTGTTGATACTGCTGCCGTGTCAAATGATGAGGATGTGCCTCATTCATCTCCCCATACTCTGGACGTACCTAGTGAACGTGGTAATGTGGTGCCTAGATTCGTAGATTCAGACCTAGACTCGGATGATGACGAACATACTGGTAACATTGTTGATGTTGTGGGTGGTGGGGGTCAGGTTGCTGTGGAGGTCCCCCCCGGTGACATACGTCAGACGGATACTGGTGCAATCGCCTCTGGTGTGTCTGAACGTAATGTAGTGAAAGTTAAAGTGAGTCAAAGGATCAAGGGTATTGATAAAGCGAGTGGTGAGTGGATGTCAGGCAAAATTGTTAGTCGTGCTAGGAAAATGACTGGTAGATACCCCAACTGCTACAACATTAAGAGTGACAAAGATGGTACGGTAACATTAATTGGATGGATCTGGACAGAGATCTTACGTCGTGGGAAACTGTGGACGAGGTGACAGAAATGCTTGTGTTTTTTAATACGGATGAAGTGGTGTGTGCTAAGGAAAGAGAAATTGAGAATTGGAGGAACAATGAGGTGTATGACGAGGTGGATGATGTGGGTCAACGTGCCATATCTGTACGTTGGGTGGTCACAGAAAAGCTGAAGAATGGGAAGACTATTGTGAAGGCACGTTTGGTGGCCAGGGGCTTTGAAGAGGACACTGTAGACCTGCAGAAGAATTCTCCCACTTGCTCAAAGGAGGCTGTCCGTTTGGCGATAGCCCTCGCCTCAGCTAATGGTTGGTTGTGCCACACCATGGATATACAAGCTGCGTACCTACAAGGGAACAATATAGAGCGTGAAGTGTACCTGCGACCTCCTCCCGAGTTCGACAATGGTTTATTGTGGCATCTGCGGAAGACTGTGTAGTGTGTATGGTTTGTGCGATGCGGCCAGGCAATGGTACATTAGGGTGAAGGACCAGCTGATATGTCTAGGTGCCAAAATCTTGTCCCTGGACCCTGCATTATTTTCGTGGAGTCGAAGTGGTGGAACAGAAGGTATCATTTGCATATATGTGGATGACTTCTTGTGGGCTGGTACTGTGAATTTTGAGCAGCAAGTCATAAACCAGTTGCGCAGGACCTTCCAGGTCGGGACTTCAGATTCCAAGTGCTTTAAGTATGTGGGGCTCAACGTAGTTACCACAGAGGATGGCAGTGTCACAATCGACCAGTTTCAGTATGGTGCATCATTGACTCCGGTTACACTGAGCAAGCGTCGAGCATTAGAGAAGACTAGTGATTTGTCAGACCAGGAGAGAACGAAATATTGTGCGTTGATCGGGCAACTGAATTGGATGGCTACTCACACTCGCCCAGATATAGCGTTCGATGTGTGCGAACTGAGTGTTTCACTTACAAGGGCTACGGTGTTTGACATATTAAGACTAAATAAGGTAATTGGGCATGTGAAATCGGATAATGTATGATTATTTATTCCGAAGATTGGACCTTTAGAAGAGTGCCACATTGAGTGCTATGCTGATGCATCATTCGCCAACCTGCAGGGCCATGGGTCTCAAGGAGGCTTTATCATCTTTCTGTGCGACACTGATAATGTGAGAGGCCCTATTTACTGGCAACCAAGGAAGGTTCGACGGGTGGTCAAGTCAACTCTTGCTGCGGAGACCCTGGCACTTTTGGATGGTGCTAGTACTGCTGTGTATGTGGCGAGTATTCTGCAGGAGATCTCCGGATGTGGGAGTATCCCTATCAAGTGTTTTGTAGACAACCATAGCCTAGTGGAAGCCCTATACTCCTATAAATTGGTGGACGACAAGCGTCTGCGAATTGATATATCAGTGCTTAGAGATATGTTGGAAAAAGGGGAATTAAAGGAGGTAACATGGGTGGAAACATCAAAACAACTGGCAGACTGCCTTACCAAGAAGGGCGCGTCGACGGAGCGGCTGCGGGAGGCAGTCAGTCGGGATTAGGTGTTGCCCGCAAGCGGCAACATGTTAAGAAATGTAAATATGTACATTGGCGAACTTACGAATGTAAATAGTTATATGTATTTAAGGGGACCCGCAAAGAAAAAAAAGAAAATAGAGAGTGTGTTAATATATTAGCACAGTCACGCCAAAGTGGCGCAGGTTGACTGGCTCGACCTGCACTAAGCTCGTCCGCCTCGAGACAATGGCAGGCCGCCGAGTCGTAGGCTGGCTGATGACGTCATCGGCTGGATGGACGTATGGTGGATTGTTCTATGTGGACGACCGTCAGTTGTCTCCAGGATTTCAGTGAGTGCGGTTGCTTCTGTGTATCTATTAACACTCCTCATTGCTAAAAATCAAATCAAGTACACACCCCTGCATCCCATCTCTATATCTTGTCATCTCTGTAATATGTTGCATTAAAAAACAATCTCTCACTTTCTCTATAAACTTGTTTTCCAGGCTACACTGTCCTGCTGGAGTAGTACAATTTGCCCAGTTGATCCTTGGCAAATTGAAACCTCCAATCAAAATCTTATATTTGTTCTCTCTATTATCTATTTCCTCCATTGCTTTCAGTAGGTTATCATCCTCTTCCCTACTATTATTTGGGCTTCGATATATAGAGGCAATTAGAATTGACCCTCTTGCACATTTTACTTCAATACACAAATACTCACAATACTGCTGTCTCATATCCACCTCATTTACCTTGAGCTCTTTTCTTACATAAATAAAAAGTCCTCTTCCAACCTCTGCTCTAATAGCATTCCTCTCATACAACTCAAAACCCTCCAAACTATACTCCACCATTTCCCTTTCAATTCTAGCATTTTTTGGTCTTACTTCCTGTAAGGCTATGACATCAGGTTTTTCCTCTTCATCCTGCAACCTACATATCAGTTCTCTTTTCTTGTCCTGGGTAAATACATCAACATTGCTAAACATAATCCTTAATCTTTCTACCATTCCTTCAGCAGCTACATCATCCCGCTCCTCCTGTCCGGGCCCTACTTCCCCCCTCACACTACCGGTACTGTATCTGCAGCTTCTTCTTCTCCTGTCTCTCCCCGAGACACTTCCACCCTGCTCTCCACCTCTGTCACAACTTCTGTTACATTCTCTTCCCTCCCAGATCTCCTTCTCCCTTCTATTCGTATAAACCACTTCTTCAATTTCCCGTCCCTCACTCTCCAGAAAAACTTCTTCTTATCCTCCTCACCCAACTTTCCATTTTCCTCGTCAGCCTTTTCCTGTAGTTCCTTTATTTTTTTTCTTTGTTCTATGCTCAAATCCTTCTTTAATCTTATATGTTTCAGTTCTTCATTTGTGTTTAGTCTCCAACTAAAATTTGTCACTGTCTCTGCCACTGCCCTGGTTTTAAACTGTACCCTTATAGGTCTCATCTCCCCCCTTCTATATCTACCTATCCCACTGACTTCCTCCACCTGCCCATCCCATCCACATCCATCTGCATCAACAGCTTTCATGACCTCCTTCACTTTCTTCATATCTCTCATTTTTCTCACTCCATTATCATTCATATGAGCCTCTATATCTCCATGCATGATTACACCTCTATCCCTGTCCATGGCCTCCCTCACGACACTCTCCTTGTTCTTTATGACTCCTACGACTGCACTCTCAAATTTTTGTTTTTCTTATTCATTTCCTCCTTCTGTTCTTTCACAATTTCCTCCAAATCCTTAACTTTCTGTTCACCTACCACCGTCCATGCAGTTGACTCCTTCACTTCCTTGAATCGTCCTTCGTATTCCTTCAGCTGCTCCTTTAATGCCATATTCTCTGCTCCCAATTCCTCTACCCTTTTTAGTATCATCTCTAGGCCGAAATAGGCCTACATTCGCTTCCTTCACTAAGCCTATTCCCTGCCCCACCCGATGCACCACATAGTTCGCACAACACCTTGATTTTCTCACCAATGTCCCCCTTCCACTTCTCCGTATCACTCTTCCACTTTTCCAAATCCTTCACAACATTAATAATCTCTTCTACCTTCTTATCTGTGCTCCTAAACCCACGAAACCGTCCTAACCTTTCTTCCGTCTCCGAAATTCCTGCCGTTCCGTCCGCCATGTTTGTTTACAATCACTTGGGCGGGTGCCCAACCCCGAAAGGGTTGAAATAGGGGAGCTATCCCCCTGCCAAAGGCGGCTTTCTAGGGCCTTTCCTACCTGATGCTGAGAGGATTGGGTTCTAGTCATGTGGTGATGGGCTGGTCTATCAGAGTGAGAACTGAGCGATCTCTGCCATACCCATAGCTTACTCTGACTTCCTTTTACTTATATATTTTCTAGATCTCAAGTGACTGCGTCTCTTCCGTGGATTGACCTCCCAATCTACCAAGATTGGAAGCCAAAGCGTCACATTTTTCCTTTGCCCCTTAACTTTCTCTTCATAATTGCTGAGGGGCACAGGGCCCTGGGTGGGACTTTGGTTTCCCGGGCGTTTCTGCACCCTCCTCAGCTCCCCGCCATGGAGTGGCTTCGGTCACCCAGGCTTTATTGTGGTCGGCAGGGAGGGTTCTGTGGGGGTGCTCGGTTATGGCCTTGGCCTTGCTCAGGGCCTTGGGGCTGTTCGGCCAGGCAGCTTGGGGAACAACAACAACAACAATCACTACAACTCCAGCTGACCCGTTGATTACACTACTCTTTTCACAATATATATCACCCCTCCACCACACCAATTTATCTTGCAAACACTTCACTAGTCCTTCCTCTCCTTGCTCGCTCAGTATGTATTCGAAATTCCGTTATAATTATTCGTGCCCATGATAATATGCCGGAGCCTCCAAAAATGCGTCCGCCTCCCACCATCGCCTCGACCGTTCATGAGGATGAGAGTGAAGAGTTGAGCGTGGGTAGGCCTATTCCTTTGTCTCCCGGGCCCTCGTCACCCGCGGCTGGTGCGTCATTGACCCCTCATGACCCACAGCCCTCAACAAGTGGTGCAAGTGGTGCGGAATTGTCCCCGCATGACCCACAGCCATCAACAAGTGGTGCAAGTGGTGCGGTATTGTACCCGCATGACTCACAGCCATCAACAAGTGGTGCAAGTGGTGCAGTCTTGTCCCAGCATGACCCACAGCCATCAACAAGTGGTGCAAGTGGTGCGGTCTTGTCCCAGCATGACCCACAGCCATCAACAAGTGGTGCAAGTGATCAACGCACCTCCAGAAAGGTCTTGTTCATGGCCACAGGGGGGGCACAAAGCAGCACCTCAGGCCCTAAGATGCCCCAAAAACGCTCTCGTCGTCGCCTAAAAACTTCAGAGCCAACTAGCTCACCTTCACCACCCACTAGCCGCCCACGCCAGCAGTCGCCACCTGATGTATCACCACCAACTGACGACCAGGATCCCGCCTATGACCCTGAAGACACCCACGAATATGGCCGCCCTTCAAGATATATGGACGACCACGGTGCAGATTCTGGGGATGATAATTATGACCTGCCAGACGACCCTGTTGTGGACGAAGCTGAGTTGGTGGACGACCCAGCACCCCGGCGTGGCCGTGGACGTCCCCGTGCTCGGGGTCGCCGTGCCCTTGGACGTGGACGTGGCTGTGCCAGGGGCCCTGCTGGTCGGCGTGGGCATGGCCGCGGCCGTGGCCAGGCCGCCCCTGCTGCATGTTCCCGTCCCTGTGCCAGGCATGCTGATGGCTGGACGTGGGAGGATGGGGCCACCTTTCAGCCACAAGATGCCACATTCGATGACGCCCAAAATGACACAGGGATTGATCCATCTTTCCCAGGGGGACCCAACTCAACACCTGCCGAGCTATTCAAGGCCTTTTTCGACAATGATGTCATGTCATATGTTGTCGATGAGACCAATAAGCAGAAGGCCCTCAGTGACCACCTCAGCGGCAAGACCCATAGTTCCCACATGAAGGCCTGGAAGCCTGTCACCATTGCCCAAATGTATGTGTTCATAGCACTGACCATGATCATGGCATATGTGAAGAAGCATCGGCTGGCAGACTACTGGATCACAGGCGACATAATTGCCACACCTGCTTTTGGCAAATTTATGTCCCGGGACCGCTACTTTGCCATATTTGGTAACCTGCACTTCGTTACCAACACCAATGTACACAAAACAGACCGCCTGTGGAAGATAAGGGGATTCTATGACATGATGAAGGCCAAGTTTTCCACATTCTTGAAGCCTTTTCAAAAGGTTGTGATCGACGAGTCTCTTGTGCTGTTCCGGGGGAACCTTCACTTCCGGTAGTACATACCATCCAAGAGACATCGATTCGGCATCAAGCTCTTCGTCCTCTGTGACTAAGACGGGTTATGTGCTGGACTTCATTGTCTACAGTGGGAAGGAGGGTGAGGTTCTTGCAGATCAAGAAATAGGGTTCGGTGGAGCAGTGGTGAAGGCGATGATGGATCGCTACTTCAACAAGAACCACATACTCTACACGGACAACTATTATACGTCCCCCATCCTCACCAAGTACCTGAACAGGCAGCAAACCCAGACTGTGGGCACAGTACGGGGGACGAGGAAGAACATGCCGGAATTCCCCCCCCCCCCCAAAACAAAAAAGAAGAAGGACATCTTCCTCAAGCAACATGGTCCGATGCTGGCAATCCATTGGCACGACCAAAGGAAGGTCAACATGATCAGCACCATCCACAAGGGCAACCTGGTTGACTCTGGCGAAGTCAACCACAGGACCAGGGAGCCCATCATGAAGCCAGACGCAGTTATGGACTACAACATAAACATGCGTCTGGTTGACAAGTCAGACATGCAGGTCGGCTTCATCGACTGCCTGCAGACCTCCTGCAGGTGGTATAAGAAGTTCTTCCTGCACATGATGGATGTGTCTGTGCTGAACTCGTACAACCTGTACAAGCTGATGAACCCCACAATGCCCAGGAAGTACACCAACCTTCGGAGATTCCAGAAACAGCTCATTCTGGATCTCATTAGGGAATATGCCGTGCCTGAGGATGCCCCACGAGCTCAACATATGACAGGAGCTGGCACCATGGACCGCACATACGCTTCCGAACACCACAAGAAGCACAGGATCGTCGGCCTTCCAGTAGCTGCTGGTCGCAAGACCCAGAAACGGTGCCCATGTCTGCAGCCACACCACCCGAAGACCCCAGACAAACACCAAAACCTTGTATCAGTGCCAGGAATGTCAGGTAGCACCGTGCATCACGCCTAGCCACGATGATTTCCACATCCTGGTAAATTTCTAAGTGGCACTGACCCTGAGAACACTAGTGAAAGTGACACTAAAACAATAAAACACTATGTGCAAGTGAAAGTGACACTAAAAACAATACAACAGTATGTGCAAGTGAAAGACACAACAACTATATATTAGAGTAACTATTCAATAAGTATTTATAAGTGAAACCTGTAATAAGTGAAAGTGACACTAAAAACAATATAACAACATGTGCAAGTGAAACAGACACAACAACTATATATTAGAGTAACTATTCAAGAAGTATTTATAAGTGAAACCTGTAATAAGTGAAAGTGACACAGTTAAAAACAATATAACAACATGTGCAAGTGAAACAGACACAACAACTATATATTAGAGTAACTATTCAAGAAGTATTTATAAGTGAAACCTGTAATAAGTGAAAGTGACACAGTTAAAAACAATATAACAATATGTCTAAGTGAAAGAAACAACCAAATGTAATAATTACAAGTGCCAAATACGATACCGTACGGTACTGTACGCTTGCATAGCCTAGCCTCTAACCTAGTAAGTGAAAGTGACACAAAATGTATAACAAGTAATAATAACTCAATAATAACAGTGAGAGTGACAATAATTCATATCAAGAAGAGTAATAAGAGTGAAAGTGACACAATACTATTACAATAAAAGTGAAAGTGACACAATAATATTACAATAACAGTGAAAGCGCCGAAAATATGTTATATAAAGTTTCATATAACTCAAATAATGGTTGAACAAGTAATAAATGACACAATAATATCACATTATCTCCATAAAAACATAATATCGTGTTCCGGAACAAAAGCCACGAGAGCGACGAGTGACTTAGTGCGTGCTAGCCAGGGCCGCGGTGAAGCGTTCGGACACAGGCGAAAATATGCGGGAAATTACCTCCATTCCCATCACCATACCTCGGCAACCACTTGTCGTAGCGATGTCAACTCAACGCCATTCTACAGACGAAGGTTGGTTCTACACTATGCAATTTAGTTGACTGCTCTAGGTGGTCTCAATCAGTAGATATCGAATTATGAAGATAGCCATTTTTCAGGAATACCCCCGGACACGACGATCACCTCATATGAAGGCCCCCGGATCCGGAGGGTTAAATGTCCACGAACATATATTATATATGTTAGTATTTTATTAGTTTATCATAGAACCAATAGTATTAGTTCACTACATGTTGCACAGTAAATAGGCTATAATTATTCACTGTATCCATGCTGTTATTAATCCTTTGTACAAATTAAAATATATAGCTTAGGCTATATAAATAAGGAATCACAAGTGAACCATTGTCTTCAAATTAATTTAACAAGTAGCCTAGGATAAGAGAGATAATGTGTACGAGTTGTCTTTTCCATAGCCTAGTAGGGTGCAATGCTGCATAGTTTAAATCACGAGTCACATTGGTAACGGTTTTCGCCTACATACTTAATGGTTACAAATTATTTCAGTTGAGCTATTTATCCTATATACATGTGTCCAATTGAGGGAGTATTAACAGTGCTGAGTATGAGGTAAATGCAGTAACTTAAATAAGCTTGACTTACTGTACCTAATGTAGCGGCCTACAGTATTTGGTTTAGCGTTTTAGTCATCATTATCACTCTTAAATGTATTAATTGATAGATTATAAGTCGAACCACGGAGTACACATTAGTTCTGCATTAATACATAAGCCAATATCAATATTTCGAACTGTAAATACAATGAGAGTGCTTTCTTTTTATGATTGGCTTGGTGACTTCAAATGTATTAACCCGGGAGCTGCGGGGAGACTCATAAGAGTTCCCCCGGCGGACTGCGGGAGACTCTTAAGAGCAGAGCTTTTGAACGCGTACCAAAACCGCGCGTTTATAGCCAGGCGGCTGAAAATTGGTGTGGGTATAGTACTACATGTCAACTCTCGACACCACCCCGCCAAACGCTCGCCCCGCACTCGTGCAAGCACCACCGCGCCAGTAACCACGCACTAGTCATGGAGCCCACACGTCCCTCACGCTCGCTCCCTGATGACACAACCAGCCCTCCTTCTGGTGGTGTTAGCCGCCGTGGAAGGCAGAGGGTGGCTGCTAAAGACCCTACCTACCAGTACAACACGCCCTACAGCTCGGAGGACGAAACACCTGCACCCAAAGCACGAAAAACACGTGCAAGCACGAGAAAGGTACAGAGGTCATTGGTGTTTCGGGACACTGCCACCACGACCCAGGCCACTACAACAACCACTACCACCACCACTGCCACCACTGCCACCCCTGCCACCACCGGTACCAGCGACGCAGGAGGCCGCCCTAGGGCTGTAGAACCTGCGGGGGCAGGAAAAATTAAAGGCACGGGCGTAGGGAAGAGAACCCGTACGCCAGCCACAGTGCCCCTACCACCACCACCACCACCAGCCGCCCCTGGCCCGGCTGCCCCTGCCGCCCCTGCTGCCCCTGCCACCCCTGCCACCGGTACCAGCGACGCAGGAGGCCGCCCTAGGGCTGCAGAACCTGCGGGGGCAGGAAAAATTAAAGGCACGGGCATAGGGAAGAGAACCCGTACGCCAACCACAGTGCCCCTACCACCACCACCACCACCACCAGCCGCCCCTGGCCCGGATGCCACTGCCGCCCCTGCTGCCCCTGCCGCCCCTGCCCAAGGAACAGGGAAGGGGAAGGGGAAGGGGAAGGGGAAAGGGAGAGGGAAAGCGACTGCTGGCCCTGCTGGCCCTGGTGTCCCTGCCGGCCCTGCTGCCCCTGTTGCCCCTGCTGCCCCTGCCGCCCATGCCGCCCCTGCCCAAGGAACAGAGAGAAGGGCGACAGGCACCACCATCATCTTGCCATCAAGGCCACGCACCACTGCTGCCCCTGCCCCTGCCACCGCCTCTGCTGTCCCTGTCCATAAGACTCCCGCACGTGCAAAAGTGACCCGGAAAACTCTGACACCATCAAAGTATGCCGCCCTGCTGTTTGATGGTGATTCGCAGGACATTGGCAGCCCAGGTTTCGACGACGAAGCCCTAGCACGGGACCAAGGGTGGGGGGATTTGGGAGTGGACAGTGGGAGTGAGTCCGACGTCGGTGACGAAAATGAGGAAGGGCATCGTCTGTCAAGTGAAGAGGAGGGTGATGATGATGAAGTGCTGTATCGCGACCATGGAAGCGATATTTCAGACGATGAAGCAGACGCAGACGACATTCCGATCCCTGAGCTGCCTTCGTTCGATTGGTCTGACGGGGTCAATTTTGTACCTGACGTGCCCCAGTTCAATCCTGGGACGTCAGGAACAACTGACGACTGGCCCTGTGACGATCAAGCGAACGAAAGCGACTTCTTCCTCGCTTTTTTCGACATGGAGGTAATGACGTACATCGTTGCCCAAACAAACGCCTACTACAGGTGGGTGTTTGGCAGATTGGACGTCCTTTCTCCAAAAGCGAGAATACGAGGCTGGGTGGATACGACTGTGGAAAAATTTATGACGTTCTTTGCCTTGTTGTTCCTCATGCCTCTGATCAAGAAGCATGTGTTGCAACACTATTGGAAGCACGACCCTCTCATCGCCACCCCAACTTTCAATAAGTTCATGACTCGTGACAGATTTTTGTTGCTGCTAATATTTATGCACTTTGCAGACAACGAAAATCCTAACAGGATTGACAGGATATGGAAAGTTCGGGATGTGTTCACCATGTTGTTGGAGAGGTATAGGAAATACTTTTACCCCTTCCTCAATTTGGTGATTGATGAGTCGCTCGTGCTCTTCAAAGGACGTCTTGTTTTCAAGCAGTATATCCCCTTGAAAAGGCATAGGTTCGGAATCAAGCTCTTCGTTTTGTGTGACTGCGAAACTGGAATAGTGCTTGACATGATCGTGTACACAGGCACTGACATTGACATACCGAAAGCCGCTGCCAATGACCCCATGGGCATGTCAGGTGCCATCGTCAGGAAAATGTTGGCACCTTACCTGGGCAAAGGCCACATCATCTACACTGACAACTGGTATACTTCTCCTGCTCTCTGCCAGTTTCTTCATGACAACCAAACGGGGTCATGTGGGACTGTCAGAAAGACAAGAAAGTTTATGCCAAAGTTCACAGGTAATGTCATTCCTCTCACAGATGCCTCCTCCAGTGACACACCTTCAGAAGACGACCTGGCCCAGGAACACCGCGAGAGGCATGTGCGAAGAAGGCGACGAAAGGGGCAGAAATACAAGCAGCTCGAGAAGTGTGGGAAACTGATAGCCCTGAAGTGGAAGGATAAGCGAGACGTCCACCTGCTTTCCACCGTCCACACAGGTGCCCAGATGGATTCTGGCAAAATCCACTACCGAACCAGGAAGACAATCTACAAGCCCGACATGGTAGTGGACTACACTAAGAACATGCGCCTGGTGGACAAGTCTGACTGTCAGCTGTCAGGCGTTGAGTGTCTGAGGAAGACTGTGAAGTGGTATCACAAGCTCTTCCTCCACCTAGTTGATATAACGATGCTGAATGCCTACAACTTGTGGTTGGCGAAAAAGGATATGGCCCCAAACCAGAAGCTGAAATTCCGGGAGTTCGTCTACAACGTCTCATACCAACTCCTGGAGAAGTATGGCACCACCACTCACAGACGTACGGCATGGCGTGGGGATCACGTTCCTGACCGCATCCAGCTGGGTGTCGAAAGACACTACCCCATCAACACTGAGATGCTTGGCACTCGTCACAGGCAGGCGCAGTGCACCGTCTGCAGCTCCAGTGTCAAGAAACCCCATGTCACCAAAAGAGTCACCTCAATGTGCGCCGAGTGCAAAGTTCCACTTTGCCTGGGTGACTGCTTCAGGGACTACCACACCTTCAAGAATTATTGAGTGTCGCCCTGCCCTGCCCTGCCCTGGACTCGCCCCGTGCCCTGCCCTGGACTCGCCCCCTGCCCCGCCCTGTCCTGGACTCGCGCCCTACCTTACCTGACCTGACCTAATTGATCACGCTACCTCATAATGTAACATATATATTATATAATGTATAAGTTCCAAAGATGTCCCTGTGATATAGCTTTTACATTATATAATTGTATGTTTCATTATTCAGTTTATAAGTTTCAAAGATTTACATGTAATATGCCTTATTTTTTTAGTATATCAATATATATGTTTGTTATTAGCTAGAGTAATGTGTATATAATTATTTTCTTACCTCAAATGAATTGTACAAAAATAAATATGTTTCAATAAATCCTGTCAAACCTACTAAGATAATAAAACAAAAAACAAAAAAACAAAAAAAAAACAAGGTCATGTCATTGTATTCTTACAATATGATATATTCTATGAATATTTCATATTGTTTGAATACAATGGCATGATCTTGTAAAAAGAAAAATTTATCAAACATTTTCTAGACAATATAAAACCTTCCCCATAACCCCCTCCTGGATTCGATCACACAACCCTACCACACTTTGAGTTTTCCAGTCCACAACCTTACCAACCATGCCACAGGAGCTCATACCAAATATCACTCAAAACTTTGTGTCTACAATCGAAATGACAATATACAAAAAAAAATGAATTATCCCACCAATTTACGTTTGTAAATTGATGGGATTATCAATTATATCATGCCAAGGTTTATAAAAGTTTGTCTCTGTCAAGAATTAGTAATTATATAACTTTATTCTGTCAAAAATTGCCCAAACACTCAGCAAAATTGCCCCTCTCAGTGCGACTCCACTCATTTTCACACGGTCAAGCGGTGACCCTTGCCGCTCCTTTATGCCCCAGCTACACCAGCAACAGCAGCTCTGTCTGGGAACAAAATTTGTATAAATACAATAATGGATAAAATACTCTTCACAAATACATTTGTATTGTATAATATTGTAAATAAAAAAGAATAATAACTGTGTGGGTGTCGAAAATTGCTCAACCAGCTTTCTTATGTCTCGCCTACGCGCGTATATTGGATTATACATAGTCATGACTGTCATACAAATAATTGCAGTAGGTCTCGAATATACATTTAGATTGCATATTACTTGGAAATAAATAAGTAAACGTTTCTCTGGTGGCAATCTACCCTTTCGCAAGTGTAAGGAGACACCATTCTATATTTAGCCCTTTATCACAAAAGGCAATCTGCCTGTGTTTACTCACCACCGTCGCTGGTGGTCTATAATATAGTACTTTATTTACAGTCAATGGCCTACATGTTTCTGTGGTACTTCACATGTGTCTAAAATGCAATGTCTGCTTGCATAAAAATGCAATTCTGAAGTCCATTTATACGTACGACATACGCATGTCTCAGTTTCTATCTCTCTCTCTCCATTCCTGACTCATGTTATTGTAGACCTGTTGGTGGCAACGAACACCAGACATCTGGTAGACATAAGGTTCAAAATACCAAGACATCAATACGCCTCGGGCGCCTCCACAATTATCACAAAGCTGGTTATCTATCTAGAGATCTGCCTGACTTCCATCTCTCCACGACTCACTCACTCACTGCACCCCTGCATGCCTCCCTCCCACCCACCCACCCACCCCCAACCCACCCTTTCAGGCTTCCGTCTGCTAGAAACACATTCACAATTTGCGTAAATATCTCATCAATTGGGCTATATTCCTTGTTATATGGGACGCCTACATACGTACACGTCTTTATTATAGCATGACAGTGCTCTAAATACAAGATTTACGTGATATTTATGGCGTAACACACCCTCTCCCCCTTTCATTCCCAGCACAACTCACTCATACCTTGGTTCACGCATAGAAACTCATTGATAATGTGCGTAAATATCGCATGAATTGGTCTATATGCGGTATATATTTTGATATATGGCACGTATACATACGTACAAGTCTGTATTATAGCATGACAGTGCTCTACGTACAAGATATACGTGATATGTATGGCGTAAACCACACTCTCAGCTCATAAATTGCCGCCAAACCTCCAACACATCTTCATTCCCCCCTAAAAATTCTCTTATAATTCCCTTATATATTGCAATTTTTGGTCACTATGAGGCATATTCATTGTTATATGGGTGGCCTACACACGTATACATACTCTAAATAGCCTAAAAGGGCTAAAAAAAGGAGATATACGTGATAATACGCGGTAACCCACCCCCTCCTCCCTCTCCTTCTATCCCCTGGGCGCGTGAAAATTCGGCAGGGAAATCTCGCCGCTCGATGACAATCTAGCCGCGCGGTGCCATTCGCTCCACATTTTTCAACTACGGACCGTTCCCCCACCCCCCCCAGACATTTTTTGGGGGGTCAAATATATATGGGCCGATGCACGCAAACATTCCCTACACGATGATGTACTTTTTATCGAAATTGGCAATAGGTCCCAAAATCATCATAGGTGCGCACAGTCTTACCCTGTAGAAAACCCCCTGTGCGCCGCGGAGAGGTTAATAGCCTATGGTTGCCATGCAATTGGTTTGGATAAATGGAGCAGTTGATATCCGTACATGTAGAAATCAATGAACATTTAGTTGTTGATAATTGATTACAAAACAAAAATAACAGGTTGCAGTTTATCACAGTACTCGATTGATTGTATTTTTCCTCTGAATACCTGCCAATATCCAACAGTAGGCCTATCTTTCATGACATACACATACTGTACATATATACTCGTAAATTAAATATTATGTCCGATATATGCCATCATCTATATGCTCAGATACATTTTTAAATTTTCGAAACTCTCAAAAGCTTGAAGTAACTGAAATAAATAGGAGGAAAGTAGCGACATGTCAGTAGTAGGCTACTCCTACAGTATAGGCTACCCGGTACCGGATCATTTCTAATTCTATATACATATTTGTTTAATGTGTACTCTCTTGGTAAAACAACTTATTATATTATATAATTTAGTATTGGTTCCTTCGTCAATGACGAAGAGCCTATACTATATATAGGCTGAGATTCCGGGACCCGTTCAGGATTCCCCGGAGTTCTTATCACAACCGTTGCGTATATAGCATAAAAACAATCCTTGGTTAATACCCATTAAATCTTACCAAGGGCTCGTCATTGAAAATGAATACCACTAGAAATATAATTTTAAGAAGAATCTATCATTTCAAACCTCCCGGTGCCTCAGCCCTCCAGCTGTGCTGTCGTCATGCTTCCCTTGCACGTGATGCCAGATTTTCTAGCGTGTTTATCAGCCTCTTTACGGTTGTGATCCAGGCGAGTCGGACGTGTGTCCCCTTGCTCTGGGCGTCTCAGCGTTTGCCTGGCTTTCTCACTCCTAGTGAGTTCTTGTTATATATTATTTGAGTTAGGTCCAAACATGAATTGAGTAATCGCCCTGTATGTTTCAGAGGGCCACCGTCCACGCCTGTCCACACCGAAAGTATATGGATACTGTTTCGCCATTCTTAATATTTGTTGTTCGTTGTAGTTGTTGTTGTTGTTGTTGTTCCCTAAGCTGCCTGGCCGAACAGCCCCGAGTCCCTGAGAAAGGCCATGGCCACGATCGGGCTTTCCCACAGAGCTCTCATTGAGTGTAGATTGTGTTGTTGGCGTAAGTGGTTGTGTGAAATGCAGTCTTCTATGATGTGTTTAATGGTATGGGGTGCTGTGTTACATCCCGGGCAGGCGTCGACAACGGATCATCCAGTCTCTTCTGATAGCTCAGGAGAGCTGGATGGTGTCCGCATCTCAGCCTGGCCAGGTGGACTCTGTCCTCGCGAGGAAGGGAGGATTCGGAAGGATGGATTTCGGAGGTCGTGCATGCAGCTGTGTGTTGTCTGTGAGTGAGTGGATGGATCGGTGAGAGATATGAGTATGGATGTGCTTCTGGATGTTGGTTCGGGGTGGGCAGGGAGAGAGAGAGAGGACAATAATTGTGTGTGATACCGTGTGCTGGGTGTTGTTTTGATATTCTTGTGTCTGTGGGTGTGTTGCCATGTAGTTTAGTGGGTGGTCTTGGTTCGTGGAGGCTGCTGCCAGGAATTGAGTGCCTCTCATGTCCAGATGGTCTTTGACTTTGAGGATTTTGGTTTCTTGATGTAGGTGATCTGTGGGTGCAGTAGCTGTGCAGCCTGTAATGATCTTCAGGGCTTTGTTTTGAATAGTCTGTAAGGTTTATGATGTGTTTCAGCTAGGTTAGAAGCCCAGGCTGGGCTTGCGTATTCCATCACTGATCTTATGTATTGTTTATATACTGTGGTGGTAGTTTCTTTGTTGTGTCCAAATTTTGTGTGAGCAAGTGACCTGAGGGCGTTAAGTCTGGGTGTCAGTTTCTTTTTAATGTTTGTGGTGTGCTGTTTGAATGTCATGAGTATCATATGTTACTCCTAGGATTTGGGTGTGTATGTGTTAGGGTGTGTTGTTTATGGTGAGTTGAGGGATGTATTCGTGTTCTCCTGTCCAACTTGTGAGCAGGGTTGCGGTGGATTTGGCTGGGGCTAGATTAAGTCTGTTTGTAGTGCACCAGCCATGTAGTGTGTTGAGATAGGGTTGAAGGAGATCTGTTGCTCTTTTTGGGTCATGGTGTGTGCATGTGAGTGTTATGTCATCTGCATAGGAGGCTAAGTTTATTTGGGGCGTATTGGGTGTAGTTATGTTCGTTGTAGTAAGTGATTATTGTGTGTGACGCTCCTGCATAGTAGCCACGTGCGGGCATGCGCAAGTGTCGGCTGCCCAGCCGTTTAGAAACCGGCTGGTGGCAGCCGGCCGGCCGGCTTTTCCTTAGTATATATCCTACGACAATGTAACTAATGTCTGGGATATTCTTATGTTGTTTCACAGCTTGAAGCTGCCCTTATTCTTACCCAACGCATCTTAGTATATTTTATTCTCGATAGTTGATTGTTTCATTATAATATATAAGATGTAAGTCTAGTGAGAGTGGGAGGAGACGAGCGGGAGAGAGAGACCGGCTGGGGGACGTTGCTTCGCGCGGAGAGTCTAGCTTGGGACGAGCCTGATGTTGCCAATTTGATCGCAACGTTAGGCTTAGTTTCGACTCATGCAAGGGGTAGAGGATTTTGACCCGGCAACTGTGTTGAGTGTTGCCAAGCATGGGATGTATTTCGCATGCCTAGGGTGGGGTCCAGACAGATTCAAGACTCAGAGCTCACCTCACTGTCGTACCCGTCAGACCCCCTTGAGATCTATCCCTCTCAACCCCACTTAGAAACTTTCTCTCTTACTTTGTATACCTTCCTTCCACTACTTCACCAATCTATTTAATTATCCCATCACCTTGATAGACCTTATATCTATTATTGTATTAACGACGAGCTCTCAGATAATTAAATAGAATTTTGGGCTTTATGCAGAGATGTAATTGTTAATGAGACCTAGGAAGCTTTTTTGTTGTCTCATATTTGGTGGTTTCATGCTTGCTAGTGTGTTCTTGTGGCAGGTGAGCAGGGGCTAGACCGGAGGGGGGGCTTTTTGTGATCCTTTAAGTAAAGTCTGCTGGTGCGAGTCCTGTGGACCCGCACGACTTTACTAGGATACCCGTGGGAGTCTGGGGGCATTTTCTTGTCTGTGTCCCTGTGTGTCTAGTGTTGTGTTGTGTGAGGGCCCTTGCCTAGTCCACTCAGCACTGCGCTAGCACGTCTTGCTTTTGTTTTAGGGTCGCCAGGAGAGAGTCAGATACTTGGGATCTGAGTCTCTCAAGAGAGCACCCTTTCAATTAGAGTAATTTGGCGCACAGACTTGGGAACGTCCCTAGGCTAGAGCAGGTGGCTCAGCCCGGGTATCCGAAGCCTATATCCTTCCGGCTAGACCTCTGCCGCCTGGCAGATTAACAGCTAGGGGTTTATTATTTCTGCATGCTTGTTATTGTGCCACAGATTACCGTTGTTGTGAGCATTGTGAGTCATGGTGTGGCTTAGAGACTCTGTCCGAGCAGGCTTGCCTGACTAAGAGTGAGAAGCACACCTGTATGTGGTTATGTTGCGAGTTGCTGCCTTTATTTAATTATACCTATGCCATTATACACTGTATGGCCTATCACTAGTATTTATTCCTGCTTATGAGTTAAGAGTTCTCTAAATCCGTAACGTACTTTCTTTGCTAAGCATCAGATCCTACAGTAGCCGCATGCAGTTTAGAAACCTGCATCTTGTCTACCTGTACGATGTTTTGAGGACTGTTTGCTTTCACCTTCTTTCACGCAGGGGTGATTAGTTGTATTAATTAACGTAACGTTAAATGTACTTTCTTCTAGTTTGTTATTAAATTGTTTCTGCAATTTAATTCCGTTATCTATCTTTTCCTTGAAGCTTTAAGTCAACTTAATTGTGTGATCTTTTATATAGCCTGCTTGACTATCAGCAGTCTATAGTGCGTGCACCCTGTAACCGAGTCATAGGATACCTCGTTGTCCAGGCAGGACTCTTGACGGTTTAGGGTGGTTTGTTGCCTGGGTTTATAGATAAGGGTTGGATCTAGCATTTTCCGTTGTTGCTTGTTGCCGCATACCTAGTCCAATAGAAAGAGCCCAGTGTTTATATATCCCAGGACGTAACAAATGGCGACCTTGCATAGGATTTACTGAACAGAGGAATATAGTGGTCATTTGTTTTGAGATTCCTTATGATTAGAGGAATACAGTGGACATAGAGTTTTTTTTGGAGCAACCAATATAACACATTAAAGACTTTAAATAACATTAGTATATACATACTTGCATAGGAGATAAGGCACATTCTATAACCATGATAATTACTGCAGTACACAAACATGTCTAATACATCAGAACACAGTGGTGGGTCAGGTCACGATACGGGCTCGGAGGGAGAAAGACCTGTGGAGTGGCTAGTCGATAGCGAGGAGGGTGCTAGAAGATTTTTAGAGGTGCCCCTTACCGCTGCCAGGGTGTTGAAGCTAAATAAGTATGGCTTAAAGTGTGTGGCAGGTCTTCAGGGTCACCAGGATTTAAGTGGCATGAGGAAAGATCAGCTGAGGACTTTGATATTGGGTTTAGAAGGGAGAGACCTGGGTGGAAAGGCGACTGGGGGCCCCGGTCCCCAGCCCCCCTCCAATCCACCCCCGTATCAAACGTCAGGGTGCCTGAATTTAGTACGTACCCCCAAGTTGATGGTCAATGGCAGCATGGAATTCAATCACAGGGACCCTCTCCATTAAATGCACCTTCCCCTCCTCAAGGGTTGACTCCAGATTTGTTGTTTCGGCTTGAGATGGCCAAGGTTGAGGCCGCTAGAGATCAGGTTGAGGCTGCCGAGAGACAGGCTAGTGTGCAGGCTGAGGCTGCTAGAGCTCAGGCTGAGGCCACAGAGAGAACAGCTATATGAGAGGCTGAACTGCAGGCAGAGTCTACTAGGTATCGGGCTGACAGGGAGCTGGAGAGATCTCGAGTGGAGGTAACAGGGCGAAATATTGGGGGTCAATCATTGTCGCACCTGCTTAAACTAGTTTCTGTGTTCGATGAATCATGTGTGACTGAGTTTTTTATGCGATTTGAGAAGAAGTGTCAGGAACACCAGTGGCCTTAGGAAAAGTGGGCAGCATTAGTTTCATCAAGACTCCTAGGAAAGGGGCTAAAAGCGTATGATGCACTACCTTTAGAGTCCTGTGTAGTTTATGATGAGCTAAAGAAGGCTGTACTACGGGCCTATGAGTTACAACCAGAAACTTACCGCTTGAAGTTTCGGGGTGTTACTAAGGGCAAGGATAGTACCTTCCTAGAACACGCCCGGGACTTGTCTGATGCACTACGACATTGGCTGCGTTCCGAAAGGGCAGCTACTTTTGAGGAGTTGAATGAGCTGGTTCTCTTGGAGCAGTTCTTTAAGTGCACAGGCGGGGACTTAACATTAAATATAAAGGAAAAAAATCCTAGAACTCTCCAGGAGGCAGCAGAAATGGCTGACCTCCGACTGTCATTAATTCGAGGGTGCGGAGCAGCAGCTAGGAGTGAGTCGGGTGCAAAGGATCGTACCCCTCCCCCTCCCAAGAATTTTGATACACATAAATACACAAAACCATGTAGCACTGACAATAAAACTGAACATAAACCAAATACCGTCCCGTATAAGAAGTCTAATGGTACCTCCCACTCCCAAGGGAAACCAAAGAGTAAAGAGTGCTTTGCATGTCACAAGGAGGGTCACTTTGCAAATGCTTGTCCGAACAAGCCACCAAACAAGGTTGTGTCATTGGCCCGCAGCATAGGGGTGTCGCCTATATCTTCTGAGTTTGCCAAGGGTAGTTCGTCAGAGGTTGGGACACAGCCTGTGTTCAAGAGTCCGGAAGGCTCGAACCCTGTCCGCGACGTCTTTGGGGGTCATAGAGGGCATGGTTTTGTGAGGTGGGCTGGCGAAAGGCGAGGAGTTAAGCTATTGCGTGATATGGGGGCTTCTCAGACCTTGTTAAAGAACTTTACTGGTAGGCCGATTAACGCTGCTCGGGTGGTGGTAGTTCAGGGGATCAATGCTACGAAGTTCTACCCGCTGGTGCAGATGGAGCTGGAGGTGGGTGGTGTGGCGAAGGAGCTGGATGTCGGAATTGTAGAGAACTTGCCTGTTGGGGGCGTCGACCTCCTCCTCGGCAACGACTTTGCGGTGCCTGCTTCTAAGGTTTCACCCTTGGTCGTTGCCGAGAAGGCGGCCGACATTAGTAGGGAGGAACAGGAGGGGGTTGTTGTTGTTGTTGTTGTTCCCCAAGCTGCCTGGCCGAACAGCCCCAAGGCCCCGAGCAATTCCAAGGCCATAAGGAGTGGGTTGAGAAGTGTAGCGTACAAACCATGGCGTGTGTTGTGACGCGTTCTCAGACATCCGGAGCCTTGCAGCCACCACCTCAGTCTATCAAACCGCGGGAAAGGTCACAAGAAAACGGGAAGTGTTGGTCAATTGGAGAGTTTTGAGCCGGCAGTGTTTCTTGGTGACTCATTATTGGCACTTGTAGGTAGTAGGGGTAGGCAGCCCCGCCCAGGGAAGTACTACCGCCAAGGTTTCGGGAGACTCAGGGAATAGCCTGAATTCCATTTTCTCTCCCAGGCCTTGGTAGCTGGATACATATCTTTCTGCCTCACACATCAGGGGTATCAGGAAAACCCTCTTTATATAACATACACATCCAACTTCACGACATTGCCCTACATCGCTATCCTCTATCCATAAAATACTACTCTTCCCACTACATATCATACATGTAACACCATACACTTACCTTATAAATATGGCAGTACAATTGTTAAGAGCAAACCTGGTGGTCCCTCGGATATCCACCCCCGGCAGGGTTGGGTTATTGACACAGGGCCCTCCCGGTCGTCATCATGCGACTGTGTCAAGAGCATTGCAACGTCCCAAAGCTGCTTGTCAGTACAGCTATTTCTTTAGTAATATAAGGGGACTTCACTCTAACATCAATTCTGTACACCAATTTCTTCAAGCAGAATCCCCTACTCTCCTTTTTTTGACAGAGACTCAAGTAACATCCACATCTGACACATCTAGATTTAATTTTCCAGGTTATCAACTGCTCCAAAATTTCAGACCTAAAGGTGGTGTATGTTGCTTCGCAAAATCTGAAATTGCCCTGGAGGAGGTTACTAGTTTCAATTGTCCCTATTTTGATTATTCTATATACAAATTAATTTCTGCTGGTAAATTTAAATACATATGTTGCATCTACCGTTCCCCAAATACTCCTCCAGAGCAAAGTCTTTTTGATTCTCTGTCCTCACAACTCAGTGTCCTCAACTTAAATGCTTCTTCTGAAATCACTGTGTTGGGTGATTTTAATGTCCATAATGTTGAATGGCTCACTCATTCAGCCAGGACTGATGATGCTGGTCTTGAATGTGAGCTATTTGCAGACTTATTTAATCTCATTCAACTAGTCAACCAACCCACCCGTGTACCAGATAATCCTAATCATAATTCCCACCTACTGGACTTATTTTTAACAACCAATTCAGAAAATTATGATGTTACAGTGAGGTCCCCACTTGGATCTTCTGATCACTGTCTGATACAGGCCACCTGTCTATCACCTACCACACCTTCCCACTCTGAACCTGTTTTGGTGACTAAATGGCATTACGATAGGGCAGACTGGGAGGGTCTTCAAGGTTTCTTTATTGATATTCCCTGGACCTCTTTCTTTTCTAATGATGCACACTCCACCTTGAGCCACATACAAGATTTTGTAAAAATTGGAATGGAAACTTTTATTCCTCATCAAAAGTACAGTAAAAGATCTAATTCACCTAAATGGTTTGACCATAATTGTGCTAGAGTAACTGAACAAAAAGCAATAGCCTACAATGCATACACAAGATCAAAAACACATGAAGCCTTTAATTACTTTAGAAACATCAGAAATCATGCCAAAACTGTATTAAACCTAACTAAATCAAACTTTCTCCATAAGCAGGCAAATAAACTTCTAAATAATCCAAATGATAACAAAATATTTTGGTCTACTCTTAACTCATTCAAATCCAACTTCACTACTGCTTCATCCATTCCACCATTAAAATCTCCGACTGGCAATCTTGTAAGTGACCCACGAGGTAAAGCTAACCTTCTTGCAGATATTTTTTCCACCAACTCAACCTTAGATGAAATAAATCAAGATGTCCCTGTACTTAATTTTAATTCACCTGAAATTCCCTCACTTAAGATCCACACCAGACATGTCAAAACTATTTTGCAGAATCTCTCAGTAGATAAGGCTCCTGGTCCAGATGAAATTCCTCCAATAGTACTTAAGAATTGCTCCTTGGTGCTCGCTCCTGTATTGGCAAAATTTTTCCGTCTGTGTACTCATACCTCATGCTTCCCAGTACCCTGGAAAGAAGCAAACATCCATCCAGTTCCTAAAAAAGGTGCCTCTTCAGATCCATCAAACTACAGACCAATAGCTATAACTTCCACTCTTGGCAAAGTTTTTGAAATTATAACAAATAACATAATTAAGCATCTGGAGAATAATAAATTAATCAGTGATAGGCAATATGGTTTTAGACGATGTCGATCAACTGCAGACATTCTTTGCCTTCTTACGCATCAAATCAACCAAGCTACAGACCAACATGGTGAAACACATACAATAGCACTGGATATATCAAAGGCATTTGATAGAGTCTGGCATCAATCCTTATTGTCGAAGATGTCACACTACGGCCTTGCATCATTAGTTCCACTAATTTCTTCTTATCTTCATAACAGAAAAATACGTGTAATGGTAGATGGCCTTTATTCTCAATTTCACTCAATAAATGCTGGTGTTCCCCAGGGATCAGTTTTGGCCCCAACTCTGTTCCTCATTCATATCAATGATCTCATATCTACCACTCATAATCCAATACATTCCTACGCAGATGACTCAACACTCCACAGTTCCTTCACATTTACCAATTCTTTCACCCAACCCGATCTTATAAATTCAAAAATAAACACTGCAATTTCTCTGAACCAGGACCTTTCTAGAATTAATGAATGGGGACAAGAGAATCTAGTTTCCTTTAATGCACAGAAAACCAAGTACATTCAATTTTCTAACCGACAGAATCTCACTGACTCCCATATATTTTTTAATGATGTAAATATTCCCACTTCCCCTAGTATTGACATTCTCGGTGTAACATTAACTACTAACTTGAGCTGGACACATTATGTTAGAAGCATTGTTAAGAATGCCTCTAAAAAACTGGGACTCCTGTACAGAGTTCGAGAATTCTTCACTGACGAGCAGTTGGCCGTAATATATAAAAGTCATGTGCGCTCTCAGATGGATTACTGTTCACCTCTGTGGGGTGGAAGTGGAGTGGTTGCATTGAGGCAGTTGGACAAAATTCAAAATAAAGCTATTAGATTAATCAATAACCCTGCAATCACACAGGACCTTCCTACATTAGCCATACGAAGAAACGTTGCATCCCTTGCATTATTCTACAGATATTTTCACAGCAATTGTTCCGAGGAACTTGCTTCAATTGTGCCGCCTCTCCACATCTTTCCCCGTAGAACTAGGGCAGCTGAGAGCGCCCATGAATTTACACTTTCTCCTCCACAATGCAGAACTTCTGCTTATCAGAATTCATTTATCCCCAGAGCTACTACTCTTTGGAATTCACTTCCCTCGAATTGCTTTCCACAAACTTACAATCAACAAATGTTTAAATCCAGTTGTTACAAACATTTTATGAATGGAGGATACCTTTAGGCACATGGACCTTTTTGTTTTATCTGTGTTTTTCCTTCCTTCGTTCATTGTCTCTTAAAAAAAAAAAAAAAAAAAAAAAACCTATGTTAGAGTCTGGAGAGGCCCCGGGGCCTGTCACCGCTAGTGCAGGTGCAGGGCAGGAAGAGACTCTGCGACAGCATCGTTATGCGCAGCGTGAGGAAAGGATGGCTCAGCGGGACATTGGAGGTGGAAATAAATTATTTACGATGAACTTGGATAATCTCGCACCTGCTGATATATGTTCCTTGCAGCTGGAAGATCCTGAAGTCAGGGCGTGTGGTAATGGTGCTATCGAACTGGAGAGCGATGGGGATGCGCAGCCTGGTGATTTTTTCTTGTCCGAGGGGATCTTGTATCGGAGACATCAGGATCCCAAGAAAAAGTGGGATGGCGGGTCAGGATTAGTGGACCAGTTAGTAGTACCGAGGGTGTGCCGTGAGAGCTTATTGAGATTAGCTCATGATGTGCATTTGGCAGGGCACCTGGGGGCACGTAAGACGGAGGCAGCTCTGGGCAAGCTTTTCTGGTGGCCTGGGTTAAAGGCGAGTGTCGTGTCATGGGTGTCACAGTGTCACAGTGTCACACTTGTCAAGTTGTTGGGAAACCCAATCAGGTCATCCCGAGAGCCCCGTTACAACCCATCCCTGTCATTGGGCCGCCCTTCAGCAAAGTAGTTATCGATATGGTTGGCCCATTGCCCCCCACTAGTGCCGGTAATAAATTTGTACTAACTGTAATGGATGTAGCAACACGGTATCCAGATGCTTACCCCATGCGCAACAGGATGGCTAAGACTGTTGTCAAAAACCTGCTTGTCTATTTCTCTCGTTATGGCTATCCTCAGGAGATCCAGTCTGATCAGGGATCCAATTTTACTTCTGCTCTGTTTAAGCAGACCATGCAGCAACATGGGATAGTGTCTGTGGTGTCATCTGCCTACCATCCCGAGAGTCAGGGAGTTTTGGAAAGGTGGCACTCGACTCTCAAGAGTATGTTGCGGTGTTATTGCATGGAAAATGGGAAGGACTGGTATCTAGGTCTCCCATACGTTTTATTTGCTGCGAGAGAAGTACCTGGGGAGAGCTTGGGATTTAGCCCGAATGAGTTGGTTTTTGGACACAGGGTCAGGGGGCCCCTCCACATAGTCAAGGAGATCTGGGAGGGAGTCACAAAGCCATGCTCGCTTCTAAAGTATGTAGTTGAAAGCCGTGAGAGAATGCTAAAGAGCTTGGAGGTAGCAGGTCGGAACCTTAAGAGTTCACAAGCTCAGATGAAGGACAGATACGACCAGAAGGTGAAGCTGAGGGAGTTTGAAGTAGATCAGGAGGTACTGATACTACTGCCTCTGGTGGGACACCCCTTGTCTGCCAAGTATTCTGGTCCGTATCGGGTTGTAAGGAAGGTTTCTGATCTCGACTATTTAGTAGCTACTCCTGATCGTAAGAAAAAGAACCAACTTTGCCATGTAAATCTGATGAAAGAGTATGTGAGGCGCCCCTCCGAGCCTCTCACTGTCCCGGTGTTGATCTGCAGCGATCGTGGTGGAGAAGGAGGAAGGGACAGTCAAGCTGCGGGGGAGGATAATTGGGATTGTCATGTTTCCGCGGATCAGTGGGCGGGCAATTCTAGACAAGTGGCTCACGAGTTAATATTGCACCTGCCTGAGCAACAGCGTGTAGCTGTGCAGCACTTGTTTGATTCAAACCCAGCTGTTTTCGCGGAGCATCCTGGCCTCACTACTCAAGCGGTGCACGATGTCGATGTTGGGGACCACCCGCCCTTTAAATCAGTGCCATACCGTGTTCCCCCTATTAAATTACCAGCACTTAGGGAAGAGCTGGATTATATGCTGAAACGTGGGCTGATTTCTGAGGGTGCAGTAAGGTGGACTTCCCCTGTCACACTTCAGCCCAAACCAGATGGCAAGGTGCGGTTTTGTATAGATTTCCGCAGGTTGAATGGTTTAACCCCCACAAATGCCTACCCTCTCCCTCGCGTGGACGACAGTGTGGATAAGATAGGAAAAGCCAAGTTCCTCACTAAGATAGATCTTGTTAAGGGTTATTGGCAAGTGCCCTTGTCTGAGCGAGCGCGAGAGGTGTGTGGGTTTGGGGTGGACGGTGCCACATATCGTTGCCATGTTATGCCATACGGGCTGAAAAATGCCCCTGCAACGTTTCAGAAATTAATGAACGACATTGTAGCCGACATTCCCAACTGTACGGTGTACCTAGATGATGTCATAATATACGACGATGATTTTAACAGTCACTGTGCTCACATTGGACAGCTTTTTAATAAACTGAATGAAGCAGGTTTGGTGGTAAACCTGGGAAAGTGCGATTTTGTCAAAGCCACAGTTTTGTACCTGGGGTTCGAGGTGGGGATGGGTCAGGTGTGCCCTCCACAGACAAAGATCAAAGCCATCGATCAGTTTCCCCAGCCTACGACTAAGAAACAAATCATGCGGTTTCTAGGTATGATAGGCTATTATCGTCGCTTCATCAAAGGCTATTCGACTGTACTTGCATCTTTAACTGACTTATTATCTAAGGACAAGAAGTTCCGGTGGTCTCCTGAGTGTGCAGAGGCGTTTTCCTTGGTGAAACACCTGTTATGTACCCACCCCATACTCAGGGCCCCGGACTTCAGCAGACCTTTTCAGCTGGCGACTGATGCCAGTGGCGTAGGGGCTGGGGCTGTCTTGTTACAGACAGATGATGAAGGTATCGAACATCCAGTGAGTTTTTACAGTAAAAAATTCAATAGTGCACAAAGGAATTACTCTGTAATTGAAAAAGAACTCCTGGCGATAGTGCTGGCGCTCAGGCACTTCGATGTATATGTTCCTGCTTTCGGACCAGTCGTAGTGGTTTATACCGATCATCACCCTCTGAAATTCTTGAATCAGTTTCATAACCGGAATATGAGGCTGACCATGTGGTCACTCATGCTTCAGGAGTATAATTTGGACATACGCCATATTGCCGGTTCTGATAACGTGATAGCGGATTGCCTATCAAGGGTGGATGATGTTGGTTAGACTGCTACAGGATTGAGGGTTGAGTGTGGAGGAAAATAGGCTGTCACTGTAGTTCAGCCGAAAAAAACAAATTTAAAAAGCAAAAACCTTATACAAACTCTTTATTTTTATAACGTGTAGAATTTTGTATAAGATGTTGTAGCAGTATCTAAGTTGAATGTTTTCGCATATTGTCGCTAAGTTAGTTGAACTTGCTCGGTGGAGCGCAACAGTCTTTATTTTTTTTTTATATATAGTGCCTTGTGTCGCAACAGTGTGTGGTACTATGAGAAGCTTTCTGTTAGATATGAAGAACTTAGTCAAGGATCTTATATCTTGGGGGAGGTGTGACGCTCCTGCATAGTAGCCACGTGCGGGCATGCGCGAGTGTCGGCTGCCCAGCCGTGTAGAAACCGGCTGGCGGCAGCCGGCCGGCCGGCTTTTCCTTAGTATATATCCTACGACAATGTAACTAATGTCTGGGATATTCTTATGTTGTTTCACAGCTTGAAGCTGCCCTTATTCTTACCCAACGCATCTTAGTATATTTTATTCTCGATAGTTGATTGTTTCATTATAATATATAAGATGTAAGTCTAGTGAGAGTGGGAGGAGACGAGCGGGAGAGAGAGACCGGCTGAAGGACGTTGCTTCGCGCGGAGAGTCTAGCTTGGGACGAGCCTGATGTTGCCAATTTGATCGCAACGTTAGGCTTAGTTTCGACTCACGCAAGGGGTAGAGGATTTTGACCCGGCAACTGTGTTGAGTGTTGCCAAGCATGGGATGTATTTCGCATGCCTAGGGTGGGGTCCAGACAGATTCAAGACTCAGAGCTCACCTCACTGTCGTACCCTTCGGACCCCCTTGAGATCTATCCCTCTCAACCCCACTTAGAAACTTTCTCTCTTACTTTGTATACCTTCCTTCCACTACTTCACCAATCTATTTAATTATCCCATCCCCTTGATAGACCTTATATCTATTATTGTATTAACGACGAGCTCTCAGATAATTAGATAGGATTTTGGGCTTTATGCAGAGATGTAATTGTTAATGAGACCTAGGAAGCTTTTTTGTTGTCTCATATTTGGTGGTTTCATGCTTGCTAGTGTGTTCTTGTGGCAGGTGAGCAGGGGCTAGACCGGAGGGGGGCTTTTTGTGATCCTTTAAGTAAAGTCTGCTGGTGCGAGTCCTGTGGACCCGCACGACTTTACTAGGATACCCGTGGGAGTCTGGGGGCATTTTCTTGTCTGTGTCCCTGTGTGTCTAGTGTTGTGTTGTGTGAGGGCCCTTGCCTAGTCCACTCAGCACTGCGCTAGCACGTCTTGCTTTTGTTTTAGGGTCGCCAGGAGAGAGTCAGATACTTGGGATCTGAGTCTCTCAAGAGAGCACCCTTTCAATTAGAGTAATTTGGCGCACAGACTTGGGAACGTCCCTAGGCTAGAGCAGGTGGCTCAGCCCGGGTATCCGAAGCCTATATCCTTCCGGCTAGACCTCTGCCGCCTGGCAGATTAACAGCTAGGGGTTTATTATTTCTGCATGCTTGTTATTGTGCCACAGTTTACCGTTGTTGTGAGCATTGTGAGTCAGGGTGTGGCTTAGAGACTCTATCCGAGCAGGCTTGCCTGACTAAGAGTGAGAATCACACCTGTATGTGGTTATGTTGCGAGTTGCTGCCTTTATTTAATTATACCTATGCCATTATACACTGTATGGCCTATCACTAGTATTTATTCCTGCTTATGAGTTAAGAGTTCTCTAAATCCGTAACGTACTTTCTTTGCTAAGCATCAGATCCTACAGTAGCCGCATGCAGTTTAGAAACCTGCATCTTGTCTACCTGTACGATGTTTTGAGGACTGTTTGCTTTCACCTTCTTTCACGCAGGGGTGATTAGTTGTATTAATTAACGTAACGTTAAATGTACTTTCTTCTAGTTTGTTATTAAATTGTTTCTGCAATTTAATTCCGTTATCTATCTTTTCCTTGAAGCTTTAAGTCAACTTAATTGTGTGATCTTTTATATAGCCTGCTTGACTATCAGCAGTCTATAGTGCGTGCACCCTGTAACCGAGTCATAGGATACCTCATTGTCCAGGCAGGACTCTTGACGGTTTAGGGTGGTTTGTTGCCTGGGTTTATAGATAAGGGTTGGATCTAGCGTTTTCCGTTGTTGCTTGTTGCCGCATACCTAGTCCAATAGAAAGAGCCCAGTGTTTATATATGCCAGGACGTAACATGTTATATTAGGCTATATCCTATACAATGCTTGCATTTAATTATATACTTATCGTAGGCTATTATTCATCTTATTCGTGTGCCCTCAGGATGCACGTTGAACTCTAAGGATATTATTAAATCAAAGTTTTCTTTGTCGTAAAGTAGCCTACATTATTTCCTGAAATTCTACTAGTATTAAATTGTTCAAAGTCGCTTCACTTTTATAAGTCGCTTCACTTTATAGTTTGCATGCTTCTAGCATTACTTCGAGCTGATAGGGTCTTAGCTAGACTTATTGATTCCCTTATATGTTCCATTCTTGTACCAGTACTTATTTATAAGGCCATGCTTTGTTCGCCACCTCGGGCAAGTGTCCACGAGGGCAGCCAATAGGCCTAGCTAGCTCGGCTTCCCTCTACTGAATTTTACATGAGTGACCAATTGTTCTCTTCCTATATGAGTAATATGTTATGAAGTGCTTAGATACCAATGATTCCTAAGAGTTTGCATGACCAAGTGCAAGAGCACCAACTAAACCTATACAATTTGCATGCTTCGAGTCCCGGAGTTGGCGGGGCTCCTGTGTCCCTCCGTTCTCTCCGGGTCTCCGGGTTTAGAACTCCGGGTACTAAATGGTTTCGAGTAAATAAAGTATAAGCACCAACACAATTATATGTTAATTTCTTAAAATAGAAAGAGTTTGCATGAAACCAAATGGAGCAACAAAGTTTCCTCCAGTGCAAGAGCACCAACACAATTATGTGTTAATTTCTTAAAATAGAAAGAGTTTGCATGTAAACAAATTGAGCAACAAAGTTTCCTCCAGTGCAAGAGCACCAACTAACCCTATACAATTGCATGCTTCGAGTCCCGGAGTCGGCGGGGCTCCTGTGTCCCTCCGTTCTCTCCGGGTCTCCGGGTTTAGAACTCCGGGTACTAAATGGTTTCGAGTAAATAAAGTATAAGCACCAGCACAATTATATGTTAATTTCTTAAAATAGAAAGAGTTTGCATTAAACCAAATGGAGCAACAAAGTTTCCTCCAGTGCAAGAGCACCAACACAATTATGTGTTAATTTCTTAAAATAGAAAGAGTTTGCATGTAAACAAATTGAGCAACAAAGTTTCCTCCAGTGCAAGAGCACCAACTAACCCTATACAATTGCATGCTTCGAGTCCCGGAGTCGGCGGGGCTCCTGTGTCCCGCCGTTCTCTCCGGGTCTCCGGGTTTAGAACTCTGGGTACTAAATGGTTTCGAGTAAATAAAGTATAAGCACCAACACAATTACATGTATATGTTAATTTCTTAAAATAGAAAGTTTGCATGAAACCAAATGGAGCAACAAAGTTTCCTCCAGTGCAAGAGCACCAACACAATTATGTGTTAATTTCTTAAAATAGAAAGAGTTTGCATGTAAACAAATTGAGCAACAAAGTTTCCTCCAGTGCAAGAGCACCAACTAACCCTATACAATTGCATGCTTCGAGTCCCGGAGTCGGCGGGGCTCCTGTGTCCCTCCGTTTTCTCCGGGTCTCAGGGTTTTATACCTCCGGGTACTAAATGGATTCAAGGAAACCGAGGAACAATTTAAAAAAAAAAAAAAAAAAAAAACGATGCACAAAGAAGTTCCGGTTAAATGGAGAAACAAAGGTTTCCTCCAGGTGCACAAAACACCAACAAAACCAAGGAACCAAAAGGTTCAGGTTAACATTGTTACGACTGAGGTTTAAATATATCAGGGTTCTTATTCATTGGACTAGTAATGGCATAAATGCTACAACGGAAAGCGCTAGATCCAACCTCTGATGTATATTCCCAGTGAACAAAGAACACAAATACTCTCCAGAGTTCTATATGCAATAATAGGGTATTAAACTCTCAATAAATGTGCGTCTACTCTAGGCTTAATGTTATGTGAAAACAGCCTATTACTACCTATAACCGAAGGTGCTTGGTTATGGTATGCAAAGTAAGGTGGTAAGAGAAGTTACAGCTTACATTACTTTAATCAATAAATGTCAGGCACTCCTGCATGAAAGAAAGTGCACTAAAGTCCTTCAACACCAACAAGGAATCTTCTTTAAATGTTAGATGCTATCAAGATGCTCAAATCGGAAATGGAACCCAAAAAGGCAGGCAGCGGAACAATGCTCGTGCAGGCTAAGCACACAAAAAGGCAGGATATATAATGCAGTCGGAGCCAAGAATATCCTAAACGCCACAACAATAATAATAATCGCCACGACAATGCAGTATTCCTATCAACAAAAAGAGCCTAAGTCGTTTGTGTCTCAATACATCAAACTAGGCTGCGAAATGCTTGTGTAATCATAAACGGGTATGCATAAAAAAGAGTAATTGGTTTAATATACTTAATGTCTACTGTGACTGATAAAGTCTAGCTAGAGTCAATGATACGAGATACTGGTGCGCATGGCATGCCGCATAGCCTAGTGCAAATCTCAAGTCTGTGCGTCAAATATTACGTTATAGGGAAGGGTAGCTCTCTTGAGAAACCTTAATACCGAAGTATTAAGCGTTCTCCTGGCGTACCTCAAAGACAAACAACGAGCTTAGAACAGTGCAGAATGGTATAGGCAAAAAGCCCTCATTCGTGCATGCTCTACTCTCAATGGCACACAGACTAGAATTTACCCAATCAACTCCAGTTCTCAGGTATGTCGTGCAGCTTTTAACTAAAGCCAGCACCCATCGGAAACAATACCTTATAGTATCAGACTCCTAGTCTAGCATTATCTAATCCAGCAGAACACTAATAATTATAGGAAGCAGTACTGAACAATATGAATGCCAACCAATGCTTCGTGATCAACTTATCTTAACAACTAACATACATGGGTTATATAAGACCTTAACGCACAATACAACTGGCCAGCATGAAGCTGATTATGCAGAGTTAACCAGAGGGGGTATAATATTAATAAAAGGTGGTGAAAGATATGGAAAATGAGAGAGATAGGCAGAGGAAAAGATTCTCAGGGGCAGAGAGGGAGACAGGTATCAAAGGGATAAGAGGGATGCATTCTAGAAACCAGATCTGAGGGAGAGAGTAGCGAGGGAGCTGTATATATACTAGCACTAGCTCGAACCGCGTAGAAAAGCGGTAACAAGTCCTCTAGCCAATGCTAAAGAAGCTAGCTAAACATGACGTCATCAAGCATGGTAAAAACTCCTCCAACGAATCCCCACGAGGCCAGCCAGCTATGACGTCATCGAGAATAGCAAAACACTGCGCGCCTCCCCACACTCTGTTCTACTCTCTCTCTCTCTCTCTCTCAACTCCTATCATTACTACTTAATGATAAAACATATACTTTGCAATTAAATATATAAAGCCTTGACATGGGTGAAAACAAAGAGCCTTTCTTGACTGCCCATGACACGAGCTTTCATATGAAATAAAGCACACAACAATACATCAACTGTAGCCACATCCACTGCCCTGGCGATCCTAGCGAGTCACTGTAGGACAAGCCATGCGGTTCTAACGGAGTGGTTAACGTCACCCCCCCCCCAAGATTTTTCTCAGAGGCCCAAGGCTCAAAAAAATCTGATTGTTAGAACCCATGCTATATCTCTACTTCCCATCACCCAGCGGCAGTAAAATATCCGGCACAGTTCTTAACAAAACATTTTACAAAATTATCACCCTCCCCAACACAATAGGTTAAATCATATGTAGTTATGCTCCTCAAGAGCGAGCTTCTCTAGCCCAGCATTCTGAGAGGAGTGCAACTCAGAATTACTGCTATAACATACTGAAAAATTCAACTATCAAAGAAAGAGTTTTTATTTGATTTTTATGTTTTTAATTTGTTTATTTCGGCTGCACTATAGGGACAAGCCTAGTTTTTTCTTCTATACCAAACGCTCAACTCCTGCTTTACGACCCAATACGCTGGGCTACAACCGCGAGCCAACAAGCACCAAGCGCAAAATACTATTCAAACTAAAGCAGGAGGCTACCCGTGTGTCAATCTACCCAGGATCATATACCCTCGAAAGACAATCTGCAACCACGTTTTCACAACCGGCAATATGGCGTATGTCCAGGTTATATACCAGTAACCTTAGTGACCACCTGGTCAGCCTCATAATCCGATTGTGAAACTGGTCCAAGAACTTGAGAGGGTGATGATCTGTGTAAACTACAACGACCGGACCATAGGCTGGAACATAGACCTCGAAATGCCTCAGTGCTAGCACAACTGCCAGCAGCTCCCTCTCGACAACAGAGCAGCTCCCCTGGGCTGGATTGAACTTCACCGAGCAGAAACTAACAGGATGCTCCAGCTCATCATCGTCCTTTTCCACAAGGACGGCACCAGCCCCCACACCACTAGCATCCGTTGCTAGTTGGAAAGGTAGGCTAAAGTCAGGGGCCCTGAGGATCGGGTGAGTGCACAACAGGTGTTTTACTACTCTAAACGCCTTCTCACACTCAGGCGCCCATTTGACTTTCTTATCCTTCCAGTTATCCTCCACCTGAGCTTGACTGTCCCGTTCTCCTTCTCCACCTTGGCTGCTAAACGTCATCACAGGCACAGTGAGAGGCTCAGGGGGGTGCCTCACATACTCTTTCATGAGATTAACGTGACATAACTGATTGCGCATACGTCTGTCTGGAGCGGCCACCAAGCAATCCAGGTCCGATAGCCTCTCCACCACCCTATAAGGACCAGTGTACTTCGCGGATAAGGGGTGACCTACAAGGGGCAGTAGAATCAACACCTCCTGACCCACGCGAAACTCCCTGAGTTTAACCTTGAGGTCGTACCTGTCCTTCATGAGGGCCTGAGAGCTAGTCGAATTACGGCCAGCCAACTCCAGACTGCACAACATCCGTTCTCGACTGTCGAGGACACACTTGAGCATAGAACAAGTTTTTTTTGCGCCCTCCCATACTTCTTTAACCATAGGGAGAGGCCCTCTGACACGGTGTCCAAAGACGAGCTCATTAGGGCTGAATCCCAAACTTTCCCCAGGTACCTCCCGTGCAGCAAATAAAACATAATATGGCAGGCCAAGATCCCAATCCTTCCCACTCTCTCAAAGCAACAACAACGAAGCACAGATTTCAAGGCTGAGTGCCATCGCTCTAACACACCCTGGCTCTCCGGATGATACGCAGATGACACAACCGTAACAATCCCATGCTGCGGCATTGCTTGAACAAAGAGGTTAGAAGGTAAGTTGGATCCTTGGTCTGACTGAATCCCCTGCGGGTAACCATACCGGGAATAATTCACTAGCAAGTTCCAGACCACCGTCTTCGCTGACCCATTTCTCATAGGGTACGCGTCAGGGTACCTTGTTGCTACCTCCATGATGGTCAGGGGATACTTGCAATCTCCCGACTGTGCATCACTGTCCTCCTTCCACTCGACAGCACTGGTACCACATTCAAGAACCTCTGGGTCTTCTAAGTGCAATTTACGAATGTCCGAAGGAGCAAGCTTATCTAAGTGTTTGCGAAACAACTCATGCCCCCCTCCTACACTGAATTTAGCCTCCCGTTGCTCTCTCTCTGTGTATCATTGCTGTCTCTTCGTCTTTTTAAGCCCATCCTCTGCCTTCTCAGTAACAGTTAATGGGTCTTCTCCAGACTCAAAAATCGGTCCTAATAATGAGTCCCCGAGAATGTCCGTTGATACTAAACTCTCAACCGCATCAACTTTCAACCCCTTCTCGGTACCTTTCCTCCGCTTGTCTAAAGACTGTTGACCAGAATGTGACTCCCTGGATGCAAGAGATCTAGTGACAACACACGCCATAGGTTGCACCGGACACTTCTCAACCCACTCCTGCTCCTCCCTACTCACGTCGGCCGGCTTCTCGGCAACGACCAAGGGTGGAGCCTCAGAAGTAGGCCCCGCAAAGTCGTTGCCGAGAAGGAGGTCGACGCCCCCAACAGGTAACTTCTCCACAATTCCTACATCGAGGTCACGAGTCACACCATCAACTTCCATCTTCATTCTTACAAGCGGGTATGACCTTGTTGCATTAACCCCCTGAACCACAACCACCCGCGCCGTATTTACAGGTTTACCAGTGAAATTCCTCAACAATGTTTGCGATGCCCCAGTGTCATGGAAAATTCTCACCTCATGTCTTCACTCCACACAACCGAGTCCCCTGTGGTCACTAAAGGCATCACGGACAGGGAATAAGCCTTCCGGATCCTTCTGCACTGGCAGTGTATTTACCTCGGAAGAATTGCCTCTAACAAACTCCGATGTCCTCTTGAACACTCCAATGCCGTGAGCAAAAGACACGGCTGCCGGAGGAGGTCGACTAGGGCACTCATTTGCCTTATGACCCTCCTGGTGGCACTTAAAACACATAAATTTCGGTTTCGGCTTATACTGTGATGTAAAAAGACCCTGACTTTTCTCATACGGCGTGGTGATAGGTTTGGATTCAGTTTTAGTTACATTGCTCTTTTGTTTAAATGTGTCATTGCTACGGGGAGGGGGAGGATAACGGTCCCTACCACTTGCATCGTACTTCTGTGAGGACCCGCAACCCCGAATCAACGACAGCCATCGATCAGCCATTTCTGCTGCTTCGACTAGAGTTCTTGGGTTTTTTTCCTTTAAGTTCAAAGTTAGATCACCGCCCGTGCTCTTAAAGAACTGCTCCAACATCATTAACTGCTTAACTCTATCAAATGTTGTTACCTTCTCAGATCGGAGCCAGTTCCCCATAGCATCGGACAAGTCCCGGGCGTGTTCCAAAAAGGTGCTATCTCTTCCCTTAGTTACACCCCGGAACTTCAAACGGTACGTTTCTGGTTGCAATTCGTAAGCCCTCAGGACAGCCTCCTTGAGATCCTCATACACAATACATGACTCCAAAGGTAACGCATCGTAGGCTTTAAGACCCTTGCCTATTAATCTAGAGGATACAAATGCTGCCCATTTATTCTCTGGCCACTGGTGTTCCTGGCAGTTCTTCTCAAAGCGTGCGAAAAATTCTGTTACCCCACTCTCATCAAACACCGGAACCAGTTTCAATAAGTGCGAGAGAGATTGATCATGAACACGGTTACCAGCCCCAAGTCGCTGTCCCGTTGCCTCTACTCGTGACTTCTCTACGTCCATGTCGGCACAGTACCTAGTCGACTCTAAATCAGCTCGGATTTTTGCTAGCTCTATGTGCTGAGACTGCTGACTGATAGTTTTTCTCTCTTCTATCTTGGCTAATTCTATTTGCTGCTGGATCTTAGCTAATTCGAGCTGAAGCAATAATTCTGGAGTTAACCCTTGAGGAGGTGAAGGTGCTACAATGTTTGAAATTACCGGTGGTCCCCCCAGGGGCAACCCACCCTGCCAGTTACCACCCAACTGTGGAAGCGTACCCGGGGTCGGCAAACCACTGGGATGGCTGGGAGTCGAGTGTAGGGGAAGCATGGCCGAAGGGCTCTGAGCACTCAACCCATCTCGCTCACCAGTCACCCTGCCCAGTACACACGTTATCAAGTTATCCCTGGTCATGCTGCTAGTACCTGCATGACCGATAGCTGTGGCCAGGCATTGAAGACCGTACCGATCCATACCCTCCAACCGCTCGGCAGTTGTACAGGCCATTGCAAAAATATCCTAGCATCCTCCTCACAGTTCACCTGATTAACCATTTCACCATGCTGCTGTTCCTCAGTTTCGACATTACGTACTGTGTCTCCATTCTCCTCTGATACGGTATAAGACATGATGTTCACAAAAAAAATTCACCTCAATATTCAGAAAAGAAGCACCCCAAACTCTTATACCTCAATATACACACAAAAATTCTCGGAAATACTCGAGGGCTATACTATGTTGCAAAAACAAAAAAATATTCTTGCTGATCCCCGCAAAATATTCCCCAAAACAACAAATGTTCCCTGCTAATAAATGTAGGTTCACCAAATCCTAGGTAAGGTCGCCATTTGTTACGACTGAGGTTTAAATATATCAGGGTTCTTATTCATTGGACTAGTAATGGCATAAATGCTACAACGGAAAGCGCTAGATCCAACCTCTGATGTATATTCCCAGTGAACAAAGAACACAAATACTCTCCAGAGTTCTATATGCAATAATAGGGTATTAAACTCTCAATAAATGTGCTTCTACTCTAGGCTTAATGTTATGTGAAAACAGCCTATTACTACCTATAACCGAAGGTGCTTGGTTATGGTATACAAAGTAAGGTGGTAAGAGAAGTTACAGCTTACATTACTTTAATCAATAAATGTCAGGCACTCCTGCATGAAAGAAAGTGCACTAAAGTCCTTCAACACCAACAAGGAATCTTCTTTAAATGTTAGATGCTATCAAGATGCTCGAATCGGAAATGGAACCCAAAAAGGCAGGCAGCGGAACAATGCTCGTGCAGGCTAAGCACACAAAAAGGCAGGATATATAATGCAGTCGGAGCCAAGAATATCCTAAACGCCACAACAATAATAATAATCGCCACGACAATGCAGTATTCCTATCAACAAAAAGAGCCTAAGTCGTTTGTGTCTCAATACATCAAACTAGGCTGCGAAATGCTTGTGTAATCGTAAACGGGTATGCATAAAAAAGAGTAATTGGTTTAATATACTTAATGTCTACTGTGACTGATAAAGTCTAGCTAGAGTCAATGATACGAGATACTGGTGCGCATGGCATGCCGCATAGCCTAGTGCAAATCTCAAGTCTGTGCGTCAAATATTACGTTATAGGGAAGGGTAGCTCTCTTGAGAAACCTTAATAACGAAGTATTAAGCGTTCTCCTGGCGTACCTCAAAGACAAACAACGAGCTTAGAACAGTGCAGAATGGTATAGGCAAAAAGCCCTCATTCGTGCATGCTCTACTCTCAATGGCACACAGACTAGAATTTACCCAATCAACTCCAGTTCTCAGGTATGTCATGCGGCTTTTAACTAAAGCCAGCACCCATCGGAAACAATACCTTATAGTATCAGACTCCTAGTCTAGCATTATCTAATCCAGCAGAACACTAATAATTATAGGAAGCAGTACTAAACAATATGAATGCCAACCAATGCTTCGTGATCAACTTATCTTAACAACTAACATACATGGGTTATATAAGACCTTAATGCACAATACAACTGGCCAGCATGAAGCTGATTATGCAGAGTTAACCAGAGGGGGTATAATATTAATAAAAGGTGGTGAAAGATATGGAAAATGAGAGAGATAGGCAGAGGAAAAGGTTCTCAGGGGCAGAGAGGGAGACAGGTATCAAAGGGATAAGAGGGATGCGTTCTAGAAACCAGATCTGAGGGAGAGAGTAGCGAGGGAGCTGTATATATACTAGCACTAGCTCGAACCGCGTAGAAAAGCGGTAACAAATCCTCTAGCCAATGCTAAAGAAGCTAGCTAAACATGACGTCATCAAGCATGGTAAAAACTCCTCCAACGAATCCCCACGAGGCCAGCCAGCTATGACGTCATCAAGAATAGCAAAACACTGCGCGCCTCCCCACACTCTGTTCTACTCTCTCTCTCTCTCTCTCTCAACTCCTATCATTACTACTTAATGATAAAACATATACTTTGCAATTAAATATATAAAGCCTTGACATGGGTGAAAACAAAGAGCCTTTCTGGACTGCCCATGACACGAGCTCTCATATGAAATAAAGCACACAACAATACATCAACTGTAGCCACATCCACTGCCCTGGCGATCCTAGCGAGTCACTGTAGGACAAGCCATGCGGTTCTAACGGAGTGGTTAACGTCACAACATAAAGGAACGAGTGCTTCCTCCGGGTACTCCGGGTACTCCGAGTAATACAAAAACCAAGGAACCAAAAGTTCATGTTAAATTAACCCTTCCAGCCCGGGTGTCCTTTTAAAAGGACACCGCGGCAGATGAGCAGGAACCTGGGTGTCCTTTTAAAATCTGTAAGCTTGAAAGCCTATTCAGCTTGGTCTGAATGCCGTGCGTCCGACGCATGTAAACAAAGCCGATCGTTGCATCATCGCATCTCCGAAAACAATAAGGAGACGTCGGATCAATGTTATTGTTGTGACGTCAGACGAAATTAGTGTCTGAAAAGCTCCGATATTGTCAACATCGCGGAAAAATTCGCTCCACGGAAATCGTCATCACAACTGAACCAGTTGACTTAGAGAGCTCTACTCAATGCCAGTCTACAGATTGGAAACCGCACTACGTTTATAGATGCGTGGGAAATTTCTAGCAGATAAAATTAAAAAAAATACGGTAGCCTAGGCCTAGACGTTTTTCGGCCAGATCGCCCGGATACGACCTCCGTCCTTAGGAGAACCTGCCCGGGCCCCGAGGGTTGAGGAACGAGAGCTTCCTCCGAATACCCCGGGTACTCCGGGTACTACTGAAAACCAGGGAACCAAGAAGTTCAGGTTAAATTTAGGAACAAGGCTTCCTCCAAGTACACCGGGTACTAGGGGTACTCAGGGTACTCCGAGCAATACTGAAAACCAAGAAACCAAGAGGTTCAGGTTAAATTAAGGAACACGAGCTTCCTCCAAGTACTCCGGGTACTCCGGGTACATACTGAAAACCCAGGAACCAAGAGGTTCAGGTTAAAATTAAGGAACAAGAGCTTCCTCCAAGTACTCCGGGTACTCCGGGTACATACTGAAAACCCAGGAACCAAGAGGTTCAGGTTAAAATTAAGGAACAAGAGCTTCCTCCAAGTACTCCGGGTACTCCGGGTACTCCGGGTAAACACTGACAACCCAGGAACCAAGAGGTTCAGATTAAAATAAGGAACGATAGCTTCCTCCAAGTACTCCGGGTACTCCGGGTAATACTGAAAACCAAGGAACCATGAGGTTCAGGTTAAATTAAGGAACTAGAGTTTCCTCCAAGTACTCCGGGAACTCTGGGGGGGGGGGGGGGGAACAATGTTTTCCTTCAGAAACAAACATCCGATGTACCAAAAGGTTCCGGTTAAATTAAAGACCAACGTTTCCCTCCGAGTTCTCAATGTAGAACAATGAATGGAAAAAGAAGGGAGGAGAGTACTCCAGTGGCATTTATGATAGCCTATAGACTATCCCACTTAAATCCATTCTTATATACGATGTAGCGAATATGCTACCTTACTCTAAATTCTTTAAAACATTCATAGGGCCAGCAGGCTACTCGACATTACATGAGCCTTCTACATAAGGAACTTGTACATGCTTTGGTTCTTTGCTCTTATATTATGTAACATTGATTCTTGGCCTTTTTCTGACAGGTGGGCTATAGTTCTCCTCAGTAATCTCCGCCCCCTCACCTGAGCCACAACAGACGAGGTATGTACGCCAGATGTCTTGTGTGAATCGTACATTGACTAAGTGTGCTCCAAATTTTGTTTACAAATTGTGCACTCTTCGTGTAACACTACCACAATCCGAGTGGCCACATAATAGCAGCGGGGGCGACTCAGGTATTACTAAACATTTGGGATGAAGTGAAAGTTTATATATCCTCAACTAAAAAAAAAAAAAAAAAAAAAGTCCCAGACATGGTCAGTAGGGACTATGTTTATTTCTTACTGGACGCTCTGTGTCTTCCACAACAGAAACCCCTAAAAAGAGGTCTATACCTACAGAGTTAAAAGGAACTTCCTCCCCTAACTGTCCTCGCCCCAAACTTGTTAGGCTTGACCTAGATAAAGATGAGGAACAATGTTTTCCTCAGGATACTATCACGATTAGATAGCACTCTAATCGTATTCATGATAGCCGATAGAATATATCCCCCTGGAATCCATTCTTATATAAGTTATGGCAGATACGTATTACGTACATAGTCTGCAGTTTACGTGATCACTACTTATTTGCTCATATATCAAAGTATTCTATACTTTCGATATTATGAAGTTTTCTCACGCTCGCCACATCGAGCGCGCAAGTGGCCAATAGGCTATAGCTCAGAGCCTCACTCTACTGAAAGTTACAGCACAAGAGATAGATTGGTATCTTCCTAGATATAAGTATTATATGAAGTTTTTCGGTGGATTTACTTCATTTGTCAATAGATAAGCTGGGGGCCAATGGTTCCGCTATTATCGAACTATAAGAAACACCGTTTCCTCCGGGTACTATCCCTATTATAAACCAAATATTGACAGTATATTAAGAGTTTTTCGAGGGATTTACTTCATTTTTCAATGAATAAGCTGGGGACCAATGGTTCCGCTATTATTGGACTATAAGGAACATCATTTCCTCCGGGTACGATCCCTATTGAAAACCAAATATTGAATGTATATTAGGAAGTGGTTAGAGGGATTTCCTTAATTTTTCAATTTATAAGCCGGGTGCCAAGGGTTCCACTGTTGTTGAAGGATAAGGACCAACGCTTCCTCTGGGTACTATCCCTATTATAAGCCAAATATTGACTTTATAATTCAAAGTTTTTCCATGGATTTACTTCATTATTCAATGCATAAGCGGGGGGCCAATGGTTCCGCTATTGTTGAACTATAAGGAACAATGTTTGCTTCGGATCCTATCCCTATTATAAGCCAAACATTAACGTTATAGTAGGAAGAATTTTGTTGGATTTACTTCATTTTTCAATGTATATGCTGGGTGCCAATAGTGTGGGCTATTATTGAACTATAAAGGAAAAGTTTCCTCTGGGTACTATCCCTATCATAAGCCAAATATTGAAATTATATTATGAAGTTTTTCGATGGCTTCACTTCATTTTTCAATATATAAGCCAGGTGCTAAAAGGTTCCTGCTTACTTATGTTATCACTTCTGACATGGAAATAGTTCGGAAACTTCGAGCCCTGGAGTCGGCGGGACTCCTGCGCCCCAGTGGGCTATTAGGGACAGATGAGGAGCAAAGCTTCCTCCGGATACTATCACTATTATAAGCCCAATATTGAATTGATATACACAGACTAACCAATGGTGTCCGGGTACCGGGTACCCAACGGACCTCCGGTGACATTGATAATCTACTGATTATTATTATTATTATTATTATTCCATTGTTATAACTTAACCCTTCCTACCCGGTCTGCCTTAGGTAAGGACAGCACGAAAGAAGGGCCGCTACCCGGTATGCCTTATCTAAGGCATGAGCTTAATAGCCTAATTAAGCTTGGTCCGAACGCTGTGCGTACGACGTATGTCAACAAACCCAAGCGTTCGTCACCGCACCTCCGAAAACAAGAAGGAGAAGACTCCTCAATGTTATTGTTCTGACGTCATGATGAAATTAGTGTCTAAAAAGCCCCCATATTGGCAACATCTCTGCAATATTGGCTCCACTGAAATCGTCATCACAACTGAACCAGTTGACTTACAGAGCTCTACTCAATGCCAAAATACAGATTGAAAACCGCACTACGATTATAGATGAGTGGGAAAGTTCTAGCAGTGAAAATAAACATAAATACGGTAGCCTAGGCCTAGACGTTTTTCAGCCATATCGCCCGGGTAGGGGCGACCGTCATTGGGTAAGACAGCCCTGGGAGGAAGGGTTAAGTTACTGCAAATTGCAATTACAGTCTCTCGAATTGAATTGAACTGAAATAGACCTTGACTCTTAGCTACGGTCCACTCTCTCCGGTTCCGTATTCCTGATTGGGTTGCTATGAAGGTCTTCGGGCTTCACCTCCATCTCCGGGTGCTGCCCAACGGCGTGTCTTTCCGGGTCAATGATAAACATCTTTCCCATAAGTTCTCAATGGAGGACAATGAATTTATATAAGAGATAGCAGATACGCTACTCTACTCTAACCTCTTTTACGGCATTCATATAGCCAATAGGCTATTCACCGCCAGGTGTTGCCCAACGTAATTTTTTGTTAAGTCGCTGTTAAAAGTCTTCACCTTGGGTTCTCAATGTAGAACCACAAATGAGAGAAAGGGGGGGGGGGGGATACTCTAATCATATTAACCTCTGAAGTGCGCATGGGGGTAATTGGAAACGTCCCCCTGTGCTGACGTATTTGAGGTGTTTCCGTCACTAAAATATTCATTGTGCCATTAATAGCATTAATATTTATCCATATGCGCCTATTATGGGTTGATTATAAAGGTATTAACCTGAAACAACAATAAAACGAGTGAAAACAGCGTTTGGATGGTCAAAATCGGAGATATAGCCCGCGAGTTGTATAATGTATGGGTGAGGCAATCTGCTTTCCCGCCAATTTCCCCCAAGGCCACTGAGACACAGTCGATCGATACTCTCTCTCTCTCTCTTGCACTCGCTTGCTATCAGTGATGACCACACCCTCCAATCGGATTTCTAATGTTAGCACGAAAATATACCTCAGAATAAGGGAATAACAGGGAAAATAGGTGATAACTGAAGGAGAGGAGGAAAGTGGGGAAGGAGGGGAGGTAGAGGACTGAGATTTTGCATGGCCCAGGGGCCAAAAAAAAAAAAAAAAATAAAAAAAAAAAAATATAAAAAAATATTTTTTTTCGATGTCAAAAGTTGATTTTTATTTTCTCTGACTCTTAAGAGTCTTCCCGCAGTGCGCCGGGGGAACTCTTAAGAGTCTCCCCGCAGCTCCCGGGTTAATGATAACCATCGACTATCCCACTCTAATCCATCTTTATATAAGATGCAGCTGATATGCTACCCCGTTCTAACTTCTTTTACTGCATTCATATAGCCAACAGGCTACTCGGCATTCTGTAGGCCTTATGCATGACGAGCCGGTACATGATTTTGTTCTTTGCTCTAGTATTATGTAACATTAATTCTTGGCCTGATGAGCAACAGCTCTCTCTTGTAATCGCCACGACCGTTGTGCAGTGGTTCGGGTTCAAAAGATGCAACAAATTCCCCCTTCTTGGACGTACGAAGTATGTACGCCATCTGTCTTGTGTTGATTGTACACTAGCTAGTGGGCTACTAAGAAGTGTACAAACTGTGCACCCTTCGTGAAACATCACAATCTGATTGGCCACATAACTGCGACTGGGGTGCCTTTTTTTTTTGCTCAATGTTTGGAGTGATGTAAAAGGTTACATATCCTAAGTCCCAGACATTATCCATAATGCCTACGTGAGTTACCTAAACATTCTTTTGCCCACGTCCCAACGAAGTTGGAGACCCTGTTCCAAACAAAGGTTCTAGCAGCAATTAAGTCCAAGTTTAGTCAGAGACAAGAGTCTCTGACTCCCCAGGTTAGGCTGTCCTCTCAGCTAATGCCTTCTACGCTACCTACTGTTCCTTTACAACCTGTAATTATACGAATAAAGACCACCACACCGTCTCGTCCCTCAGGGTCAATTGGTCCTAGTGTTCCCTAACCGGTGAATCAGTAGCGATTCCCACCCTTGACAGGTGGGGCTATTCCTAACCCCTTCACTCCGGGTGCCCTTGAGGAGGACCCAGGGTTTCCCAACAAGCCAATGTCTTTGCTTTATGATCCTGCCCGAGTTTTACAACCAATCAGTGATCCTCCTATTCCGGAAGACGCGGAGACAGGTATCCCTGAACTTTACCAGGTCCGTCAAGCCGGGGTCCTCGAGGTAAATGAGTTAAAACATCTGCGAGCAAAAGATGCTGAAAGGCGGGGAATGGAAATAGTCGTGCCTCCTTTCCCTTCCAGGTCTGATATTCAGTTTTGTGGACAACCCTGCCCCAATGTTTTCTGCCACAACATCCCGGGAGCCTCGCAGATTTCTCTAAGCTTGCTGCTCTTAATGCTATAAAGTCCCTCCTCAATGTGTTCTACAAAGATAGAAACTGTTGCTACACACCCTCAGTCTCGCATGTTACCTTAGAAGGAGTGGGACAAGGTCCGTGGGTGGAATGGGCAGTAGAGGCAGCAAAATTTGCTCTAGCCATCACTGCAATTGCCCCAATAAAGTTCCAAATGAGGAACATAGATTTGCTGCTTGTCATATGTGATCTGCACAACAATACAATGATACTTTCACCAAATGTCATAGAAGTAATCAAAGAATGATTAAAGCCGATGGTATTAGTGCCAGTTCTAAAAGGAACCGCAGTTTTCCTATCCCGCACGTTTCTTCTTCCCAAATGAGACAGCTTAAAGATGAGACCAGGCAGAGACCTCTCCTCACTCAAAATTACAGATTTTGCATGCTCACAGTGCCTCGGATACGGCTACTCCTTCATCAGGACGTGTGACTGATAACGTTGAACCTCAAGGATGCCTTTTGGCACATTCCGTTCTTCACAAGAGATCAAAGATTTCTTACAGACACCTTATCCCGGTGCAAGTGCAAGTCAGTGGAACGGGCACTCACACAAGAAGCTTTCAGCAAGCGGATTCACCCCTACATTTCAGCCTAGTACCTCCCGGGAAGGGCCAACCTTTGGGATGACACCTTACCCCGGGGCAAGAGTAGGCTACTCCAGTGGTATGGGCACTCAAACAGGAAGCTTTCGCCAAGCCGACTCTTCCTTCCCATCCACAAGTAGACCTTTTGGCATTCCACACATTAGCAAAGACCCCTCAATCTATAACCCGGTGGTCAATAACCCCAGCGCAGGGACTGGCCGCTTTTGCGGTCAATTCTCCCTACCGACAATTCCTTGAGACCTCTGGTGAACGCTTCAGAACTAGCGCCAGAGCTACAACTGTAGACATCACTATACCAAACACCTATAAGATGTACAGTTTATCTCAAGGTTTGTGTGATTTTACACAATTTTCTAATACAGTATCCAACTACACTACGTTCTTGCATAGTATAGTAATAAAGGGAAGGTCCATATGCAGCCGATAATGACTACAAACATAATTGTAAGCTGATTATAAACAATTATCAATTATTAATTGACAAAATTGGAAGGAAAATATCTGCTAACTTTGTATTGCATATAATGGGTGATATTAAATATATAAAACAAAAGTATGCATAGGCCAAAGTATGTGTCAGCTATAGAACAGGGTCGTCCATCTACCTGTTCCCTCCCCCAGGCACGACCCTCAGATGCACAATCAGACAAGGGTATAGTGTGTCACTTTGCGCCAATTTGGCCCACACAAGAGGGATACAACCGCCTGAGCCTATAGTGCCCGTCTCCAGTGGAATTTCCAATCTCTCAATTCCTATTGGACCAAGCTGGAAGCCTTCAGATTTCTCTAACTTTTGCATTATGGACGTTTTCCGGGCCAAATGGCTAAGAGAAAAATACGATCCTATCTTTCACCCTAAATCGAAGGCCTAATAGTCGGTAACCACTCTCAGGCGTCACACTGAAAGAGTTTTACTACCATGACTAAGTAAGAAGACAAAGCATTTTTCTTCTATAGTAAATAGTACGAGTTGTATGTACTGAATGAGTCTGGTTCTCCTTTCCTCCTTCGGAATCTCCAAAAGGAAAAAAAACAAAAAAGAAGGGGGGGGGGGGGATGTAGAACATAAATAAGTAAGTATACGAAGACAAAAAGTTTTCTTCTATAAGGCCTACAGTATTTGGTTTAGCGTTTTTGTCATCATTATCACTCTTAAATGTATTAATTGATAGATTATAAGTCGAACCACGGAGTACACATTAGTTCTGCATTAACCCGGGAGCTGCGGGGAGACTCTTAAGAGTTCCCCCGGCGCACTGCGGGAAGACTCTTAAGAGTCAGAGAAAATAAAAATCAACTTTTGACATCGAAAAAAAAATATTTTTTTATATTTTTTTTTTTTTATTTTTTTTTTTTTTTTTTGGCCCCTGGGCCATGCAAAATCTCAGTCCTCTACCTCCCCTCCTTCCCCACTTTCCTCCTCTCCTTCAGTTATCACCTATTTTCCCTGTTATTCCCTTATTCTGAGGTATATTTTCGTGCTAACATTAGAAATCCGATTGGAGGGTGTGGTCATCACTGATAGCAAGCGAGTGCAAGAGAGAGAGAGAGAGTATCGATCGACTGTGTCTCAGTGGCCTTGGGGGAAATTGGCGGGAAAGCAGATTGCCTCACCCATACATTATACAACTCGCGGGCTATATCTCCGATTTTGACCATCCAAACGCTGTTTTCACTCGTTTTATTGTTGTTTCAGGTTAATACCTTTATAATCAACCCATAATAGGCGCATATGGATAAATATTAATGCTATTAATGGCACAATGAATATTTTAGTGACGGAAACACCTCAAATACGTCAGCACAGGGGGACGTTTCCAATTACCCCCATGCGCACTTCAGAGGTTAATACATAAGCCAATATCAATATTTCAAACTGTAAATACAATGAGAGTGCTTTCTTTTTATGATTGACTTCAAATGTATTAATAGCCTATGGTTGCCATGCAATTGGTTTGGATAAATGGAGCAGTTGATATCCGTACATGTAGAAATCAATGAACATTTATTTGTTGATAATTGATTACAAAACAAAAATAACAGGTTGCAGTTTATCACAGTACTCGATTGATTGTATATTTCCTCTGAATAGGCTACCTGCCAATATCCAACAGTAGGCCTATCTTTCATGACATACACATACTGTACATAATTATATACTCGTAAATTAAATATTATGTCCGATATATGCCATCATCTACATATGCTCAGATACATTTTTAAATTTTCGAAACTCTCTAAAGCTTGAAGTAACTGAAATAAATAGGAGGAAAGTAGCGACATGTCAGTAGTAGGCTACTCCTACAGTATAGGCTACCCGGTACCGGATCATTTCTAATTCTATATACATATTTGTTTAATGTGTACTCTCTTGGTAAAACAACTTATTATATTATATAATTTATTTTGTGAATTGGTAATTACAAACTAGAATTCACCTGAGCGAAAGCAAAAGACGAAAATAAGGACATAATATAGATACAATGGCTCGTTCGTGTTCTTATTGGCTGACTGCATTCCTTACGGCACTGTGATTGGCTGTTGCAAACCTTCTACTTGAACAGAGTTTTAAACCGTGGAGTACTCGATCTCTATCTTAAGCCCGTGTTCTGAATACGGATAAACCTTTGTTTTTGATCCAGGATCGAGTAATCTCAATCCCAGGTTTAAACCTGCTCCGAAATCCGAGGTTTAAACCGGTGTTCTGAATTCGGGCCTCAGAGTTTGACATACCGGATCTGAACTTTCGAGACCTTTCTGAGTTCAAAGTTCTCGACGACTCACAAACAAGAACACATGATTCCGCTGCCCGGGTCGGCGAGTCTCGGTTGGAGGCTTTACCGGCCCCCCTGACCCGGTCACCGGGATCCACTTTACACCAACAAGGAGTACACGCCGAGGAAATGGCGTCTGGCCAACGTCCATCTTCTCGGCATTCGGGAACGCAGGACTCAGAAATGTCGAAGTCTGCGTCCCAGTCAGACCAAGAAAGTGGGGTTTTTTTAGCGAGGGACCAATTACAGGAGTTATTTCATGAGACAGGTTAAAGGTGAGCGACAGGTATCAGTTCCAGTACCAGTAGCCCTGGTGGTGCGATCTCTAGGGCAATTTCTTGTTCAACCTCAAGTTGATCTAAGTTTACCTACCCCTACTGTCACTCCTGTAGCTTCCACTTCGGGAGCTACGGCGCTGTTGCCGTCCAACCAAGGGGAGGTGTGGTGGAGTGGTCTTGCCACTGGCCTGGTAATCCAAAGGTCCCGGGTTCAAATCCCGATGTATCAATGGGAAGATATTATTGGGATGGAATTTGTGCTGTACCTAGTATCAGTGCATTACCAGAAGCCCACCGAAACGTCAATAAAATACCCTCATTGTTCCCTGATTAAATAGCACTGTATGAATATTCCCATATTCAAAATATGCTATAGGGGTGCAATGCCTGGTGAGTTATCTGCTCAACAGGTGGCGTTGTGTGTGTGTGTAAGTGTGAGAGTCCGAGTGTAGGGGGTGAGACAGTGAAGCACGGGAACGAGGTGGCTTCAGAGATGGGGTCGTTTCGGGCCATGAGTGAGCACCGTGCCTCATGTGAAGGCAAGATGGCAGGTGCTCGTTGTACTCTACGTGCTTCAAATGTCTCACTCCCTAGACTGGAACAAGACCTCACAGGCTTCACTGTTCATTGTAAAGCGGTGAATGTTAAGGCTCTCAGCCTATGCCCGAGAGGAAGTAAGTTGGAATATAGAAAAAAAAAAAAAAAAAAAAAAAAATCTGAAGTTGTTCTCTGATTTGCTCCCTCCCCCTCTTGATAAATCCATTCCTAGTAAAAAGGGCCCTTTGCCACTTTTATATGGGCCGGATACGTCTTGGTCTGTCGTTAAGCCTTTACGCCCCGAGGTCGCGCAACCCACAGTTACGGATGAGTTCCCTGTTCTGGAACATTGGGTTATTGAGGCAAGTGAGGCTAAGAAATTAAGGGCCAAGAACCAGTCTGGAGAGGTACTTGATGTTGTCGTCAGGGCCATTCCTACATTTTATAATCCTGACTATTTTGTGTACATGCCATCTCCTGCCTTGCCTCCCGCTTCCGCAAGAAAACTTTTTCCGACTGGACTAAGTCAGATGGGTTTAACGATTTAAAGCTGTTACAGGGCTTGACCCCAGAGTTAAATTCGATACCCTTCAGGGACTCTACGGGGTCTTCACTAGTTCAGATTCAAGGGGGGGAGTCAGGGCCGTGGGTTGCATGGGGACAAGAGGCCCAGCTGTTTGCCAGCACAATAACAAACAAAAGCAGTCATCAGCTTCCGCAAGAAGACAATCATTGGTTTTCAATGCCGGTAGGCAAGGCGGTAGGGATACCTCAACATATTTTTTATTTTTGGGGGGCCTCTAAACTTTCTTTATGCCAGTTGCCTGAACCTTTTTGTCCTCCCACACAGGTTCAGATCGATAAAGACTACAAGATGAGGCAGAAAGCCTGGAGACTGGCGTCCCAATACTTACTCAGCCGCCAGCTTGTGGCCTCTCTGGCCAGGACGGCTGAGTCAGTAACGGACGCTGGGACCCAGAAGGCTCTTTCTCTGACTAGGCGCCTTCTTCTCCAAAACTCCATTCAGTCTCTCGGCGACATCCGGACTGCTCTCTTTGAGGCGGTACAGGGTCCGTCAAGACCTGAGGGTGTACTTGGTTAGGAGACTCCCTGCAGAGATCGGTAGGAGACTGATATTATCAAATGTTTTCACCAAAACCCTAGCCTCAGACGATGCCTGGCGCACTGTCAATTTCCTTCTAGACTCACAACCTGCCACTACTTCTAAGTCAAAGAGTGAGCAATCAGTTAAATCCAAATTTAATGCTAAGAGTTCCTTTCGTGGTCAATCCCAGTAATTTCAGTCATCAAAGACTTACACAGCCCCTGTAAGTAGCGGGACGTCTCGTGGACGAGGTCAATCCAGGGGCAGAGGGTGTTGGTTTAGGGGTCAGTCTAGGGGTAAACACGGAAGTGATGGTAGCAATGCCTCTCATACTCCCACTCCAAAATCAGAGTCACAACCCTCCTCTTCAAAAACTGAGACACCACAAGGCTCTCTCATTCCCAGTGCCAAGGCAAGGCGAGATGGAAACGAGAGTACAGTAGAACCTCGCTCTTTCGGACTAATTGGGGGAGACCCCTGTCCTAAAGTGTCAAAAGTCCGAAAGGGCCGAGTCCGAACTTCACACTTCAGCCATTCGGATTTGTCTGAATGGCTGAAATAATGTCCGAAGTTTATAAGTCCGAAACTCAGCTCTTGGTCCGAATGCGATTTAATTTTTCTGAAAATCCGAAAGGCTGAAATAATGTCCGAAGTTTATAAGTCCGAATACACATTCACCGACCGTATGCCAGCGAATAGGCCTATACTTTCAATATTGGCAAGTGCATTTGGAGCGCCGAGATTCATCAGCTGATTTTCCGAGTGACCGATATCGTCGAAATACGATAATTTAATCATAAGTACTATATATATATATATCTTATATACTTACCTTAATTCTTTATAATATTTCAAGTCTACCGGCGGTACCATTACCGAAACACGTGTGTGTGTTATTTGCCGTGTTATTGGTGTTTGGCTATGTCGAGTGAGTGTGTGTGTGTGTTCTTGTGTGTGCGTGTGTTCAACTAAAGTTGCGCGGCGCATTGTTTTCGTGTCAAATAAATGGCATTTCATAGTACCAATGGACTTATTTGGATATATTATTGACCCTTGGTATGAAGGTATGTTGCCACTGTAATAATGCTGACAAATAAATAGATAAATGACTAATAAAGTAGGCCTGGGCTTATACGGCGAATACATATATACATACATAAAATTTTAAGACTGAGTGTTCCACACATACGTGCAGTTTCATTCCTAATGGCGGCGTTCCAGGCAACCCTGTTAAGGGCTGCTTCACTTGTCAAGTTCTTGGATTTGAGATCGGCGCGTATAATAATAATAATAATAATAATACTTTATTTCAGACTCACACAGTACAGAGGGGACCATACTGGGGTCCATATATACCTTACAGTAACATAAATATATATAAATATATATAAGCTACTGTACATAGGCTACATAAACTAAAAAGAAATTAAATAATACCCAGCTTGCTATCATGTAGTTCACAGCACTGCCTCAACCAAAAACAGTGGTCATCAAACTACTGTGTTACCAAAACCACTGTCCTAATTGTGTACAGTACCATGCCTCACATCATTTAGCTTCCGGTACAGTATGTTGCTACAGTACAGTATAGGAATATCGGTACTGTACTGCACTATGAGGATCAGTACCGGTATGCTAATTCTGTAGAGTAGCAGACCTGAAATCATTACTTAAGGTTAAATATAGAGCAACTTCCTCCAGTGTGCCTGGATCCTGGAGGTGTACACTATGCTTGGAGTTTGTAGCATTTTAATGATCCTGTTCTCAGAAGTGTTAAGGCGCTGAATGAATTTATATGTTAGCTTTCTAATGAGTGATTTGTAACAGTGTAAGTTCATATAGGCACATAGCGTACTTGTACTCTCATATTTTGAGAGCCCCAGAAACATTTTCATGATATTGTGATATGAGATACTTAGTCTATTCACTGTCATTTTCTTATAGTTCCACCATAGTTGTGCTGTATACATTGGTGAGCAGTAGGAGTTGAACAATGTTATTTTTGTATCCCATGTGCACATATGAAATTTTCTTAATATTGAATTTCCCTGCATGTAAAGTTGCCTTCGCTGACGACCCATATCCTCATCATCTGAGCGATCACATGAAATATAGTGTCCTAGATACTTTACTTTACTTACTTCTTCTATAATTTCTTCATACAAATGGAATTTAGGTAGCTTTGATTTCAATAGAAGGTTAGATTTAAATATTATGATATTGCTCTTTATAGGATTAAATTTGACTGAATGTTCGATTCCAAATTTTTCACATGCTCTTAATAATTTATCCAGTCCTGCTCCAGAGGGCGCGATTAAGGCTAGGTCATCAGCATACATGAGATGATTTACAATGGTGCTGCCAATACAGCACCCAGTGCGAGTCTTGTTCAGCTCCAGACTAAGATCATCCATGTAGACGTTGAAAAGATACGGAGACAATATCCCCCCCTGCCTAACACCATTGGTTACGGCGAAAGAGCCTGACAGGATGTTGCCCCATCTTACACACATTTTTTGATTAGCATACCAGAAAATAAGTATCCTAACAATATAGCTAGGCACTCCCCTGTTAACTAATTTTTCAAATAAGGTTTTGTGACACACCCTATCAAAAGCCTTACTTGCATCAAGAAAACAAGAGAAAATTGAGCTATTTAGTTTGTTGTATGTATCAATCACTTCTTTCAGCACATATATGCATTGGTCTGTGCCGTGATTTTTCTTAAAGCCAAACTGATTGCTGCTGGTGACAATATATGCAGACATTCTTTCTAGCATTATCATTTCAACTACCTTACTCACCACACTAGCAAGTGCTACTGGGCGGTAGTTGTCTTTTGCTGTAATTTTACCTGATTTATCTTTAATGACAGGAACAAGTATTACGGATATCATAGACTCCGGCAGGACACCATGCGTAAATAGACTGGTGATGCAAGAACTAAGTTTATCTATTAACAACTTATCTGCATATTTAAGATGTTCTGCATATATACCATCCAGCCCACAAGCTTTATTTAGGTTAAGTTTTCTTATGGCATTCTCAAGATCACTTTCAGTCACTTTAATGTCTTCATAATTACTATCTTTCACATATTGAATTGCACCATTAGTAGACCTTTGGTTTACACTGTTAAGTAGTTCCTTAAAATGAGTTTTCCATAAGTCAGCAATGTTCTCTTCACCCGTAACCCCCTCAACACTGACAGGTAATGGTGTGTTACAATTTTGCATGGATCTGATGTCCTTCCAAAAACAGTTAGTATCCTTTTCTGCCAGACTCTTTGCAAGGGCTTCCTTCCTTAATTGGTTTTCATTTTGCTTAATAAATCTAATGGCATATTTGGTCCTAGCCTTTGCTCTTTTGTGAAGTTCAAATATAGGCCCCTGTCTAGGCTGACCTACTTCAAGCCAATGAGACCTAGCATCTCTGGAGGCCTGATACAGGTCAGCCACATAGTCTTGCCAACCTGGCTTATTGAATGAGGACTTATATTTACGGCTATTAAAAATACTTTCCCCCGCTTTTGATAAAGAATCTATTATACTATTGTAAAATGTAATAATGTCCTTTCTGTGTTGTGCATCACTACATTTTGGATCCCTGCATTGTGCTACACCATTACCATCATATTGCACCCTATTTAATAAGTCCTTGGTTTTATCACAGTACATTTGGCACTCTTCATTTGAGATTACATTCCATGGAACTTTTGCCTTGATGCTATTGCTAGTTTCTGTTATTTCCGGTGCTTTATTAATTTGGATTGTTAATTCTATAGGTATGTGGTCGTCATCCGTAATGTCGTATCTTATGGCCATTTCTGAGATAGAGTCATGAAAGTCAGAGCTAGAGATTGCATGATCAAGCCACGACCTGGTCTCCCATGCTTCACTAACATATGTATAGCTATTTTCTGGAAGCAGGTTTTTGGAGGACAAAATTAAACCTTGCTCCTCACAAAACCTTAACATATGTTTAGCAAACATGGAACCACCCAACTCGTGAGGGGTAGCATTCCAATCACCTACCACTGAGTAACACGTTATCTCTAATTCAGAAATTAGGCCACCAAGCTCCCCTAACTTTTCCAAATAAAGTTCTTCATTTTCTGCACACTGATACGGTAAGTAAACACAAAATATTGCAAATTTTCTGTGTCCCACTTCCAGCTGTATTCCCGCACACCAGCTTAAATTTGTCTCAATGGTTTTAATTACACTATCTAGGCACGATCTCCACATTATTGCAACTCCCCCTGGGGGGTGACCTGCCACAATACCATCACGTGTGTCCGTAGTGGAGACCCCGTACCCATGGAAATCTTTATCTAATATGTTCAAATTACCTAAGTCCTGTTTTGTGTACCAGGTTTCCTGAAGGCAGACTATGTCACTGGTCCTTAATGTAGATACGATGTCAGGTCGCAACAGGAGATTCCTCTGCAATTGTATGAAGTTACTTTTATACTTGCTGCTGTTGTTGGTATCCCCTCCATTACTGCGATTTGGATAGTGGTGTGCGATGCCTCCAAGTCCCAGAAGCCTCTGCACTGTCCTCATTGGGATATTGTCTTGGTTCTCTGTACCAGTTGACATATGCATCTTCTGGCCACAGGTCAGGATTCATGAAAACATCTGGATCTGGACATTCGCTAGTTATACAAAAGGAGGCACAGGTAGTGGACCTGGAGAGGGTGGTCAGCTGTCTTACCTCTATATTTATATGTAGATTATCAGCCAAGTATGTCTTGAGATTCTCAGCAGTAACACTAGGGTTGAATCCTGTGGCAAACACCCTAGCTAGTCGGGGCCTTTTGATGGTATTGACCCTACCTTTAATTCCTGGCTGGTTTCTCGGTCTAGGGTGAACCTGCTCGCCTTCCCTAGAGTAGCGAGGCTTGCCATTCACCCATTTGACCATAGTCCATGGGTTTTCCCTTGCATTGGCTCCTTCATTTGGTTCAGTTTGTGTAGGTAAATTTGAGGATGGTAAAATGCCCCAGAACGAGAAGCCCACCACAGAAGCCATGAACGAACACCACACAGAAACACCAAAGGAAAGGTCCACAGAACGAAAGGACCAGCTGACCGAGCCCGCCATTCCAGACAGGCCCAAGCCCGCAGGGCTAAACAGCTCCAGGACACACCCATTTACCTTTTCTAAAACTGACCATTTTCCACACCTCACGTACACTAACCCCCTCGTGTCCTACACTCCTAACTACAAAGATGATGAACAGGAATATACATTCATATTAAAAACACCCATGCCTGTCCCGACGTTGAGCCAATGCCAACACATCAGACAGCCATAATTATATCTATGTATGTTCTTGCATCCGAGAAGTAGATGTTATATATCTTAGAAGTTAAAACACCCACGCTTGTCCCTAGACCTCGTATATCATATTCCATGACGAGTATAGATATATGTAACCCGTGCTCAGTCGCCCCTTGCATTGCTCCTCTAGTAACTAAGTATTAATATTAACATTCCCTAACATCTTGTCTTGCCAGACTAAGCTTCTGAAGACCCATCGCCCCATAAATCTATGTATGCAATCCTTAGGTTAAGTATTTTTATCCGCCATTGTGTTCACCTTTTTCCATTTACTTTCCACAATTGTCATACGTCTTCCCCTTGCCTCCTTCGTATCCACAGCCCACACTACGCCAATTTATTTCGTGTCTTACACCTCTTACCCCAACCAGAGATTGTATAAGATAACCTGGTTACCAGTATCTGTCATAAGTACCCCGAAACAATAACTAAGTACCCCTACGAACTGCCGCTGTGGGTGGTATTTTATATTTAATAGAAAACGCAGTTCCCAGGGCCAACTAATAGTATCCATAACCCTCTGACTGATCACATAACTATCTTTTCCAGACTCATATACCACCCCATAGTTGCATTCCCCGGTAGCATTTGGCTAACGTATTCTACTGCCTTTTCAAACTTCCATATCAATTGTAGCCTAATGCCACCCCCACGCCCAGGGACCTTAGGGGCAAACTTTCCCTGTAGCCCTTGAACTCCCCCCCCCCCCTCTCATTAAGACACCCGCGCTTCTCGACTCTTGTCCGACCTAGCCTCTCTCTCATACCTCTTGAAGATCCTTGAATTGTCCGTTACTAACGCTCTCCAACCTTTTATATATATACTCCTATCCAGCCTACCTTCACTTAGTAGGCCAGAACAACATTAGAACTTTACTAGCCCCTTGCATGCCATCTATTCTCTTACAACACATTCACAACCCTGCACCCAATGGTCGTCGGTGCGAGGCTAGCCGCCCCGCCAGTAACTAACTTCTATTGCCATACTTCCAGATAAATGTGGCAGAGTTAGCAACCCAGTCTCCACCATATCCAGCAAACCCTACAATTAACAACCAGCCGAGTAAAACCAGCTAGCTAAGGCACCTTCGGTTTTGGTATTAAAGACACTCACATCTGTCTCATACACAGAGGGTTATTACAAACACTGGTGATATGGCAAGCCCCTAGCCACAGCCGCCGGACGACTATATCAGAGAGAGGGCGCCCAGCTCCCCCTTTTTGCCCACCCGAGGAGGGAGACCCCCACCCCCGCGGAGGTATACCTGGCCCCTGTTTTGACTTTCGAGTCATTGCCAGGTAGCACAGGAATTCTTCCTATCAATGAACTAACCATGAATGACTAACACCTTTACTAACCTCTATTACCTCACAATAAACCATTTACCTTTCTTGCATGCTCTGATCACTAAATTAGCACCTCAGCTATACCATAGAATGAAGATTGAACAATCTAGAGAGACGCTCCTATCACAGCTGTCCCCATCCTCCTCGCAAAGTAGATCCAGTCTCTCTCCCCTAAATACGTCCAGTATAGCCAAAATAGTACCTCTTACTAAGGCTCAGTTATATGAAAATATAAAGGCTTCCTATCGCCCTGTGCCACAACAGTAAATACCATCTTACCTAGTCCCCATATCTATTGAGAGCTCAATTAAGTCCATAAGACTCGAGATCCCTACTGTCTACAGGGTCCAGAACCGAGCCTATAAATCTAACTCCCGCCCCCAGTCAAATCAGTTGAAAGCTAGACACCAACCAGGGGTCACTACCCTGCAGTTAATTTCTAGCTCTGCCCTTGTGTTGTTCCGGAGTGAGATCCCAGAACCGGCAGACTCCGTGGCAGATTTGGATAGAAGGACCTGCCCACGTATTGAAGAACTTCACACATATGGCCCCCCTGGACGGCCGCGGAACCAGTCGTTAGCCCCCAACATCATGGACGCAAGATAACCAGGACCAGACCCATCAGATACTACCCAAGATTCCCTTTAGCAGTACTACATATTACTGTGCTGTTTTAGATTCACTAATTAATATTTCTACGAAGTGGCTAAGACCTTGCCCAGTGTAATTCATACTTAACCATTCCATTTGGGACGTACTAAGCGATCAGTGCTCTTTAATTAACAGGCGACCTTGACTCTCGTAATTACTTTATTCAGATATTAAAACTCTAGTGATATCTAACGTTCGCCCACTGATTTGCGTTCTATGTATTTCTGAGACAAGGATATAAAACTTAGATCAGTATCCCCTGAGGTTACTAGAATTCCCGTGCTCTAAAAATACGTGTCTAATCTAGTCTGTGAACTACTACTTGTGCACCAGATCTACCAGTAATAAATCTAACAGTGAATATGAATCTATAAGTAACATTGATGGTCTTCGGTATATAAACCTGTGAAATCAAAGCCAGTGATCAGAAGATTAATACCTGAACGTTGGAAGTGGGAGACTAGGCTCCATCCAGATCCACTTATGCTAGTGTTGTTCAATTCTATTATATTGTCTTACACAAGTATTCTGCAGTGGTATATCAATAAACGTGATCATGTAACTTGCTACCATGTGTTTCTTTGTGTTCTCTATTCCTCATATCTTGTATTGTGCATGCAGCCTTATATACCCAGTCAATTTAGAACTCACATTACCCAAGTTAAACCTGTAGAAAAACAGGGCATAACAGATGGTGTAGCTGGCACTGTATTATCTTCTCTCGTTGCCGACGATAAAGATTGCTGTTGTGTTCGGTGTTGTTGCTGTTGTGGTCGCTGCTGCTGCCACACCTGGTGTTGCCTTTGATATGAATGCTGCTGCTGGGTTAGTTTGGATTGTTGTAGTTGTCGCTGGTGTTGTTGTTTTTGTTGATGCTGTTGCTGCTGCTGCACCTGCTGTTGTTGCTGCTGCACCTGCTGCTGTTGTTGCTGCTGCACCTGCTGCTGTTGTTGCTGCTGCACCTGCTGTTGTTGCTGCTGCATCTGCTGTTGTTGCTGCTGCACCTGCTGTTGTTGCTGTTGCACCTGCTGGTGCTGCTGCTGTTGTGGTTGTTGCTGCTGTTGTGGTTGTTGCTGCTGTTGTTGTTGTTGCTGTTGATGCTGTTGTTGTATGGGTCGCTGTTGTTGCTGGGGCTGTTGTGTTTGGAGTTGTTGCAGCTGTTGCTGTTGTAGTTCAGCCTGCTGTTTCTGGTGGTGGTGTTGTAGGCCTATGGGTGGTTGTTGTTGTTGATGCTGTTGTTAATAATAATATAATAATAATAATAATTCTTTATTCCAGACACATAAGATAGATACAGTATAAATACAGTACGACCTAGTGGTCCATATCACATACACTTCTCGTCAGAGCACAGATAATAATTATACACAAAGATATATTAATAAAGACACAATAAAATAAAAAATACAGTAGGCCTATTTACAGAATAGAGCACATATCACATTTTGTCACAATATAACACAGATAGGCTAACTAAGGCTATTGCTCAATGTTGGTTAACACCTATTGCACAGATCATTGCTCATAGTTCAATTAGACCTATATATTACATTACAGTACATACTATGTGTGCAGCAGCTTCTGCCAGTGAGATATAATACGGGATTCATAGATATGATCACTAGACCAAAGAGCTACAATCAGCGTGTTACTGGAGGATTGCAGTCGCTGCGAAAAGCTGTACACCAGTCTCCTGATGACAGCCCGACAGCACTGCACATCCAACAGTGTGCACACCATACTAGTGCTTTCATATTTAGAGAGACCAATGAACATCTTGAGTATATTATGATAGGATGTACACAGACCATTTATGGTGGCTCTCTTATACTTCCACCACAAATGGGCCGTGTACATAGAGGAACAATATGTCCGGAACAAAGTGACTTTAGTTTCCCAATTACACATGTGGAATTTTCTCAAGATGGTGTTACCACGTAAATATAGCTGTCTGCGCTGACGGCCGATATCTGCATCATCTGAGCAATCGTTTGAGATAATGTGTCCCAGGTTTTTATTTTGTTTACTTCTTGAATAATTTGATTATTGAGTGAGAAATTTGGCAGTTTACTTTTATACAGTAATTTTGATCTAAATATAAGAACAGCACTTTTCAGTGGGTTGAATTTAACACAATGTTTACTACCAAAAGATTCACATATATCAAGAAGTTTGCTCAGACCCGCAGAAGACGGTGCAATAATGACCAGATCATCAGCATACATGAGATGGTTGATGATTTTATTCCCACCATAACATCCAATCTGCTCTTTATTCAATTTATCACTTAATTCATCCATATATACATTGAATAAGTAAGGTGAGAGAATACTACCCTGTCTCACTCCATTGGTTACTGTAAAGGAATCCGAAATAATGTTACCCCATCTTACATTAAATGTTTGATTGGCGTACCAGTACTTCAAGATTCTCAGTATATAGGATGGCACTCCCCTTGTTGCTAATTTATCAAACAGGATATTGTGGCAGACTCTGTCAAATGCCTTACTAGCATCAAGAAAGCATGCAAAAATAGAGCTGTTCATTTTGATGTACCCATCCACTAGCTCCTTCAGAGTGTAGATGCACTGGTCCGTACCATGATTCTTTTTAAAACCAAATTGATTACTATTAGTTGAATATACACTGAGATTCTGTCTAAAATGATTAACTCTAGTATCTTACTTACAATACTGGCAAGGGCAATAGGTCTATAGTTGTCTTTTGATGTAATTTTGCCAGCCTTGTCTTTAATTACTGGTATCAAGGTAACGGACATCATAGATTCTGGTAGGAAACCATGGATTAGAAAGCTGGTAAAGCAACTGCTGAGTTTCTCCAAGAGGAGAGTGGAGGAGTACTTCAAATGTTCAGCATATATACCATCAAAACCACAGGATTTGTTAGCATCTAGCCTACTTATTGCAGCCTTGATTTTTTCACTTGTAACTTTAATTGTGTCATATTTTTCTTCTTTGTTACACTCTGTTGTAGCAGCAATGGTATTTCCTTGGTGCCCAACAGAGTTAAACAAAGTTTGGTAATGTGTTTTCCAAAGATTGGCTATGTTATTAGTACCAGAGATCCCATCTACACTAACGGGTAGAGGTGTGCAGCTATTATGCATTTTTTTAATATCCTTCCAGAAGGCCAATGTGTCTTTGCTAGCAAAGTTTTTGGCCAATGCTTCTCTTCTTAATACATTTTCATTGTTTTTTATATATCTGATTGCATACTTGCATCTAGCCTTTAGTCTTGTTCTAGATGCTGCTGCTGTTGTTGTGTCACTTGTGCCTGTGGTTGAGGTGGAGCGTTAGTAGAGTTATTTTCTAACTTATTCACTCTGTCAGCTACATTTGAAACCACACTGCTTATGTCCACTATGGTTTCTTTTTGACCTGTGGTACACTCTCTCAGTAATTTAACTTCCATTTGGGTGTTCTTGATTTCACTAAGTAGCACTGACACATCTATCCTATCAAATTGTATAGGTGGTAGGTCCTTTAGGTCCATGGCCACGAAAGTGGGTAAGCCCATAGCCTTACTCTCTTGTAGCAATTTAATAATGTCTTTAATGTTCTCATCACTTTTGTTTGCACCAACTCGTTTAATATTTCGATAATTGTTATCTTCACTAGTACCAATAAGATCGAACACTCTGTTCTTGGCTGCCACAATTTTATCTTCATCATAAAAGGGCACACACAGCTGCACAATACTGTCTGTAGGTAGACTATCTATTTTATTTGATATAAAGCATAACAGTTCGTTGATTTCAAGGCCATCACTATTTCGTCCCTGGGTTGAGATTGTCCCACCTCGCCCCGCCATCTTGATTGATACCCAGATGACCAGGGGGGCAGATATTCCACTTCACTTAGTATAGTCAGATCCCAGGTCTTCCTCGGTCCACCCTTTGGTGCAGCTCCCTCCACAATCACAGACCTGCATTTTTTCACCTAATTTTGTTCATCCATTTTCTCCACATGTCCATACCATCCCAGTCTACTTGTACGCATCACCTCGCTAATACTCTTTATACCTAAACTTCTCCTCAGCTCAACATTTGTTATTCTATCCTGTAGCCTGGCCCCACACATCCATCTCACCATTCTGTTGACATCCTCTACTTTAACGGCCCATGTTTCTGAGGCATACGTCATTGCACTTCTAACACATGAGCCTTACACCTTTTCCTTCAGGGGGAGAGGCATTCTTTTCATGGTCAGGATTGGCATCAATTCTCTGAACTTCCCCCAGCCACACCTAATTCTAGCAACAGTGGCAGCCTCGGCCCCACCACCGGCAGAGATGGTATCTCCTAGGTAACAAAACTTGTTCACCAGCTCCAAAGACTCATTTCCAAAATTCACAGCCACAGGATCATCACTTAACACAAGCTCGCCTTTGTACACTACGCACTCAAATTTCTCTATTTCTGACTTATCCTTCGGCAGGGGCCCCTTTATTCTACTACAGCGCTTACTCCCATGGTGTACCCAACTTCGACAGATGCTACATTGAATTGAGTTAACGCCCACTCCCTTTCCACACACTGCACATGGGTATGCACCGCTCTTTTCCACATTGCCTCGTCTCAATCTACAATGCATAACCTTGGTTTTGTTAATATTGACTCTTAAACCACTAGAACCTATTTCCTAGGGTGAAAATAATTACTGCTCGTCATACCAGGGGTCAATAATATATCCAATTAAGTCCATTGGTAGCCTACTATGAAATTACATTTATTTGACACGAAAACAATGCCGAGCATCTTTAGTTGAACACACACACACACACACACTCGACATAGCCACACAACAATAACACACACGTGTGTTACAAATTGTTGTTGTTGTTGTTGCTGCTAGGCTGGCCAACAATCTACTGCCTTCAATAAAGATACAGTTTAATGGATTTTTCTTTGGCTTTTACTATTATAAATCTTATTTGGTAAAATGAAATTAAATTCCATAGAGTATAATTACAATAACATTTTATTGCATACAGAAATAACTCCCTACCTAGACCGATCAATACGGCCGACATAGCTACACAAGAACACAAGAACACCATCAGTGCATAGTTTCAAAGCACAGTATGACAAACATATCTTAAGAGGCGGGAATTAACGAGCATGCTCACTCCCGCAAATACAACTAGTGTAAGTACTAGTGTAAGTACACACACACACACACACACACACACTCGACATAGCCACACAACAATAACACACGTGTGTTACAAGTTGTTGTTGTTGTTGTTGTTGTTGTTGTTGTTGTACAGTTTAATGGAGTTTTCTTTGGCTTTTACTATTATAAATATTATTAGGTAAATTTCAATTCAATTCCATAGAGAATAATTATAATAACATTTATTGCATACCGTATATCAGTGGCGACCGACATAACCACACAAGAACACACACACACACACACACATATTATACGGTCACAATGGCCGAGCGCACTAAGTCACCATACTCTAGTCGCTTGACCCAGGTAGCGCAGGTTCGATCCCAGCTACCTGCCGGTGAGGTTTCTGTCAAAAACTTTCCGGGCTGTGGAGGTAAGGTGTGGATGCGCCACCTCTGGGTTCCACCTGGTTCCCTGCCCACATCCTACCCCTTCTGGGGGTATGAAGGCGCCCTTGTGGCAGCCAGAGTCAAATATGTTGACTACTTAGGATAAGTTAGGTTAAGGATTGTGTATTTTCAGCCTCATTGGCTGCCGGCTCGAAATAAACCGATTATTATTATTATTATTATTATTACACAATAAAGTGAGAAGGAAACACACTGAGGAAAAATGGAATGAGTATAAGAATGCTAGAAACAACTATGTTAAGACTATAAGAGAGGAAAAAAAGAACTTTGAAAAAGATATAGTAAACAAATGTAATAAAGAACCCAAACTGTTCTATAGTTATATCAATGGCAAACAAAAATAAAGGACAAGATAACAAAGCTTAGGCTAGAGGGTCAGTTATATGAAGACACAGTGGGTATGTGTGAAATTATGAATGATACATTAACATCCGTGTTTGTGGAGGAGGATGACTATGTAGAACCTGTGGTGGAATTGAATGAGATACAGGGACTAGAGTCGATAGAAGTCAACCAGGATGAACTAAAATCATTGTTGGAAGAATTGGACGTGAGAAAATCTATGGGCCCAGATAACATTGCTGGATGGGTATTAAGAGAATGTTCTGAACAACTAGTGAGACCTATTTTTAATATTGTTCAACACTCATTAAACAAGGGGGAACTTCCCTTAGAATGGAAACAAGCAAATAAAACTCCAATATATAAAAGTGGAAATAAAGAAGACCCGCTAAATTATCGACCGGTATCCTTAACGAGTGTTATATGCAAGCTTTGTGAAAAGATTATTAGAAAAAGATGGGTGGGTATGTTGGAGGAGAGGGAAATAATTTCAAGGAAACAGTTCGGGTTCAGAAAAGGTCATTCGTGTACCACAAATTTGTTTAGTTACTATGATAGGGTAATTGACATTGTACAAGGGAGGGAGGGGTGGGTAGATTGTATTTACTTAGATTTCAAGAAGGCATTTGATAAGGTGCCTCATAAGAGATTGTTGTGGAAGCTCAGGACTGTGGGGCGGGTTGAGGGAGTATTATTAAATTGGATGGAAAACTATTTAATTGGGAGGGAAATGCGAACAGTAATAAAAGGAAAGTTCTCCTCGTGGAAAAGGGTAAAAAGCGGAGTGCCTCAAGGATCGGTGTTGGCCCCAATCATGTTTTTGGTTTTCATCAACGACCTTCAAATGGGAATAGGCTCATATATGTCTATGTTTGCTGATGATGCAAAATTAATGAAGCATATTACAAATAGGAGTAGTTGTGAAGAATTACAGAGAGACCTAGATAAATTATATGAGTGGAGTCAAACTTGGAAAATGGAATTCAACACGAGTAAGTGTCATGTTCTTGAGATGGGAAAAAAGTAAATATAGACCTTCTTGGGAATATAAAATAAGAGATGAAATAATTAGTAAAGCTGGGAAAGAAAAAGACCTAGGGGTAGTTATGGCAGATAGCTTGTCACCTGAACAGCATATAAATAAAATAACTGGTGAAACCTATGCAGTGTTGACTAACATGAGAATAACTCTGAATTATTTAGATGAAGAGATGTTAGCAAAAATAATAGGGACAAAATAATACGACCAAGACTGGAGTATGCAGCAGTGGTGTGGTCTCCACACCTTATTGTTATGCCCTGTTTTTCTACAGGTTTAACTTGGGTAATGTGAGTTCTAAATTGACTGGGTATATAAGGCTGCATGCACAATACAAGATATGAGGAATAGAGAACACAAAGAAACACATGGTAGCAAGTTACATGATCACGTTTATTGATATACCACTGCAGAATACTTGTGTAAGACAATACAATAGAATTGAACAACACTAGCATAAGTGGATCTGGATGGAGCCTAGTCTCCCACTTCCAACGTTCAGGTATTAATCTTCTGATCACTGGCTTCGATTCCACAGGTTTATATACCGAAGACCATCAATGTTACTTATAGATTCATATTCACTGTTAGATTTATTACTGGTAGCTCTGGTGCACAAGTAGTAGTTCACAGACTAGATTAGACACGCGTATTTTAGAGCACGGGAATTCTAGTAACCTCAGGGGGTACTGATCTAAGTTTTATATCCTTGTTTCAGAAATACATAGAACGCAAATCAGTGGGCGAACGTTAGATATCACTAGTTTTAATATCTGAATAAGGTAATTACGAGAGTCAAGGTCGCCTGTTAATTAAAGAGCACTGATCGCTTAGTACGTCCCAAATGGAATGGTTAAGTATGAATTACACTGGGCAAGGTCTTAGCCACTTCGTAGAAATATTAATTAGTGAATCTCTAAACAGCACAGTAATACGTAGTACTGCTAAAGGGAATCTTGGGTAGTATCTGATGGGTCTGGTCCTGGTTATCTTGCGTCCATGATGTTGGGGGCTAACGACTGGTTCCGCGGCCGTCCAGGGGGCCATATGTGTGAAGTTCTTCAATACGTGGGCAGGTCCTTCTATCCAAATCTGCCACGGAGTCTGCCGGTTCTGGGATCTCACTCCGGAACAACACAAGGGCAGAGCTAGAAATTAACTGCAGGGTAGTGACCCCTGGTTGGTGTCTAGCTTTCAACTGATTTGACTGGGGGCGGGAGTTAGATTTATAGGCTCGGTTCTGGACCCTGTAGACAGTAGGGATCTCGAGTCTTATGGACTTAATTGAGCTCTCAATAGATATGGGGACTAGGTAAGATGGTATTTACTGTTGTGGCACAGGGCGATAGGAAGCCTTTATATTTTCATATAACTGAGCCTTAGTAAGAGGTACTATTTTGGCTATACTGGACGTATTTAGGGGAGAGAGACTGGATCTACTTTGCGAGGAGGATGGGGACAGCTGTGATAGGAGCGTCTCTCTAGATTGTTCAATCTTCATTCTATGGTATAGCTGAGGTGCTAATTTAGTGATCAGAGCATGCAAGAAAGGTAAATGGTTTATTGTGAGTTAATAGAGGTTAGTAAAGGTGTTAGTCATTCATGGTTAGTTCATTGATAGGAAGAATTCCTGTGCTACCTGGCAATGACTCGAAAGTCAAAACAGGGGCCAGGTATACCTCCGCGGGGGTGGGGGTCTCCCTCCTCGGGTGGGCAAAAAGGGGGAGCTGGGCGCCCTCTCTCTGATATAGTCGTCCGGCGGCTGTGGCTAGGGGCTTGCCATATCACCAGTGTTTGTAATAACCCTCTGTGTATGAGACAGATGTGAGTGTCTTTAATACCAAAACCGAAGGTGCCTTAGCTAGCTGGTTTTACTCGGCTGGTTGTTAATTGTAGGGTTTGCTGGATATGGTGGAGACTGGGTTGCTAACTCTGCCACATTTATCTGGAAGTATGGCAATAGAAGTTAGTTACTGGCGGGGCGGCTAGCCTCGCACCGACGACCATTGGGTGCAGGGTTGTGAATGTGTTGTAAGAGAATAGATGGCATGCAAGGGGCTAGTAAAGTTCTAATGTTGTTCTGGCCTACTAAGTGAAGGTAGGCTGGATAGGAGTATATATATAAAAGGTTGGAGAGCGTTAGTAACGGACAATTCAAGGATCTTCAAGAGGTATGAGAGAGAGGCTAGGTCGGACAAGAGTCGAGAAGCGCGGGTGTCTTAATGAGAGGGGGGGGGGGGAGTTCAAGGGCTACAGGGAAATTTTGCCCCTAAGGTCCCTGGGCGTGGGGGTGGCATTAGGCTACAATTGATATGGAAGTTTGAAAAGGCAGTAGAATACGTTAGCCAAATGCTACCGGGGAATGCAACTATGGGGTGGTATATGAGTCTGGAAAAGATAGAGTTATGTGCTCAGTCAGAGGGTTATGGATACTATTAGTTGGCCCTGGGAACTGCGTTTTCTATTAAATATAAAATACCAACCACAGCGGCAGTTCGTAGGGGTACTTAGTTATTGTTTCGGGGTACTTATGACAGATACTGGTAACCAGGTTATCTTATACAATCTCTGGTTGGGGTAAGAGGTGTAAGACACGAAATAAATTGGCGTAGTGTGGGCTGTGGATACGAAGGAGGCAAGGGGAAGACGTATGACAATTGTGGAAAGTAAATGGAAAAAGGTGAACACAATGGCGGATAAAAATACTTAACCTAAGGATTGCATACATAGATTTATGGGGCGATGGGTCTTCAGAAGCTTAGTCTGGCAAGACAAGATGTTAGGGAATGTTAATATTAATACTTAGTTACTAGAGGAGCAATGCAAGGGGCGACTGAGCACGGGTTACATATATCTATACTCGTCATGGAAAATGATATACGAGGTCTAGGGACAAGCGTGGGTGTTTTGAACTTCTAAGATATATAACATCTACTTCTCGGATGTAAGAACATACATAGATATATTTATGGCTGTCTGATGTGTTGGCATTGGCTCAACGTCGGGACAGGGCATGTTTTTTAATATGAATGTATATTCCTATTCATCATCTTTGTAGCAAGGACAGTGCCGCTATGTCGTATCAATGCTGGTGGCAGTTAATATTATAGACTTAGTTACTAGAGGAACAATGCAAGGGGCGACTGGGCACGGGTTACATATATCTATACTTGTCATGGAAAATGATATACGAGGTCTAGGGACAGCGTGGGTGTTTTAACTTCTAAGATATATAACATCTACTTCTCGGATGCAAGAACATACATAGATATAATTATGGCGGTCTGATGTGTTGGCATTGGCTCAACGTCGGGACAGGCATGGGTGTTTTTAATATGAATGTATATTCCTGTTCATCATCTTTGTAGTTAGGAGTGTAGGACACGAGGGGGTTAGTGTACGTGAGGTGTGGAAATGGTCAGTTTTAGAAAAGGTAAATGGGTGTGTCCTGGAGCTGTTTAGCCCTGCGGGCTTGGGCCTGTCTGAAATGGCTGGCTCGGTCAGCTGGTCCTTTCGTTCTGTGGACCTTTCCTTTGGTGTTTCTGTGTGGTGTTCGTTCATGGCTTCTGTGGTGGGCTTCTCGTTCTGGGGCATTTTACTTCCCTCTCCTTCATTATAGGCTCGTCCTCGAGCCTCAAGGGTGAAGTAAAAAGAAGCATAGTCAGAAAAGTGTAGGTTAACAAGAAAAGTAGTATGACTAAGGGAAAAAAATAATATATACAGTATATGGAAAACATGTAAATTTAAGAAAGGACAGATACTTAAGAACACAGGAAATTAAGAAGAGGTAAAGTGTTTAACAATGTATAAAGCAAATTTAAAAGATAGTCAGAAAAGTGTAGGTAACAAGAAAAGTAGTATGACTAAGGAAAACAAATATAGTATATACAGTATATGGAAAACATGTAAATTTAAGAAAGGGCAGATAATTAAGAACACAGGAAATTAAGAAGAGGTAAAGTGTTTAACAATGTATAAAGCAAATTTAAAAGATAGTCAGAAAAGTGTAGGTAACAAGAAAAGTAGTATGACCAAGGAAAAAAATAATATATACAGTATATGGAAAACATGTAAATTTAAGAAAGGACAGATACTTAAGAACACAGGAAATTAAGAAGAGGTAAAGTGTTTAACAATGTATAAAGCAAATTTAAAAGATAGTCAGAAAAGTGTAGGTAACAAGAAAAGTAGTATGACTAAGGAAAAAAAATAATATATACAGTATATGGAAAACATGTAAATTTATAGAATCATGCCCAATCGCTTAGGAATTGAAAACATTCGAAACAATTTAGTACAATAATATCCTCATCATCATCAGGGGGGGGGGTATTTAGGGTCGCCGTTAGTCTGGGTGACGGTCTGGTAATAGGGGGTGGTGGTTCACTTTCACTTTGGAAGGGCGGGGTGGATATACCGTTAGTTCTTGTCGTTAGGAATGTGGGTCTGGGGGCGAGCTGGCCCGGGGCCAGTTTTGGAGGGGGGGTCTAAGTGGTTTCGGTCGGGGGTAGTGATAGGGGGGTTTTAAAGATGAAACGGGCAGGTCGAGTCGGGGTTGTTGCTGCGAAAGAGGTTGGTGCTGGGGAGGGGTTGAATTGTGTAGAGAGTTGTGGTCGTGAGTGGGGTTTGGGGAAGGGTGAGTAAGGCTGAAGGTTGAGAGTTTACTATGATCAGGTGGTTTGGAGGTTTGGTGTGTGGGGATTTGATAGGGAGATGGTGGGGGGGGTCTGGGCAGGCAGGGTTGTGGTTTGAGAGGGGTTGAATTTAGACTGATTTTATTTCCGGGAGAGACATGGATGGGATTTAGAGGAGTGGTTGAAGTTGAGAGGTTGATTATGTTGTTTGGGGCGAGAGAGAGAGTATTTTGGGGTTTAGCCAAGGTGGAAAAAGTTTTGTGGTTGGATTGGGATGAGAGTGGTATTTCGTCGAGCGGGATCTTTGGGGGGGGAATTTGGGGCGGGTGGGGTAACGGTGAAGAGGGGGAGGTTGAAAGTTTAGCTGGGCTCATGATGGTGGGGGACCGACTGGTGAGCAGGTGTTCGGTACACATGAGGGGGGGAAATCACTTTGGTGGGGGTCACGCGTGAGGGGGGGATTAACGGCGCGTGTGGGAGGATCAGAGTGATGGGGTGTGTCGGTGGCAGTGACGGTTTGCTTAGAGGTTATCTGGGGTTGGCGGGTTTGTCTGTCATGAGGGGGTGAGTCAAGTGTGGGTTTTTTAAGTTTATTAGGGGTGTGAATTGTGGGGGGGTGGAAGGGAGCTACTGACGGAAAACTGTCACAAGGGAGATTTTGTTGGTGGGAATTGGTGAGGTGCAAGTTTAGCTGGGCTCATGATGGGGGGACCGACTGGTGAGCAGGTGTTCGGTACGCATGAGGGGGGGGGAAATCACTTTGGTGGGGGTCACGCGTGAGGGGGGGATTAACGGCGCGTGTGGGAGGATCAGAGTGGTGGGGTGTGTCGGTGGCAGTGACGGTTTGCTTAGAGGTTATCTGGGGTTGGTGGGTTTGTCTGTCATGAGCGGGTGAGTCAAGTGTGGGGTTTTGAAGTTTATTAGGGGTGTGAATTCTGGGGGGTGGAAGGGAGCTACTGACGGAAACTGTCACAAGGGAGATTTTGTTGGTAGGGTAATAGCTGAGTATTTCTGGGGGAGGGGGGAAACATAGTTGGGTCCCTAGGTCGTCACGCGTGAGGGGAGGGTTAACGGCGCGTGTGGGAGGGTCAGGGTGGTGAGAGGTGAGCGAGTTAGGAAACGGGATTTGTTGGGGGACTGCGGCGGGTTGGTGGGGGAAGAGTTAGGTGTAGAACAGGGGTTATTGGTAGAGGACTGATGTATTGATTTGGGGTTGTTAACAGGACGAATTTTAGGAATCTTCTTGGTGGCAGTCACGGTCTGGTTAGCGGTTATCTGGGGTTGGTGGGGTTGTTTGACATTAACAGGACGAGTTTGGGGAATTTTCTTGGTGGCAGTCTCGGTCTGGTTAGAGGTTATCTGGGACTGGTGAGTTTGTTTGATATGAGAGGGCGAGTCAAGTGTGGGGTTCCGAAGTTTTCTAGGGGTGTGAATTGTGTGGGGGTGGAAGGGAGCTACTGACTGAAAACTGTCACAAGCTACCGACGGAAAACTGTCACAAGGGAAATTTTGTTGGTGGGGGGATAGCTGAACATTTCTGGGGTCATGGGGAAAATATGTTGTGGTAGGCCTACATAGGTAGGCATAGCTAGAATACGGGGCTTGTTGGGGGGGCTGCGGAGGGTTGGTGGGGAAGAGTTCACTGGGGTTGGACTTTCACCGGAAGTCATTTTGGAAGGGTGCACGGAGTCTTGGATAGGGGCTAAAAGGTTGGATAGGGGATTCATCGAACTGCGTAGGCATTCTTCTCTGATGGAGAGCATATGTTCTTCGAATAAGCCATACGGGTCGAGATGGGCGGTGATGTGGGGTGGGAGGATGTTTAACAAAGCGGTGAATAAGAGTTCATTTTGTTGGTCGTAATCTTCATAGCTATACGTGGTCCTCACGTATCTGTAGAGTTGTATGAGGGTCACATTTATATCCCCTTCATACTTGATCTCGTTGACTTTTATTATTTTGGGGGCGACGGGGGAACCCAAAAGTGGATCTAAGGTCCGGATCACGAAGGATCGAAACTGGTTCCAGGTACTCTCTGGCGTATCCTGTGTCACCATTTGGTGAATAAATTCTTGAAAGGTAGGCTTATCAACTAGTTGGGAAACAGCTTCTCCCAACTGTATAATATGCAAAATTGCCCAGGCGATTTTTTCGTGGTCATTATGAAGTACCACATCGTACACTGGCTTTATTATGTCTAAGTAACTGGTGATATCATAAGTGTTTATATCATACTTGGGAATGTGTGCGAATGGCTGAAGATTTCGCGATGTTGCCATGCTTCTACTGTTCCAAACTTGCAGTGTAATGCAACCTTTTATCCGAATCAAGAACCACCGCTGCCGCCAATGTTATGCCCTGTTTTTCTACAGGTTTAACTTGGGTAATGTGAGTTCTAAATTGACTGGGTATATAAGGCTGCATGCACAATACAAGATATGAGGAATAGAGAACACAAAGAAACACATGGTAGCAAGTTACATGATCACGTTTATTGATATACCACTGCAGAATACTTGTGTAAGACAATACAATAGAATTGAACAACACTAGCATAAGTGGATCTGGATGGAGCCTAGTCTCCCACTTCCAACGTTCAGGTATTAATCTTCTGATCACTGGCTTCGATTCCACAGGTTTATATACCGAAGACCATCAATGTTACTTATAGATTCATATTCACTGTTAGATTTATTACTGGTAGCTCTGGTGCACAAGTAGTAGTTCACAGACTAGATTAGACACGCGTATTTTAGAGCACGGGAATTCTAGTAACCTCAGGGGGTACTGATCTAAGTTTTATATCCTTGTTTCAGAAATACATAGAACGCAAATCAGTGGGCGAACGTTAGATATCACTAGTTTTTAATATCTGAATAAGGTAATTACGAGAGTCAAGGTCGCCTGTTAATTAAAGAGCACTGATCGCTTAGTACGTCCCAAATGGAATGGTTAAGTATGAATTACACTGGGCAAGGTCTTAGCCACTTCGTAGAAATATTAATTAGTGAATCTAAAACAGCACAGTAATACGTAGTACTGCTAAAGGGAATCTTGGGTAGTATCTGATGGGTCTGGTCCTGGTTATCTTGCGTCCATGATGTTGGGGGCTAACGACTGGTTCCGCGGCCGTCCAGGGGGGCCATATGTGTGAAGTTCTTCAATACGTGGGCAGGTCCTTCTATCCAAATCTGCCACGGAGTCTGCCGGTTCTGGGATCTCACTCCGGAACAACACAAGGGCAGAGCTAGAAATTAACTGCAGGGTAGTGACCCCTGGTTGGTGTCTAGCTTTCAACTGATTTGACTGGGGGCGGGAGTTAGATTTATAGGCTCGGTTCTGGACCCTGTAGACAGTAGGGATCTCGAGTCTTATGGACTTAATTGAGCTCTCAATAGATATGGGGACTAGGTAAGATGGTATTTACTGTTGTGGCACAGGGCGATAGGAAGCCTTTATATTTTCATATAACTGAGCCTTAGTAAGAGGTACTATTTTGGCTATACTGGACGTATTTAGGGGAGAGAGACTGGATCTACTTTGCGAGGAGGATGGGGACAGCTGTGATAGGAGCGTCTCTCTAGATTGTTCAATCTTCATTCTATGGTATAGCTGAGGTGCTAATTTAGTGATCAGAGCATGCAAGAAAGGTAAATGGTTTATTGTGAGTTAATAGAGGTTAGTAAAGGTGTTAGTCATTCATGGTTAGTTCATTGATAGGAAGAATTCCTGTGCTACCTGGCAATGACTCGAAAGTCAAAACAGGGGCCAGGTATACCTCCGCGGGGGTGGGGGTCTCCCTCCTCGGGTGGGCAAAAAGGGGGAGCTGGGCGCCCTCTCTCTGATATAGTCGTCCGGCGGCTGTGGCTAGGGGCTTGCCATATCACCAGTGTTTGTAATAACCCTCTGTGTATGAGACAGATGTGAGTGTCTTTAATACCAAAACCGAAGGTGCCTTAGCTAGCTGGTTTTACTCGGCTGGTTGTTAATTGTAGGGTTTGCTGGATATGGTGGAGACTGGGTTGCTAACTCTGCCACATTTATCTGGAAGTATGGCAATAGAAGTTAGTTACTGGCGGGGCGGCTAGCCTCGCACCGACGACCATTGGGTGCAGGGTTGTGAATGTGTTGTAAGAGAATAGATGGCATGCAAGGGGCTAGTAAAGTTCTAATGTTGTTCTGGCCTACTAAGTGAAGGTAGGCTGGATAGGAGTATATATATAAAAGGTTGGAGAGCGTTAGTAACGGACAATTCAAGGATCTTCAAGAGGTATGAGAGAGAGGCTAGGTCGGACAAGAGTCGAGAAGCGCGGGTGTCTTAATGAGAGGGGGGGGGGGGGGGGGTTCAAGGGCTACAGGGAAATTTTGCCCCTAAGGTCCCTGGGCGTGGGGGTGGCATTAGGCTACAATTGATATGGAAGTTTGAAAAGGCAGTAGAATACGTTAGCCAAATGCTACCGGGGAATGCAACTATGGGGTGGTATATGAGTCTGGAAAAGATAGAGTTATGTGCTCAGTCAGAGGGTTATGGATACTATTAGTTGGCCCTGGGAACTGCGTTTTCTATTAAATATAAAATACCAACCACAGCGGCAGTTCGTAGGGGTACTTAGTTATTGTTTCGGGGTACTTATGACAGATACTGGTAACCAGGTTATCTTATACAATCTCTGGTTGGGGTAAGAGGTGTAAGACACGAAATAAATTGGCGTAGTGTGGGCTGTGGATACGAAGGAGGCAAGGGGAAGACGTATGACAATTGTGGAAAGTAAATGGAAAAAGGTGAACACAATGGCGGATAAAAATACTTAACCTAAGGATTGCATACATAGATTTATGGGGCGATGGGTCTTCAGAAGCTTAGTCTGGCAAGACAAGATGTTAGGGAATGTTAATATTAATACTTAGTTACTAGAGGAGCAATGCAAGGGGCGACTGAGCACGGGTTACATATATCTATACTCGTCATGGAAAATGATATACGAGGTCTAGGGACAAGCGTGGGTGTTTGAACTTCTAAGATATATAACATCTACTTCTCGGATGTAAGAACATACATAGATATATTTATGGCTGTCTGATGTGTTGGCATTGGCTCAACGTCGGGACAGGGCATGTTTTTAATATGAATGTATATTCCTATTCATCATCTTTGTAGCAAGGACAGTGCCGCTATGTCGTATCAATGCTGGTGGCAGTTAATATTATAGACTTAGTTACTAGAGGAACAATGCAAGGGGCGACTGGGCACGGGTTACATATATCTATACTTGTCATGGAAAATGATATACGAGGTCTAGGGACAGCGTGGGTGTTTTAACTTCTAAGATATATAACATCTACTTCTCGGATGCAAGAACATACATAGATATAATTATGGCGGTCTGATGTGTTGGCATTGGCTCAACGTCGGGACAGGCATGGGTGTTTTTAATATGAATGTATATTCCTGTTCATCATCTTTGTAGTTAGGAGTGTAGGACACGAGGGGGTTAGTGTACGTGAGGTGTGGAAAATGGTCAGTTTTAGAAAAGGTAAATGGGTGTGTCCTGGAGCTGTTTAGCCCTGCGGGCTTGGGCCTGTCTGAAATGGCTGGCTCGGTCAGCTGGTCCTTTCGTTCTGTGGACCTTTCCTTTGGTGTTTCTGTGTGGTGTTCGTTCATGGCTTCTGTGGTGGGCTTCTCGTTCTGGGGCATTTTACTTCCCTCTCCTTCATTATAGGCTCGTCCTCGAGCCTCAAGGGTGAAGTAAAAAGAAGCATAGTCAGAAAAGTGTAGGTTAACAAGAAAAGTAGTATGACTAAGGGAAAAAAATAATATATACAGTATATGGAAAACATGTAAATTTAAGAAAGGACAGATACTTAAGAACACAGGAAATTAAGAAGAGGTAAAGTGTTTAACAATGTATAAAGCAAATTTAAAAGATAGTCAGAAAAGTGTAGGTAACAAGAAAAGTAGTATGACTAAGGAAAAAAATATAGTATATACAGTATATGGAAAACATGTAAATTTAAGAAAGGGCAGATAATTAAGAACACAGGAAATTAAGAAGAGGTAAAGTGTTTAACAATGTATAAAGCAAATTTAAAAGATAGTCAGAAAAGTGTAGGTAACAAGAAAAGTAGTATGACCAAGGAAACAAAATACAGTATATGGAAAACATGTAAATTTAAGAAAGGACAGATACTTAAGAACACAGGAAATTAAGAAGAGGTAAAGTGTTTAACAATGTATAAAGCAAATTTAAAAGATAGTCAGAAAAGTGTAGGTAACAAGAAAAGTAGTATGACTAAGGAAAAAAAATAATATATACAGTATATGGAAAACATGTAAATTTATAGAATCATGCCCAATCGCTTAGGAATTGAAAACATTCGAAACAATTTAGTACAATAATATCCTCATCATCATCAGGGGGGGGGGGGGGGGTATTTAGGGTCGCCGTTAGTCTGGGTGACGGTCTGGTAATAGGGGGTGGTGGTTCACTTTCACTTTGGAAGGGCGGGGTGGATATACCGTTAGTTCTTGTCGTTAGGAATGTGGGTCTGGGGGCGAGCTGGCCCGGGGCCAGTTTTGGAGGGGGGGTCTAAGTGGTTTCGGTCGGGGGTAGTGATAGGGGGGTTTTAAAGATGAAACGGGCAGGTCGAGTCGGGGTTGTTGCTGCGAAAGAGGTTGGTGCTGGGGAGGGGTTGAATTGTGTAGAGAGTTGTGGTCGTGAGTGGGGTTTGGGGAAGGGTGAGTAAGGCTGAAGGTTGAGAGTTTACTATGATCAGGTGGTTTGGAGGTTTGGTGTGTGGGGATTTGATAGGGAGATGGTGGGGGGGGTCTGGGCAGGCAGGGTTGTGGTTTGAGAGGGGTTGAATTTAGACTGATTTTATTTCCGGGAGAGACATGGATGGGATTTAGAGGAGTGGTTGAAGTTGAGAGGTTGATTATGTTGTTTGGGGCGAGAGAGAGAGTATTTTGGGGTTTAGCCAAGGTGGAAAAAGTTTTGTGGTTGGATTGGGATGAGAGTGGTATTTCGTCGAGCGGGATCTTTGGGGGGGGGGAATTTGGGGCGGGTGGGGTAACGGTGAAGAGGGGGAGGTTGAAAGTTTAGCTGGGCTCATGATGGTGGGGGACCGACTGGTGAGCAGGTGTTCGGTACACATGAGGGGGGGGAAATCACTTTGGTGGGGGTCACGCGTGAGGGGGGGATTAACGGCGCGTGTGGGAGGATCAGAGTGATGGGGTGTGTCGGTGGCAGTGACGGTTTGCTTAGAGGTTATCTGGGGTTGGCGGGTTTGTCTGTCATGAGGGGGTGAGTCAAGTGTGGGTTTTTTGAGTTTATTAGGGGTGTGAATTGTGGGGGGGTGGAAGGGAGCTACTGACGGAAAACTGTCACAAGGGAGATTTTGTTGGTGGGAATTGGTGGAGGTTGCAAGTTTAGCTGGGCTCATGATGGTGGGGGACCGACTGGTGAGCAGGTGTTCGGTACGCATGAGGGGGGGGAAATCACTTTGGTGGGGGTCACGCGTGAGGGGGGGATTAACGGCGCGTGTGGGAGGATCAGAGTGGTGGGGTGTGTCGGTGGCAGTGACGGTTTGCTTAGAGGTTATCTGGGGTTGGTGGGTTTGTCTGTCATGAGCGGGTGAGTCAAGTGTGGGGTTTTGAAGTTTATTAGGGGTGTGAATTGTGGGGGGGTGGAAGGGAGCTACTGACGGGAAACTGTCACAAGGGAGATTTTGTTGGTGGGGGAATAGCTGAGTATTTCTGGGGGAAGGGGGGGAACATAGTTGGGTCCCTAGGTCGTCACGCGTGAGGGGAGGGTTAACGGCGCGTGTGGGAGGGTCAGGGTGGTGAGAGGTGAGCGAGTTAGGAAACGGGATTTGTTGGGGGGACTGCGGCGGGTTGGTGGGGGAAGAGTTAGGTGTAGAACAGGGGTTATTGGTAGAGGACTGATGTATTGATTTGGGGTTGTTAACAGGACGAATTTTAGGAATCTTCTTGGTGGCAGTCACGGTCTGGTTAGCGGTTATCTGGGGTTGGTGGGTTTGTTTGACATTAACAGGACGAGTTTGGGGAATTTTCTTGGTGGCAGTCTCGGTCTGGTTAGAGGTTATCTGGGACTGGTGAGTTTGTTTGATATGAGAGGGCGAGTCAAGTGTGGGGTTCCGAAGTTTTCTAGGGGTGTGAATTGTGTGGGGGTGGAAGGGAGCTACTGACTGAAAACTGTCACAAGCTACCGACGGAAAACTGTCACAAGGGAAATTTTGTTGGTGGGGGGATAGCTGAACATTTCTGGGGTCATGGGGAAAATATGTTGTGGTAGGCCTACATAGGTAGGCATAGCTAGAATACGGGGCTTGTTGGGGGGGCTGCGGAGGGTTGGTGGGGAAAGAGTTCACTGGGGTTGGACTTTCACCGGAAGTCATTTTGGAAGGGTGCACGGAGTCTTGGATAGGGGCTAAAAGGTTGGATAGGGGATTCATCGAACTGCGTAGGCATTCTTCTCTGATGGAGAGCATATGTTCTTCGAATAAGCCATACGGGTCGAGATGGGCGGTGATGTGGGGTGGGAGGATGTTTAACAAAGCGGTGAATAAGAGTTCATTTTGTTGGTCGTAATCTTCATAGCTATACGTGGTCCTCACGTATCTGTAGAGTTGTATGAGGGTCACATTTATATCCCCTTCATACTTGATCTCGTCGACTTTTATTATTTTGGGGGCGACGGGGGAACCCAAAAGTGGATCTAAGGTCCGGATCACGAAGGATCGAAACTGGTTCCAGGTACTCTCTGGCGTATCCTGTGTCACCATTTGGTGAATAAATTCTTGAAAGGTAGGCTTATCAACTAGTTGGGAAACAGCTTCTCCCAACTGTATAATATGCAAAATTGCCCAGGCGATTTTTTCGTGGTCATTATGAAGTACCACATCGTACACTGGCTTTATTATGTCTAAGTAACTGGTGATATCATAAGTGTTTATATCATACTTGGGAATGTGTGCGAATGGCTGAAGATTTCGCGATGTTGCCATGCTTCTACTGTTCCAAACTTGCAGTGTAATGCAACCTTTTATCCGAATCAAGAACCACCGCTGCCGCCAATGTTATGCCCTGTTTTTCTACAGGTTTAACTTGGGTAATGTGAGTTCTAAATTGACTGGGTATATAAGGCTGCATGCACAATACAAGATATGAGGAATAGAGAACACAAAGAAACACATGGTAGCAAGTTACATGATCACGTTTATTGATATACCACTGCAGAATACTTGTGTAAGACAATACAATAGAATTGAACAACACTAGCATAAGTGGATCTGGATGGAGCCTAGTCTCCCACTTCCAACGTTCAGGTATTAATCTTCTGATCACTGGCTTCGATTCCACAGGTTTATATACCGAAGACCATCAATGTTACTTATAGATTCATATTCACTGTTAGATTTATTACTGGTAGCTCTGGTGCACAAGTAGTAGTTCACAGACTAGATTAGACACACGTATTTTAGAGCACGGGAATTCTAGTAACCTCAGGGGGTACTGATCTAAGTTTTATATCCTTGTTTCAGAAATACATAGAACGCAAATCAGTGGGCGAACGTTAGATATCACTAGTTTTAATATCTGAATAAGGTAATTACGAGAGTCAAGGTCGCCTGTTAATTAAAGAGCACTGATCGCTTAGTACGTCCCAAATGGAATGGTTAAGTATGAATTACACTGGGCAAGGTCTTAGCCACTTCGTAGAAATATTAATTAGTGAATCTCTAAACAGCACAGTAATACGTAGTACTGCTAAAGGGAATCTTGGGTAGTATCTGATGGGTCTGGTCCTGGTTATCTTGCGTCCATGATGTTGGGGGCTAACGACTGGTTCCGCGGCCGTCCAGGGGGGCCATATGTGTGAAGTTTTTCAATACGTGGGCAGGTCCTTCTATCCAAATCTGCCACGGAGTCTGCCGGTTCTGGGATCTCACTCCGGAACAACACAAGGGCAGAGCTAGAAATTAACTGCAGGGTAGTGACCCCTGGTTGGTGTCTAGCTTTCAACTGATTTGACTGGGGGCGGGAGTTAGATTTATAGGCTCGGTTCTGGACCCTGTAGACAGTAGGGATCTCGAGTCTTATGGACTTAATTGAGCTCTCAATAGATATGGGGACTAGGTAAGATGGTATTTACTGTTGTGGCACAGGGCGATAGGAAGCCTTTATATTTTCATATAACTGAGCCTTAGTAAGAGGTACTATTTTGGCTATACTGGACGTATTTAGGGGAGAGAGATTGGATTTACTTTGCGAGGAGGATGGGGACAGCTGTGATAGGAGCGTCTCTCTAGATTGTTCAATCTTCATTCTATGGTATAGCTGAGGTGCTAATTTAGTGATCAGAGCATGCAAGAAAGGTAAATGGTTTATTGTGAGTTAATAGAGGTTAGTAAAGGTGTTAGTCATTCATGGTTAGTTCATTGATAGGAAGAATTCCTGTGCTACCTGGCAATGACTCGAAAGTCAAAACAGGGGCCAGGTATACCTCCGCGGGGGTGGGGGTCTCCCTCCTCGGGTGGGCAAAAAGGGGGAGCGGGGCGCCCTCTCTCTGATATAGTCGTCCGGCGGCTGTGGCTAGGGGCTTGCCATATCACCAGTGTTTGTAATAACCCTCTGTGTATGAGACAGATGTGAGTGTCTTTAATACCAAAACCGAAGGTGCCTTAGCTAGCTGGTTTTACTCGGCTGGTTGTTAATTGTAGGGTTTGCTGGATATGGTGGAGACTGGGTTGCTAACTCTGCCACATTTATCTGGAAGTATGGCAATAGAAGTTAGTTACTGGCGGGGCGGCTAGCCTCGCACCGACGACCATTGGGTGCAGGGTTGTGAATGTGTTGTAAGAGAATAGATGGCATGCAAGGGGCTAGTAAAGTTCTAATGTTGTTCTGGCCTACTAAGTGAAGGTAGGCTGGATAGGAGTATATATATAAAAGGTTGGAGAGCGTTAGTAACGGACAATTCAAGGATCTTCAAGAGGTATGAGAGAGAGGCTAGGTCGGACAAGAGTCGAGAAGCGCGGGTGTCTTAATGAGAGGGGGGGGGGGGGGAGTTCAAGGGCTACAGGGAAATTTTGTCCCTAAGGTCCCTGGGCGTGGGGGTGGCATTAGGCTACAATTGATATGGAAGTTTGAAAAGGCAGTAGAATACGTTAGCCAAATGCTACCGGGGAATGCAACTATGGGGTGGTATATGAGTCTGGAAAAGATAGAGTTATGTGCTCAGTCAGAGGGTTATGGATACTATTAGTTGGCCCTGGGAACTGCGTTTTCTATTAAATATAAAATACCAACCACAGCGGCAGTTCGTAGGGGTACTTAGTTATTGTTTCGGGGTACTTATGACAGATACTGGTAACCAGGTTATCTTATACAATCTCTGGTTGGGGTAAGAGGTGTAAGACACGAAATAAATTGGCGTAGTGTGGGCTGTGGATACGAAGGAGGCAAGGGGAAGACGTATGACAATTGTGGAAAGTAAATGGAAAAAGGTGAACACAATGGCGGATAAAAATACTTAACCTAAGGATTGCATACATAGATTTATGGGGCGATGGGTCTTCAGAAGCTTAGTCTGGCAAGACAAGATGTTAGGGAATGTTAATATTAATACTTAGTTACTAGAGGAGCAATGCAAGGGGCGACTGAGCACGGGTTACATATATCTATACTCGTCATGGAAAATGATATACGAGGTCTAGGGACAAGCGTGGGTGTTTGAACTTCTAAGATATAACATCTACTTCTCGGATGTAAGAACATACATAGATATATTTATGGCTGTCTGATGTGTTGGCATTGGCTCAACGTCGGGACAGGGCATGTTTTTAATATGAATGTATATTCCTATTCATCATCTTTGTAGCAAGGACAGTGCCGCTATGTCGTATCAATGCTGGTGGCAGTTAATATTATAGACTTAGTTACTAGAGGAACAATGCAAGGGGCGACTGGGCACGGGTTACATATATCTATACTTGTCATGGAAAATGATATACGAGGTCTAGGGACAGCGTGGGTGTTTTAACTTCTAAGATATATAACATCTACTTCTCGGATGCAAGAACATACATAGATATAATTATGGCGGTCTGATGTGTTGGCATTGGCTCAACGTCGGGACAGGCATGGGTGTTTTTAATATGAATGTATATTCCTGTTCATCATCTTTGTAGTTAGGAGTGTAGGACACGAGGGGGTTAGTGTACGTGAGGTGTGGAAAATGGTCAGTTTTAGAAAAGGTAAATGGGTGTGTCCTGGAGCTGTTTAGCCCTGCGGGCTTGGGCCTGTCTGAAATGGCTGGCTCGGTCAGCTGGTCCTTTCGTTCTGTGGACCTTTCCTTTGGTGTTTCTGTGTGGTGTTCGTTCATGGCTTCTGTGGTGGGCTTCTCGTTCTGGGGCATTTTACTTATAAAACATAATAAAAAACTGGAAAGAGTTCAGAGAGTTGCCACTAAGATGATAGCTAACCTTAAAGACCTGCCATATGAGGAGAGATTGGAGAAGCTAAAGCTGCCAACGCTGAGGGAGAGGAGAGAGAGAGGTGACATGATCATGATGTTTACGTGTGTGAAGGGTTTTGAGAAGATCGATAAGCGAGATTTTGTGGTGAGGGACGAGGGAAGAACCAGGGGTCATGAATGTAAGTTGAGGAAAGTTGTATGTAAGTCTGATGTAAGAAAGTTCAGCTTCCCGTATAGAAGCATTGATTGTTGGAATAAGTTGGATGGGGAGGTGGTGGGAGCAAGAAATATCCAAACTTTTAAAGCAAAATTGGATAAATGTAGAGAGAGAGACAGGACAACATGAGCTTAGGCTCAAATCCTGTATACTACAATTTGGTGAGTATACACGAGACACAGTGGGAGAGAAAGCGGTCCACAGGCTCCAGCTGATTTGTACTTACATGGTTGCAGGCGGGAGTGAGCTGTAATCTATCTCTTATTCTTATGTAAAGGGGACTCCAGGGATAAGGTTGGTGATCAAAAACAAGTAAACTTCGGCTGGCAAGTGGTAAATTAGTGACTAATAATAGAGGGTGAGAGTGAATCATCGGAAGAGGTCGCACAATATTGTTGTTTCGGCGCGGGAAATTCTCGGCTCAGTATGGTGAGTAAAAGTATATGCCATATGTAAGTGTATTACCCACACAAGAGGCAAGATATTTGGATCCAGCTACAAGAGGAAATAGGTGGGGAAGATGGTTAATGAAGGTGACGAGGAGGCTGAGGAAGAGAGGGGTGATAAAGGCGAGAGTGACAAATCGGAGGGAGAGCCGGATTTTTCCGATTTCCAGAAATCATGGACGGCAGAGGAAACTGGAAAATTTTGCTACATGCTATTGAACAAAATCAAGAACTTGGAGGACCGAGTGACCGGCTTGGAGGCAGTTAAGAAGGAAATTGTTACAGAAAATGGTGAGTTGAAGAACAGGTTGGAGTTAGTGGAGAGAGAAAAGGCAGAGATAATGACTATGCTAGACACCAGTATCTCGGAATGTAAAAATGTTTGGGGCATGACTAGAGACCAAGTGGTAAAAGATTTAGACAGTGTAAGGACGGAAAACGGTGACGAATTCAGGAAGATAATGGATGAACAGAAACAGCAAGATGTTAGGATAAAGGACCAGGTAAAAAGGATGGTTAAGCAAGGCATCCACGAAAACTCTCAGGCCATCCAGGAAGAAAGTCGTAGGGGTAACTGCCTCATAATATCAGGGGTGGAAGAAAAGGAGGAACTAGACTGGACAAAAAGAAGAGAGAAGGATGAAGATCACATAAACAAGATTATGGAATCTATTAAGGATGAGGAGGACAACTGGAAGGAGGAAATATCAGACATGTTTAGGCTGGGAAAATACACAAAGGAATACAATAGAATGGTAAAAATCGAATTTAAGTCAAGAAGGACATGTGATGAAATCATGGCAGTAGCAGCTAGGCTAAAAGATGGTATGGACAAAATCTACATCAGGCGTGACATACCAGAAGAAGAGAGAAAGAAGGAGGCTGAACTAAGGAAAACCGCCAAAGAGGAAAATAGCAAGAGGACAGAACAAGAAAAGAATAAGTTTTTTTAAGGAGTGAGAAAAGGGAAGATTATGAAACTTCCGGTAAAGAGAAACTAAAAGAAAAAGAGGGTAGGGTACAGACCGCCGCAGATAAGGCACTTGAATCAAGAAAAGGGGGACTGGAAAGTATAAGGATTCTATGTAGCAATGTCGATGGGCTAATCTCTAAGAAATTATAACTATCAGACTTACTCAATACTAAGAAACCAGAAATAGTATGTCTCACTGAGACAAAACTAAGAGAGGAACTTGATATAAATCTGCTAGGATGGTCTGAATACAAGATTTGGAGGAGGGACAGAAAACTTCGACATGGAGGTGGAGTGTGCATCCTTACTAGGAAAGATTTGATTGTGTCCGAGATAAAACTAGAAACTTCAACAGCAGAAGTTTTAGCACTAGAAATTGGTGGAAACGAAAAAATAGTAGTGATAGTAGCGTATGTACCTCCCAAGACAAAGACATGGAGTAAGGAGGAGCATAGCCTAATGCGTAAGGAAACAATTAGTGTGCTAGAAAATATCTTAGCTTCAAAGGATGAAATAGTCATGTGTGGGGACTTTAACTGCAAGGAAGTAAATTGGGAAGAACTTGAACCCGGAACAGGAGAGGAAAGTTGGGGCTATGAATTTTTAAGTATGGCCATGGAAAATTCTATATACCAACATGTAAAAGAGACAACAAGATTAAGGGGAAGTGATCAACCAGCTAGATTGGACCTTCTCTTCACAAGAAGGGAGGAGGAGCTTCAAAGTATTCAGTACCTATGCCCACTAGGAAAAAGCGACCATGCAGTTCTCGGCATAGACCTACTATTGAAGCATAAACTACCCAAGGAAAGGGAAAAGCACAAGGAAAATCACTGGATGTATTCCAGAACCGATTTTGCAGGACTACAGGATTTTTTCAAGTCACAAAATTGGGATCAAGTGTTATCTGAAAGTGAGGTAGACAAAAAAAAATCAAGGCATTCATGGAGATCTATGATACTGGTATAAAAACTTTTGTCCTAAAGTACATTAATAACAGAAAAAAAGGAAATCGCAAAGAATGGTTTAATCGCGAATGTAGGCAAGCACAGGAAACAAAAAACAAAGCCTGGAAAAAGATGAGAAACTGGGATTCAGAAGAAAACAGGGAAAAGTATAAAGAGGAGCGAAACAAATACACAGAAATGAGGAGGTCAGAGGCAAACCATGAGAAAGGGATAGTGGAGAACTATGAAAAGAATCCAAAAATGTTTTTCAAGTTTGTAAACGGCAAAAGGAAGATAAAAGCCACAATCCTAAAAATTAATAGTGGAAACAAAATCATAGAAGATGATACAGAAATTGCGGAAGAACTAAATAGAAATTTTGCATCAGTATTTACAAAAGAAGGAGAATTCATTGCACCAGAAACCAATGAGATAGGTATAGAGGAAATGCCGGAAGTCCCATTTAACAGAGAAGAGCTCATAGACAAAATGAGTAAGGTGGATCCAAACAAAGCCGCCGGACCGGACAGAGTATCAGGCTGGATTATTTAAGAAAATGCCAAGGAACTGAGTATACCAATATATGATATAATGACCAAATCATTGGACACGGGGATAGTACCTACAGAATGGAAAAGAGCAAACATTATTCCTATATTTAAGGGAGGAAGCAGAGATAAACCACTGAATTATAGACCTGTATCACTATTGAGCATCCTCATGAAGATTCTGGAAGGATTAATAAGGGACAAATGGGTGAACTACCTGGAATCCAAAAGATTAATTACTGACCGACAATTTGGATTTAGAGGAGGCAGATCATGTGTAAGCAACTTGTTGAGTTTCTACTCTAGAGTAATAAACACAGTGGACCAGAGGGAAGGATTGGTAGACTGTGCCTACCTAGACTTTAAAAAGGCATTTGACAAAGTTCCACACAAGAGATTGCTGTGGAAATTAAAACATGCGGGAAAAGTAGGAGACAAACTGCTGAAATGGATGGAGAGCTACCTTAGCGAAAGACAGATGAGAACAACAGTAAGGGGGAAATCGTCAAACTGGACTCAAATTACGAGTGGAGTACCACAAGGATCTGTCCTAGCCCCAATCATGTTTTTAATATTTGTAAATGACTTACCTGAGGGACTAACAAGCTACATGAGCATGTTTGCAGACAATGCTAAGCTGCTTAAAACGATCAGAACTCAGGAGGATTGCCTTGAACTCCAATCAGATTTGCAAAGGATCCATGAATGGAGCATCAAATGGAATATGGAGTTCAATGCAGGAAAATGTAAGACTCTAGAAATGGGTAAAAGCAAGTACAGACCTAGAAAAGATTATAAACTAGGAATCAAAGTGATTCCCAAAGCAGAAAAAGAAAAAGACTTGGGGATAGAATTTAAGGATAACATGTCTCCGGAAAGCCACGTAAATAAGATAGTGAGAGAATCACTAGCACTATTGGCAAATATCAGGATGTCTTTCAATTATCTTAATGAAAACACCATGAAACAAATAATAATGGCAATAATAAGACCCAGGATGGAATATGCATCTGTAGTGTGGTCCCCTCACATGAAGAAACATATCCACAAAATTGAGAGGGTACAGAGAGCAGCTACGAGGATGATCCCAGGTATGGAAAATTTGGAGTACCAAGAGAGGCTCGAGAGATTGAATCTACCTACACTGGAACAGAGAAGGAAACGAGGACAGCAAATTCAGATATACAAATGTGTTAGAGGTATTGACAAAATCGACCAAGAAAACTTCATAGAGAGGGATGGAGGTGAGAGAACAAGAGGTCACAGCTACAAACTGAAAGTGCCTAATAGTAAATCTGATCTGAAAAGTAAAAGATTTCCTACCAACTCGATTAGTGGGTGGAACAAATTGCTAGCCGAAGTAGTGTCTGCACCATCAGTGCATAGTTTCAAAGCACGGTATGACAAACATATCTCAGGAGGCGGGAATTAACGAGCATGCTCATTCCCGCAAATACAACTAGTGTAAGTACAACTAGTGTAAGTACACACACACACAGAACACACACACACACACTCACTCGACATAGCCAAACACCAATAACACACACACACACACTTGTTTCGGTAATGGTACCGCCGGTACACTGATTTTTCATTTGAACTTATAATTCGTGTTACATAAGTTTATTATGAAATATTATAAAGAATTAAGGTAAGTATATAAGAGATATATAGTACTTATGATTAAATGATCGTATTTCGACGATTTCGGTCACTCGGAAAATCAAGTAGTCCGAAAAAGGACGGAGGTATTTTCTCAGCCTTTCAGACAAATCCGAAAGGCTGAACCATGAGTCCGAATTGAAATGCTAGTCCAAAAGTCTGAGAATTCCGAAAGATTGAAGTCCGAAAGAGCGGGGGTTTACTAGTAAAACCTCGCACATTCAGACTAATTGGGGGAGAAACCTGTCTGGATCTGCCAAAAGTCCGGACATATATTCAGCCATCTAGACAAATCCGGATGGCTGAAGCTTGAGTCCGGATATGTAACTTAAACAACCAGACTTAGGTTTCAGCCATCCAGACAAATCTGGATGGCTGACATACAAGTCTGGATATCGAACACTGGATGTAAATAATATGTGTGGAAACTTGTATTCGTCTCAATTGTTTCCAGATTGACTTATATATTTCCCAAGCCATCCAGACAAGTCTGGTTGGCTGAAACATGAGTCTGGATCGAAATGCCTGTCTGGATCTCTTGGGTTTCCGGATCTGAGGGCTCTGGATGGGAGGGGTTTTATTGTAGTATTGCCGGACAACACCAGTCATGCGACTGGCAACTTCCGAGATTGTCACCGGAAATGGCCCCGGCGGACATGGGCAAGGACAGTAGTCCGCAAAGGCCTCTCCTGGCGGTGGTCCCGGCGACCCCATTTACGTATCCCCACAGAATTCAATCTTGGTTCATTGGAGGTGGGATCCGTCGTCAAAGAGATGGCCCAAAAGCAGATTATTATCCCCAGTCCTTTGTCACAGCCCGTGTTCACGTCCCGGTTGTTCCTGGTGCCAAAAAGGGACAGTGTTCAGATGAGGCCAGTGATCGACCTCTCTTATCTCAACACCCATATTCACAATCAGTCGTTCAGGATGCTGACTGTGAATCAGATCAGATTGACACTCCCGCCGCAGGGTTGGATGTGTTCCATCGATCTAACAGAAGCCTATTGGCATGTCCCAATCAACAAACGTTTTCAAAAGTCTCTAGCTTTACGCAACGGGGATCAAACATTTGTCTTTCAAAGAATGCCGTTTGTATTAAATCTGGCACCCCGAATTTTCACAAAATTAGTCCGACAGGCTTTGCTACCATTACTCAAACAAGGGATCATGGTGTTATGGTACCTAGATGAATGGTTAATTGTAGCACAATCCAAAATAATCTGCCTCCAACATGTACAAGTGTTAACTCATGTTGTAAAGTCAGTGAAAATAGGCTAGCCTAAACAGATCGGATGCGGAAATACCCTGAGCCGACCAGGCCAAGTGGGATATCTCTATTGGTCCAACTGGTAAGGTGTCTGCCTCGCAACCCAAGGGTCGATGGTTCAAGCCCCCACAAATCCTGTAGGAATAGGGTTTTTACACCATACCCGAAAGAGGATTTATGGAGCTCCGATCTTACTCTCAACCGGGCGTTTTGGCTAGGTCACACGATATCCGGAAGTGGGCTGCATCACTCAGATTCCTACACAATTACTCACTCGATGACATTCAACAGACCAAGTTATGGTCATCTAATCATACTTTCTTAACACGTTACCTGTCCGTGAATCTCGTGAAACCTTCTCGTACATGTATAGCATTAAGGCAGAGAGTCTAGTTTTAAGCTATTTTTGTAAAGAAAAAGGGTGGGGGGGGGGGGGGGGGGAGGTATCCTAGCTAGGGCCTCTAACCTGCCTCTTATGTGATACACTTTGACGAGAATGAAGGTCATGTGATAACCCGTTCCTTAGACTAAAATAAGTCTAGTCAGGAAAATGTTTATGTTTACTTTATGTATGGCAAGAGTTTCCATTATGCTCATTAATCTTAAGGATTAGGATTAAAAGCAAGAGTACAAATATTTTTGTAATACAGTACCTGTAGGCCATATATGTATAGGTCATCATATTATCAGTATTTTATAAGAGATGAGATATTGATTTATTTATGTATTCATAGGCTAAAATGTATAGTGTCTCACCAACTGTTCTGTCAAACGTAGCGGTGTTACACAACAGGCTACCTTTAAGGGATGCCGCCTGTACAACCTTTTATTATTTTTATTAAACTATGATCTTTTTCGTACGTGTTTATCTTTTAACCTTAGTAATTTATTAGTGGCTATGATGTTCATGATGAATGTCCCTTCCAGTCTTGAGATATCAGGTGCATCGTCAATGATGAAGGGGCCACTAATAAATTATAGGTTTGAGTCCCGAAGGGAAGAAGGAAAACCTAATATTTAGTAGTGGCTCCGGAATCATTGACGATTTTGGCCCTCCCTTCCATCCCCTTCCCATTCATCTGCTATGTTTTGAAACTCTTGATATATCAGATTAAGGACGAGTGATCGCTTCGATGAGTGAGGCGAAGCGTTCAGAAACAGCAGACGCATGAGAAGCGCAATGCTAAGATCAAGTTTAATCTTTTTATTTTATTATTTGTTGCTAGTTTTTTCTAGTAGTGGTACCCACATCATATAGGACGAGTCCGTGAGTGATTTTTAAGAGCGTTTCGCTAACGATGTGTGGCAATCGTATTTTGATCTCTCCCGGGCGGGAAGTTTGAAAGACAAGCTTGAGTTCAAAGATTGGCCATAAACAATGTTAAGGCGCATCGTCAATGATTCCGGGGCCACTACTAAATATTAGATTTTCCTTCTACTCTTCGGGACTCTAACCTATAATATAAAAAAAATATGTTTCCCAGACACTTGGCATTATTCTTAATATAAACTTTCATTACTGGTGTGGGTGTTAAAGGGTAAACAAAAGTATTTTTGTATTTAATTCTTGTTGAAATTGGCAGCCAAAATCAATAAATAGCACTTTTTGATTGGATACTAACGATCCTACCCTACCCATCATCTATCTCTTTCACTCTCTCATTTAAATGTTCTTTGTATTCCTTAATCTGTTCTTTTAAAGCCACATTCTCAGATACCAATTCGTTGACCATAGCAGTTAAGTCATTTAAACCCTCCCCCGGGACGCGGCTCTCTTCCAGTACAGTCCCAATGCTCTTCCTCCACCCCTCCACTTCCTTCCTCCACTTTTCAGCCCCATCAGATTCCTGTTCAGGAAGGTGATCTGGTCCTCCTTACCTTCAGGAAAGCCTGAATAATCCTCTTCCTCCTCATAAAAACATTCCCCACTCGTATCCGTGGCTTCGGTGCCAGCTATTGTTGTTATCACGTGACGTCACCAGCCTTACCAGCTGATTTTTCAAAACAAACTCTCTAACCTTCGTTATACATTCATATTTTTAAATAACTTGCACTGAACACTTTCCTCTTAGAATATTATTAGCGGGACAATACACAATAACCTGTATACCCCACTTTAGGCAAGGCAGATGGTAGTTTGAGGAGCGCCAGCCAACGACGTCCGCTTCCGCTCGTCTCGTGTGTGTTTGCGTCTTGATGTGTACATGTGAGTGCTATGTCGTCTGCGTAAGAGGACGTGTGTTTCTGGGGTGTGTGGGGTATGGGTAGGTCGTGCATGTATAGATTGAACAGTATTGGTGACAAGACGGATCCCCGAGGAACTCCGTTTGTGAGATTTCTGATGTTCAATGACTGGCCAGCAAATCTTACATGGGCACATCTGCCTGCTAGATAGTTGGCCAGCCATCTTTTTGTGTTATAGTGCATGTTTGTGTTAAGAATATATTTTGTAAGGTTGTGGCGGGGGATGTCATCAGAATCTTTACTACTACTGTATAATGTCAATTGTAATGAGAAGTGTTCTGAATTGATGCCATCAAAAACTTTTAGTGTGAGGTCTGTAAGAAGGGTGTTTGTGGAGTGTAGTGGCCTAAAGCCGTGTTGTGATCTAGCTAGGGGAATGTCAGGTGTGGTTAGTTGTAATATGAGGCGTTCGGTAACTTTTGAGGGCGTGCAAAGGAGAGTGATGGGGCGGTGTGAGGAGGGTAGCGTGGGGTCTTTATTTGGCTTGATCAGCGTAGGCGTGGCCGTCGCCGCCCCTGCTGCTGCTGAGCGTGGACGTGCCAGGCATGCTGATGTCTGGATGTGGGAGGATGGGGCCACATTTCAGGCTTTCAGCCACATTTGACAACGCCCAACATGCCGCAGGGGTTGATCAATCTTTCCTGGGGGACCCAACTCAACACCTGTCAAGCTTTTCAAAGCCTTTTTCGACAATGAGGTCATGTCATATGTTGTCGAGGAGACTAATAAGCAGCAGGCCCTCACTGAACACCTCAGTGACAAGACCCAAAGTTCCCATATGAAGGCCTGGATACCTGTCACCATTGCCCAATTGTATGTGTTCATAGCACTGACTATGCTCATGGCACATGTAAAGAAACATCGGCTGGCAGACTACTGGTTCACAGGCAACGTAATTGCCACACCTGCTTTTGGCCAATTTATGTCCTGGGACCGCTACTTTGCCATACTTGGTAACCTTCACTTCGTTACCAACACCAATGTACACCGACCAGACCGCCTGTGGAAGATAAGGGGATTTTACGACATGATGAAGGCCAAGTTTTCCACATTCTTGAAGCCTTTTCAAAAGGTCGTGATCGACGAGTCTCTTGTGCTGTTCCGGTGGTGAAGGCGATGATGGAACGCTACTTCAACAAAAACCACATACTCTACACGGACAACTATTACACGTCCCCCATCCTCACCCAGTACCTGAACAGACAGCAAACCCAGACTGTGGGCACAGTACGGGGGACGAGGAAGAACATGCCGGAATCCCCCCCCCCAAAAAAAAATAAATAAAAGAAGAAGAAGGACATCTTCCTCAAGAAACATGGTCCAATGCTGGCAATCCATTGGCACGACCAAAGGAAGGTCAACATGATCACCACCATCCACAAGGGCAATCTGGTTGACTCTGGAAAAGTCAACCACAGAACCAGGGAGCCCATCATGAAGCCAGACGCAGTTATGGACTACAACATAAACATGCATCTGGTTGACAAGTCAGACATGCAGGTCGGCTTCATCGACTGCCTGTGGACCTCCTGCAGGTGGTATAAGAAGTTCTTCCTGCACATGATGGATGTGTCTGTGCTGAATGCGTACAACCTGTACAAGCTCATGAACCCCACAATGCCCAGGAAGCACACAAACCTTCGGAGATTCCAGAAACAGATAATTTTGGAACTCATTAGGGAATATGCCCTACCTGAGGATTCCCCATGAGCTCAACATATGCCAGGAGTTGGCACTATGGACCGCACATACGCTTCTGAACACCACAGGAAGCACAGGATCGTCGCCCTTCCAGTAGCCGCTGGTCGCAAGAGCCAGAAACGGTGCCATGTCTGCAGCCACACCACCCGAAGACTCCAGAAAACCACCAAAACCTTGTATCAGTGCCAGGAATGTCAGGTAGCACTGTGCATCACGCCTTGCCACAATGATTTCCACATCCTGGTAAACTTCTAAGTGGCACTGACTCTGAGAACGCTAGTGAAAGTGACACTAAAACAATAAAACACCATGTGTAAGTGAAAGAGACACTGTATTCTATAATTATTATAAGTGAAACCTCTAATAATAAGTGAAAGTGACACTAAAAACAATATAACAATATGTGCAAGTCAAAGAGACACAAAAAATATATATTAGTAACTTTATTCAATAATGATTTACTCTGTAAGTGAAACCTCTAATAATAAGTGAAAGTGACACTAACAACAATATAACAATATGTGCAAGTGAAAGAGACACAAAAAATATATATTAGTAACTTTATTCAATAATTATTTATAAGTGAAACCTCTACTAATAAGTGAAAGTGACACTAAAAACAATATAACAATATGTGCAAGTGAAAGAGACGCAACAAAATGTAATAATAACTATACTCTATGTAACTCATCTTTGCCGCCGGCCTCTACACCAGATACGAGACCGGGCCCGTGATTGGCTGGCAATGACATCACTCCCTAGGCATTAAAGGTTCCAGAATTTCCAGAGTTTGTATTATTTGCACTTATCCTTGACGTTGTGGTTACAATTTAGCCAAGTTATTAAACTAGAAAATAGCATACAAACCCCTTTGTTATTTCGCATACAACACACCGAGAATAATATTAACCCTTCCTACCCGGGCAGCCTTTCTTAAGGACGGAGGCTGTATCCGGGCGATTTGGCTGAAACACAACAAAAGTAAACTAAGGCTAATCTCGCTTAATATACTACCTACATTAATCAAACATATGTCAAAATGGTCGCCTTACCTTGTCGCGTAGAATGGCGTTGAGTAGAGCTTTCTAGCTCAAGTAGTTCCGGAGTTATGGTGATGGAAGTGGAGGTCACTTTTGCCGCGTATTTACCTCGCCGCGTCCGAACGCTCAACCGTGGCCCAGGCTACGACGAACGTTTTGACTCGTCGCTCTACCTTGAATTATGGCGGGAAGCGATTTTTTAGTGTTTTATTGTTTATTATGCCATATATTATTGTTATTATGTTATTTTCACTCAATAAATATATTTTTCTGAAGTAATTTGTGTCTCTGTCACTTATACTTAGTTTTATTGTTATTTTTATAGTAGTTATGATTATTTATACTGGACTATGGTAATTGATAGTGTCATTTTCACTTCTTTATTGTTAGGAATATATATTTTAGGGTCACTTTCACTTGTTCATATTGTTCTGAAGGCACTTATTATTACTTGTGTGTCTCTTTCACTTAGACTTAGTTTTATAGTCATTATTATAGTAGTTATGATTATTTATACTGGACTATGGTAATTGATAGTGTCATTTTCACTTCTTTATTGTTAGGAATATATATTTTAGTGTCACTTTCACTTGTTCATATTGTTCTGAAGGCACTTATTATTACTTATGTGTCTCTTTCACTTATACTTAGTTATATTATTATTATTATTATTGAGTGTCACTATCACTGTCACTTACACTTCAATAGTCTGTCATAGTGTGGAAATCATTGAAGCAGGTGCCAGCACACAGTCCCACCTGATACTCGAGGCATTGCCAAGTGGTTTTTGTGGATTTGCTTGGTCGTCGAGTTGTGCGGGTGCACACATAGCACCTCTTCTGCATTCTTATTCTGCTGTTAGGACCCTGGAAAAGAAGGGCGACGAGCTGGTGCTTTCTGAAGAACTCGGCACACCCTGTTCTGTCCATCATGCCTGGTCCTTGTAGTGGCCTCCCTGGTGTACCCGCATGTTTTACCAGGAGCTCATGTATCAGCTGCTTTTGGAAGGTCCGCAGGCTCTTGTACTTGATGACTGGACTCCTCAAACGGTAGATGTTGTACGCGTTGAGGACAGACATATCTACTGTATGCAGGACAAACTTCTTGTACCACCTGCAAGATGTTCGCAGGCAGTCTATGAAGCCCATTTGCATGTCGGACTTGTCGACGAGGCGCATGTTCAGGTTATAGTCCAGAACAGCAGCTGGTTTTGTGATAGGGTTCTTCGTTTTTCGGTCCAGCTTCCCTGTGGGGACCATCTCTGCTTTGTGGCATGTGGTGAGGAGGTTGACCTTGCGCTGGTCATGCCAGTGGATGGAGAGGATGGGGCCACTCTTCTTATGGAAGATGTCCGTCTTCTTAGTTTTGGTTGGGTAGGCTGGCATGCCCTTCCTCTTCCCCTTCACTGTGCCGACAGTTCCGGTCTTGCGGTCATGGAGGTACTTGGCGAGGATAGGCGACGTGTAATAATTGTCGGTATAGAGGACGTGGTTGTCATGGAAGTACCTCTCCATCATCCTCTTTACCACAGCGCCGCCAAAACCAATGAGGGGGTCAATCTGCACCTCACCACCCTTGCCGCTGTAGACTATAAAGTTGAGCACATATCCCGTCTTGCAGTCGCAGAGGACGAAGAGCTTGATGCCGAAGCGGTGTCTCTTTGACGGGATATACTGTCGGAAGTGCAGCCTACCACGGAACAGGACCAGAGACTCGTCGATGCACAGCTTCTGAAATGGAATCAGGTAGGTGGAAAACCGATGACGTATCATGTCATACAGTTGCCTGATCTTCCAGAGTGTGTCGGGCTCGTGGACATGCATGTTATTTGTCAGGTGGAAATATGAGAGGATGTCGAAGTACCTATCCCTTGACATGAATTTGCCAAATGCTGGAGTCGTTGTGAGGTCGCCAGTTATCCAGTAGTCGGCCAGAATGTGCTTCTTTATGTGTGTCATCAGCATTGTGAGTGCCAAGAACACATATAATTCTGCCACAGTGAGAGCTCTCCATGCCACCATCTTGGCACTGGTCTTCCCAAGAAAGTTTGAACAGATAGCCTGGTGGTTATTTGTCTCTTTGACAAGGTATTCCATGACTTCATTGTCGTAGAAGCCACAGAAAAGTTCACTGGGGGTGGCATTTGGGCCACAGGGATATGCTGGTGACACCCCGGAACCCTGTTGTACCTCGTCAAAGGCAGGACAATCTGGCACAAAATCCGCCCCATCTGACCACACAAACATTTCAGCAGCTCGAGGACGAGGACGTGCAGCTGCAGCAGGCACACGCCCTGGACGCCCTGGCAAACGCCCTTGGCCACGCGGACGCCCAGGCGGACGCCCTGCACGCCCACGCCCAGGCCCAGGCCCAGGAACAGCGGCGTCGGCAGGCTGACCACGTCCACGACCTCGCCCTTTGACTCTTCTTGTCGGTACTTCCTCTTCCTCTTCCTCTTCCTCTTCGTTTTCCTCTTCCTCAGGCGACGTCAGGTCATCTGGGGCAATGTTGGGGTCGTCAGCAGCCTCTTCAGGAGACAACTCTGGTGAAGAATAGACCGGGCGTCGGCGGTATGGGGCTGCGGGAGGTTGAGCAATGGGAGCCTCGGCCTCGGGAGTTGGGCTCCTTTTGCGGCTAGCCGTGGACTTTTCCGCCGGAAATAATGACCTGCGATGCGGTGCCTGTGGTGGCACACTGTGGGAGGCCAATGATGCACTTGTAGAGGCCCTTTGGTCATCCTGAGGGACAGATGAAGCCAAGGGCTGTGGGTGGCCCTCCCGGCGTCCCGGGTCAAGGCGTCGGGACAAAGGAATGCGGGTGGTTGCTAGGCCTGGGTCGGCGTCACTCTCACTATCTACGCCTTCCCTCACTTTTTCTGCTTCCCTGCGTGCTTTCTTGGCTGCACTTTTCACTAAAGACTGTTTATAGAAGTATTTACCCACTTTCAAGGGCGTATGGGCAGGCAAAGGGGAAGGTCCTGGCGTAGGGCTAGGGCTAGGCCTAGGCCTACCCTGACCTACGAAACTAGGCGAAGGGGTTGGCTCTAGCACACTTGGTACTTCAATAGCACCTTCCTCCACCACTTCCACATCAGGATCATCACTACTATCACCCCCCTCAAATAAATCAAAATTGTTATCAGCACCAAATCCCACAAAATCGTCAATTTCGCTCCCACTTCTACTCTGAATATAGAGGTTTTTGTCCACAGAGCTTTCACCACTGCTCAAATCCGGGTTGAAAAGTTCACGGTGTATTGCACTCTCACTTAGCAAACGTTTCACCTTCCTTAGTTTCTTTTTCTTCTCGGTTGGCAGAGGCGTAGATGTTGCAAGCGGGGTAGCACTGGGACGCGCGGGAGATTGCACAGTATCGGACGCGTCGGAATTCATTTTTTTGCTGTAGCTCTCAATGGCGGCAACGTAGGAACTGATAAGCGTGGTAGTTGAGGTTTGGTGGTGCTACGATCGCCCACGCAAAGTAAAATTTGCCCGCGCGAAATTTAAAGCACGCTTTAATCAGGGAACAATGAGGGTATTTTATTGACGTTTCGGTGGGCTTGTGGTAATGCACTGATACCAGGTACAGCACAAATTCCATCCCAATAATATCTTCCCATTGATACATCGGGATTTGAACCCGGGACCTTTGGATTACCAGGCCAGTGGCAAGACCACTCCACCACACCTCCCCTACCGACTATTAGGCCTTCGATTTAGGGTGAAAGATAGGATCGTATTTTGCTCTTAGCCATTTGGCCCGTTAAATGTCCATAATGCAAAAGTTAGAGAAATCTGAAGGCTTCCAGCTTGGTCCAAGAGGAATTGAGAGATTGGAAATTACACTGGATACGGGCACTATATGCTCAGGCGGTTGTATCCCTCTTGTATGGGCCAAATTGGCGCAAAGTGACACACTAGACCCTTGTCTGATTGTGCATCTGAGGGTCGTGCCTGGGGGAGGGAACAGGTAGATGGACAACCCTGTGTTCTGTAGCTGACACATACTTTGGCCTATGCATACTTTCGTTTTATATATTTAAAATCACCCATAACATATCTATGCAATACAAAGTTAGCAGATATTTTCCTTCCAATTTTGTCAATTAATAATTGATAATTGTTTATAATCAGCTTACAATTATGTTTGTAGTCATTATCGGCTGCATATGGACCTTCCCTTTATTACTATGCTATACAAGAACGTAGTGTAGTCTTATACTGTATAAGAAAATTGTGTAGAATCACACAAATCTTGAGATAAACTGTACATCTTATAGGTGTTTGGTATAGTGATGTCTACAGTTGTAGCTCTGGCGTTAGTTCCGAAACGTTCACCAGAGGTCTCAAGGAATTGTCGATAGGGAGAATTGACCGCAAAAGAGGCCAGTCCCTGCGCCGGGGTTATTGACCACCGGGTTATAGATTGAGGGGTCTTTGCTAATGTGTGGAATGCCAAAAGGTCTACTTGTGGATGGGAAGGAAGAGACGGCTTGGCGAAAGCTTCCTGTTTGAGTGCCCATACCACTGGAGTAGCCTACTCTTGCTCCGGGATAAGGTGTCACCCCAAAGGTTGGCCCTTCCCGGGAGGTACTAGGCTGAAATGTAGGGGTGAATCCGCTTGCTGAAAGCTCCTTATGTGAGTGCCCGTTCCACTGACTTGCACTTGCACCGGGATAAGGTGCCCGTAAGAAATCTTTGATCTCTTGTGAAGAACGGAATGTGCCAAAAGGCATCCTTGAGGTTCAACGTTATCAGTCACACGTCCTGATGAAGGAGTCGCCGTATCCGAGGCACTGTGAGCATGCAAAATCGGTAATTTTGTGTGAGGAGAGGTCTCTGCCTGGTCTCATCTTTAAGTCGTCTCATTTGGGAACAAGAAACGTGCGGGATAGGAAAACTGTGGTTCCTTTTAGAACTGGCACTAATACCATCGGCTTTAATCATTCTTTGATTACTTCTATGACGTCTGGTGAAAGTATCATTGTATTGTTGTGCAGATCACATATGACAAGTAGCAAATCTATGTTCCTCATTTGGAGCTTTTTAGTGGGGCAATTGCAGTGATGGCTAGAGCAAATTTTGCCGCCTCTACTGCCCATTCCACCCACGGACCTTGTCCCACTCCTTCTAAGGGAACATGCGAGACTGAGGGTCTGTAGCAACAGTTTCTATCTTTGTAGAACACACTGAGGAGGGACTTTATAGCATTAAGAGCAGCAAGCTTAGAGAAATCTGACCGAGACTCCCGGGATGTTGTGGCAGAAAACATTGGGGCAGGGTTGTCCACAAAACTAAATATCAGACCAGGAAGGGAAAGGAGGCACGACTAATTCCATTCCCCGCCTTTCAGCATCTTTTGCTCGCAGATGTTTTAACTCATTTACCTCGAGGACCCCGGCTTGAGGGACCTGGTAAAGTTCAGGGATACCTGTCTCCGCGTCTTCCGGAATAGGAGGATCACTGATTGGTTGTCAAACTCGGGCAGGATCATAAAGCAAAGACATTGGCTTGTTGGGAAACCCCGGGTCCTCCTCAAGGGTACCCGGAGTGAAGGAGTTAGGAATAGCCCACCTGTCAAGGCTGGGAATCGCTACTGATTCACCGGTTAGGGAACACTAGGACCAATTGACCCTGAGGGACGAGGCGGTGTGGTGGTCTTTATTCATATAAGGACATATAAGGACAGTAGGTAGCGTAGAAGGCATTAGCTGAGAGGACAGCCTAACCTGGGGAGTCAGAGACTCTTGTCTCTGACTAAACTTGGACTTAATTGCTGCTAGAACCTTTGTTTGGAACAGGGTCTCCAAATTCGTTGGGACGTGCGCAAAAGAATGTTTAGGAAACTCACGTAGGCATTATGGATAATGTCTGGGACTTAGGATATGTAACCTTTTACATCACTCCAAATATTGAGCAAAACCTAAGGCGCCCCAGCCGCAGTTATGTGGCCCATCAGATTGTGATGTTTCACGAAGGGTGCACAGTTTGTACACTTCTTAGTAGCCCACTAGCTAGCTTACAATCAACACCAGACAGATGGCGTACATACTTCGTACATCCAAGAAGGGGGAATTTGTTGCATCTTGTGAACCCGAACCACTGCACAATGGTCGTGGCGATTACAAGAGAGAGCTGTTGCTCATCAGGCCAAGAATTAATGTTACATAATACTAGAGCAAAGAACAAAAACATGTACCGGATCGTCATGCACAAGGCCTATGGAATGCCGAGTAGCCTGTTAGCTATATGAATGCAGTAAAAGAAGTTAGAACAGGGTAGCACATCAGCTGCATCTTATATAAAGATGGATTAGAGTGGGATAGTCGATGGTTATCATTAATATGATTAGAGTATCCCCCCCCCACCCTTTTTCTCTCATTCGTGGTTCTACATTGAGAACCCAAGGTGAAGACTTTTAACAGCGACTCAACAAGAAATTACGTTGGGCAACACCTGGCGGTGAATAGCCTATTGGCTATATGAATGCCGTAAAAGAGGTTAGAGTAGAGTAGCGTATCTGCTATCTCTTATATAAATTCATTGTCCTCCATTGAGAACTTATGGGAAAGATGTTTATCATTGACCCGGAAAGACACGCCGTTGGGCATCACCCGGAGATGGAGGTGAAGCCCGAAGACCTTCATAGCAACCCGATCGGGAATACGGAACCGGAGAGAGTGGACCGTAGCTAAGAGTCGAGGTCTATTTCAGTTCAATTCAATTCGAGAGACTGTCATTGCAATTTGCAGTAACTTAAGTTATAACAATGGAATAATAATAATAATAATAATAATCAGTAGATTATCAATGTTACCGGAGGTCCGTTGGGTACCCGGTACCCGGACACCATTGGTTAGTCCGTGTATATCAATTCAATATTGGGCTTATAATAGTGATAGTATCTGGAGTAAGCTTTGCTCCTCATCTGTCCCTAATAGCCCACTGGGGCACAGCAGTCCCGCCGACTCTAGGGCTCAAAGTTTCCGAACTATTTCCAAGTCAGAAGTGATAACATAAGTAAGCAGGAACCTTTTAGCACCTGGCTTATATATTGAAAAATGAAGTGAAGCCATCGAAAAACTTCATAATATAATTTCAATATTTGGCTTATGATAGGGATAGTACCCAGAGGAAACTTTTCCTTTATAGTTCAATAATAGCACACACTATTGGCACCCAGTATAAACATTGAAAAATGAAGTAAAGCCAACAAAATTCTTCCTACTATAACGTTAATGTTTGGCTTATAATAGGGATAGGAACCGAAGCAAACATTTTTCCTTATAGTTCAACAATAGCGAAACCATTGGCCCCCCGCTTATGCATTGAATAATGAAGTAAATCCATGGAAAAACTTTGAATTATAAAGTCAATATTTGGCTTATAATAGGGATAGTACCCAGAGGAAGCGTTGGTCCTTATCCTTCAACAACAGTGGAACCCTTGGCACCCCGCTTATAAATTGAAAAATGAAGGAAATCCCTCTAACCACTTCCTAATATACATTCAATATTGGGCTTTCAATAGGGATCGTACCCGGAGGAAATTATGTTCCTTATAGTCCAATTATAGCGGAACCATTGGTCCCCAGCTTATTCATTGAAAAATGAAGTAAATCCCTCGAAAAACTCCTAATATACTGTCAATATTTGGTTTATAATAGGGATAGTACCCGGAGGAAACGGTGTTTCTTATACTGTAGTTCGATAATAGCGGAACCAATGGCTCCCAGCTTATCTATTGACAAATGAAGTAAATCCACCGAAAAACTTCATATAATACTTATATATAGGAAGATACCAATCTATCTCTTGTGCTGTAACTTTCAGTAGAGTGAGGCTCTGAGCTATAGCCTATTGGCCACTTCCGCGCTCGATGTGACGAGCGTGAGAAAACTTCATAATATCGAGTTAATATTTGGCTTAAAAAATAGGAATAGTATTCGGAGGAACATTGTTCCTTATAATAATAATAATAATAATAATAATAATATTTATTCAGTTAGCAATTTACAGAGTTGGTACCACTTAGTTTGTTACAAATATGACATGTACCAGCCTTGCATAATTCCAACTACGGATAGCCCAATAAGGCCGTTAGGCGTATTTCCATTGGGGTCCTTGTGGGATTAGGTTAGCTGGGGAAAATGGGGAAGATAAAGAAATAGATACTTTAGAGAAAGTATTTCTAGGGGGTTATTTTAAGATACCTTACATCCTATAGTAAATATCAGTAATCCGTAATCAGTAATCATTTCAGTTTGGTTTGTCTATCTCTTATGTCGCCTTTAGTAGTAGACATAAGCTTGGTGCTCCCTTCTCGCAGCTGTCCGGTTCAGGTGTTCCTTCAGGCTACGTCTGAAGGAATACAGTGTTCTCTTTTCACGGACTGACTGGGGTAGGTCGTTCCAGTCTTTGATGGCGGTGAAGAAGAATGTTTGCTTACCCTGTCCTTGGATTCTCGGGACCTTAAAATTAAACATCCTGTTTCTTGTATTATGTCCACTCCTCTCATTTGCTTTAACAAAATCATTCTTTAGGTACTCTGGAGCTCTGTCATAGAAAATTTTGAAGGCATTAGTGAGCCTGATTTGTTTGGCCCTGTCAGCGACATTGAGCATACCTAGTGACTGAAGTTGTTCCTGGCCAACATGTGATCTGGGTCCTAGGTTCAGCATGAACCTAACAATTTTATTTTGAGTGACCTGAAGTTTGTGCTGTGCTGATTTAGATGATGCAGAGTACCAGGATGACACAGAATAGTCAAAATGACATTGAACAAGCGCTTGGCAGAGGGTCTTTTTGGTCGCCGCGGGTAAGCATCCCACCTGTCTATACAGGTATTTTATACGTGCTCTACACTTACTCAGGATAGATTCCAAAATTGTTTCACCTGACAAACTCGCGTCCAGTTTTAGTCCGAGATATTTAACTTGTGACACTGTTGTTATAGGAATATCATTACAGTTGACCGAGAAGCCCACAATGTCTTTCAGTTTGCGTTTTGTTCCACATAAGATGGCTTCCGTCTTGCCCAGGTGAAGAGATAGTCTATTGTCCACTAGCCATTCACTACATGATTCTAGTTCTTTGGAAAGTGAAGCGGCAATACTTATTGGGTCTTTTCCTGAAACCAGGAGCACGCTGTCGTCTGCATACAGTAATAATTTACATGAGACGCTCAGTTCCATGTTGTTCACATAACAGAGAAAGAGTAAGGGACCAAGTATGCTTCCCTGCGGGACCCCACATTTAATTGGCATAGGATCAGATATATTATCGTCAATTTTGACTCTTTGGGTTCTACCACTAAGATAAGATTTAAACTAGTTCACAGATCCTATGCCCATTGCTTGTAGTTTATTACATAGGATATCATGGTCTACTGTGTCAAACGCTTTTTGTAGATCAAGAAGAACCATACCGGTGTAGTTACCTTTAGACATTTCTTTACGAATGTGATCCGTTAAGTGGATGAGACAGGAGTCTGTCGAGTACATGCATCTGAAACCTGATTGAAACTTATAGAATAGATCATTTTGTTTGAGGTAGTGTTCAATTTGGGTGTATACCGCTCTTTCAAGGATTTTAGATACAATACATAATATGCTAACTGGTCTGTAGTTACCAACTTCTAGTTTATTTCCTTTCTTATTTCAGTTCAGCAGGTACAGTGTTGGTGTTAATTAACAAGTTGATGATGTGGATTAGGGGGCCTGCTATACCAATGGCTCCATCTCGTAGAAATTTGGCAGGAATTTTGTCTGGTCCTGTGCTTTTATGTACATTTAGGTTAGACAGCTCGTCAAAAGTGTATTTTGGTGTAACATTTTGCAATCCAAATGTGTTTGGGTGTATGTCTTTATCTCTGTAGAAATTTCGAAAGTTGGCCGTTGTTGTCGTGTATTTATTGAGAGGTTGAGGTAGGTTCTGTGCAAGTGTGTTTGCTATGGAGGTGAAGAAGGAGTTGAAGTAGGTTGAAATTTGTAGTTTATCGTGGCAAATCTGATCATTAATGGTGAGAGCAATATTAGTGTTAGACGAATCCCTTGTCTTGTTGCGCTGTAGCCTGTTGTTTTTAGGTGCCTCCATAGTTTCTTTGGGTTATTCTGATATTCCTCTGCCTTATTGTGAAAATAATTAGTTTTCACTGATTTTATTTTCCTACTTAGTTTATTCCTGGCCCTGTTGAACTCATGTTTCAGACCTTGATCCTGTCTATGTTTCGCTAGCCTTTTTAACAGATTGTCTCTGTGTTCCAGATGGTGTAGTATGTCATTGTTGATCCATGGGTCTGACCTTGCTTTAATTCGTATGTCTTTCAGAGGAGCTATTTCGTCTAGAATGTTTGTGATGATGGTTCTGAAGCCAACCCATGCGTCATTAACGTTTGTAATAATAATAATAATAATAATAATACTTTATTTCAGACTCACACAGTACAGAGGGGCCCATACTGGGGTCCATATATACCTTACAGTAACATAAATATATATAAATATATATAAGCTACTGTACATAGGCTACATAAAATAAAAAGAAATTAAATAATACCCAGCTTGCTATCATGTAGTTCACAGCACTGCCTCAACCAAAAACAGTGGTCATCAAACTACTGTGTTACCAAAACCACTGTCCTAATTGTGTACAGTACCATGCCTCACATCATTTAGCTTCCGGTACAGTATGTTGCTACAGTACAGTATAGGAATATCGGTACTGTACTGCACTATGAGGATCAGTACAGGTATGCTTCCATGTATGTACTTCCAAACACTGGAGACCAGTCTGTATTCTATAAAATGTCCAGAAATGTTTCTTTATTGTAGTTTCTGAGTGACCTTGTTTTGATAATCTTGTGATTCTCTAGGGTAATTTTTGTGGTTTTTCGTGTGCAATATGTGACGAAGTGATCACTTATCCCAGTCTGTATAACCCCTGATTGGGATATGTTGTCCTCTCTGTTACAGTTTATGTGGTCTATTATTGTGGCAGTGTTCTCAGAGATACGTGTGGGGGTTGTGATGAGTTGTTTGTGATTGTGCATTGTCAGTATATGCCTATATTCTCGTACAAGCCTATCATTTCGTTGTTTGTAACACAGGTTAAAATCCCCTAGTATGATGGATTCATTCCGAGGGTCTAGCGATGACAACGTTCGTTCAAATTTGGTCAAGAATTGTGTGTCGTCTGGTGGCCTATAGCATACCCCAATTGTGATGGGTCTTGTCCTCGGCAGGTGTAGATCGATCCACAGAGCTTCGTGATTTTCTACATGGAGGTCGGTCCTGGTTGTGTGTGTGAGGTTGTTTTTTACATACAGACATACTCCTCCCCCATGCCTATTGCGATCATTCCTAACCATATTGAAACCTTGAATGTTAATTTCACCATCGTTTATACTTGACTTATAGGTCAACAATATCGGAACCATTGGCCCCCACCCTTATATGTTGACAAATTAAGTAAATCCCTCGAAAATCTTCATAATATAATATTTATATATCTATATATAATACTTATATCTAGGAAGATACCAATCTATCTCTTGTGCTGTATCTTTCAGTAGAGTGAGGCTCTGAACTATAGCCTATTGGTCACTTCCGCGCTCGATGTGACGAGCGCGAGAAAACTTCATAATATCGAGTCGATATTTGGCTTAAAAATAGGAATAGTATCCGGAGGAACAGTGTTCCTTATAAGTCAACAATATCGGAACCATTGGCCGCCCGCTTATATGTTGAAAAATTAAGTAAACCCCTCGAAAAACTTCATAATATAATATTTATACAGTGGACTCTCGAGAATTCTTCACTGACGAGCAGTTGGCCGTGATATATAAAAGTCATGTGCGTTCTCAGATGGATTACTGTTCACCTCTGTGGGGTGGAAGTGGAGTGGTTGCATTGAGGCAGTTGGACAAAATTCAAAATAAAGCTATTAGATTAATCAATAACCCTGCAATCACACAGGACCTTCCTACATTATCCATACGAAGAAACGTTGCGTCCCTTGCATTATTCTACAGATATTTTCACAGCAATTGTTCCGAGGAACTTGCTTCAATTGTGCCGCCTCTCCACATCTTTCCCCGTAGAACTAGGGCAGCTGAGAGCGCCCATGAATTTACACTTTCTCCTCCACAATGCAGAACTTCTGCTTATCAGAATTCATTTATCCCCAGAGCTACTACTCTTTGGAATTCACTTCCCTCGAATTGCTTTCCACAAACTTACAATCTACAAATGTTTAAATCCAGTTGTAACAAACATTTTATGAATGGAGGATGCCTTTAGGCACATGGACCTTTTTGTTTTATCTGTGTTTTTCCTTCCTCCGTTCATTCTCTTAAAAAAAAAAAAAAAAAAAAAAAAAATCTAACGCATTTTGATCTAGCGAATTTGCATCTAACTGCCCTTTTGGAGCTCTACCCTATCTCAATCTAACGAACCAAAATCCATATCTAACGGCAATTATTCTAAGTGCCCGGTATAAATTTTCCAAATTTCCCGCCGATCCCTAAAATTTCCCGCCAAATAGGCCTACAGTACTGAGCTAAGTGGAGTCCCTCCCTCCTTCCTCCCCGTCACTGTCGTCAGTCCAGTCCGCGCCGCGCCTTAGGCCTACATTACTCAACCCAACTCAATCTTTTGTTGTGTTACTCGCCCCAACCTTAAGCTTTTGTTGTGTTACGCCTTTTGTGATGTGGACCCAATCCTCAGGTACTGGAGAGGGGAGTGGTGAGAATGGAAATATGCAAGAAAGAAAGACAAAAGTACCAGTGAAGAGGGTTACGCGTGTTGGAAAAAAAAAATATATAAATACGGCAGAGGATAAAGCGAAAGTGATTGAACTAATTGAAAAAGGCCTCAAGAACTGTGAGATAGTGAAAATAACTGGGTTCCCGAGGGGACAGTGCGTAACTTTAAGAGACAGAGAACTGAAATTAAAACCAGCCTATCTGTTGCAAAGACGTGTTTTAGTGGCAATGTTAAGAGAGGGAGGCTGTGGTGGAGGTGAGGAGGTGCGTGCACGGCGCATCCCAGTTAGCCTAGCCTGCCTGCTCGGATATCTTCGATATCGTCTAACCTACACACTTCATTATTCACTCACAGGTTGGTTTATTATTAATTCATCTTATAATTAATATATTACAGTACATGATTTGAATATATTTTATGTCACAAAATAGCATTATCAGAGTGAGAACTGAGCGATCTCTGCCATACCCATAGCTTACTCTGACTGTTCCTTTTACTTACATATTTTCTAGATCTCAAGTGACGGCGTCTCTTCCGTGGATTGACCTCCCAATCTACCAAGATTGGAAGCCAAAGCGTCACATTTTTCCTTTGCCTCTCAGCTTTTTCTTCATAATTGCTGAGGGGCACAGGGCCCTGGGTGGGGCTTTGGTTTCCCGGGCGTTTCCGCACCCTCCTCAGCACCCCGCCATGGAGTGGCTTCGGTCACCCAGGCTTTATTGTGGTCGGCAGAGAGGGTTCTGTGGGGGCGCTCGGTTATGGCCTTAGCCTTGCTCGGGGCCTTGGGGCTGTTCGGTCAGGCATCTTGAGGAACAACAACAACAACAACAACAAAATAGCACTCGGAAGGGCAAAAATAGGTAAAAATGGGGACTCTGTCTAAATTTTGGCACCAATTACCATTTCTCCCATTAGTTTATGTATTTATATCTAACGAATCTGGATCTAACGCGATTTTCTTGGCACCTATTATTCGTTAGATATGAGATCTTACTGTATATCTATATATCTATATAGGAAGAGATCATCTATCTCTTATATTATAAAATTCAGTAGTGATGCTCGAGCTAGGCCTAATGGCCGCTTCCGTGATCGCGCGCTCGCGTGAGAATATCCCGATATAAGAATCCATAAGTAGAGTCCAGAGCATATCTGCTCAAATTAATGTTACCAGTGTGTAACTATGAAAGTGTAGAATACTTTGATATATGAGCAAATAAGTAGTGATCACGTAAACTGCAGACTATGTATGTAATACGTATCTGCCATAACTTATATAAGAATGGATTCCAGGGGGATATATTCTATCGGCAATCATGAATACGATTAGATTGCTATCTAATCGGGATAGTATCCTGAGGAAAACATTGTTCCTCATCTTTATCTAGGTCAAGCCTAACAAGTTTGGGGCGAGGACAGTTAGGGGAGGAAGTGCCTTTTAACTTTGTAGGTATAGACCTCTTTTTAGGGGTTTCTTTTGTGGAAGACACAGAGCATCCAGTAAGAAAGAAACATAGTCCCTACTGACCATGTCTGGGATTTTTTTTTTTTTTTTTTTTTTTGAGGATATATAAACTTTCACTTCATCCCAAAGGTTTGGTAATACCGGAGTCGCCCCCGCTGCTGTTATGTGGCCACTCTAATTGTGGTAGTGTTACACGAAGAGTGCACAATTCGTAATTTTTTTAGGAGCCCACTTAGTCAATGTACAATTCACACAAGACATCTGGCGTACATACCTCGTCAGTTGTGGCTCAGGTGAGGAGGCGGAGATTACTGAGGAGAGCTATAGCCCACCTGTCAGAAAAAGGCCAAGAATCAATGTTACATAATATAAGAGCAAAGAACCAAAGCATGCACCAGTTCCTTATGTATAAGGCTCATGTAATGTCGAGTAGCCTGCTGGCCCTATGAATGTTTTAAAGAATTTAGAGTAGGGTAGCATATTCGCTACATCGTATATAAGAATGGATTTAAGTGGGATAGTCTATAGGCTATCATAAATGCCACAGGAGTACTCTCCTCCCTTCTTTTTCCATTCATTGTTCTACATTGAGAACTCAGAGGGAAACGTTGGTCTTTAATTTAACCGGAACCTTTTGGTACATCGGATGTTTGTTTCTGAAGGAAAACATTGTTCCGCCCCCCCCCCCCCCTGGAGTTCCCGGAGTACCCGGAGTACTTGGAGGAAACTCTCGTTCCTTAATTTAACCTGAACCTCATGGTTCCTTGGTTTTCAGTATTGCCCAGAGTACTTGGAGGAAGCTATCGTTCCTTCTTTTCTCTTTTTTATTTATTTTTTTATTTTTTTAATCTGAACCTCTTGGTTCCTGGGTTGTCAGTGTTTACCCGGAGTACTTGGAGTACTTGGAGGAAGCAATCATTCCTTATTTTAATATGAACCTCTTGGTTCCTGGGTTGTCAGTGTTTACCCGGAGTACTTGGAGTACTTGGAGGAAGCTATCATTCCTTATTTTAATCTGTACCTCTTGGGTCCTGGGTTGTCAGTGTTTACCCGGAGTACCCAGAGTTGAGGAAGCTATCATTCCTTATTTTAATCTGAACCTCTTGGTTCCTGGGTTGTCAGTGTTTACCCGGAGTACTTGGAGTACTTGGAGGAAGCTATCATTCCTTATTTTAATCTGAACCTCTTGGTTCCTGGGTTGTCAGTGTTTACCCGGAGTACTTGGAGTACTTGGAGGAAGCTATCATTCCTTATTTTAATCTGAACCTCTTGGTTCCTGGGTTGTCAGTGTTTACCCGGAGTATCCAGAGTATAGGTTTGACTCCTGTAAGGAGATAAAGAAAACCTAATATTTAGTAGTGGCCCCGTAATCATTGACGATTATGCCTATTACATAAGGCACCCTCTTCAAACACTCATTTACCGTAGTTTGAATCTACCGCGCAGAGCATAAAAAATTGAGGAGCCTTCATCATGAGCGCACGCAACCTCACTCATGGTTCGTCATTATGAAATTGGGTACTCACTACGAAAAAACTTCGTAAAAAATAACAAATAAAAAGAAAATAAGAATAACTATTCATAAGCTTTCCATAACTTCGTGGATGTACTTGTGTGGATCTTTAACCAGATGCTGACTTCTGGCGTCATTCTTCCTTCACTGACATTATCAAGTAAACCAAAATTCTTAATACATCAACGAATGGGAAGGGGATGGTCGGGAGGGCCCCAGTCGTCAATGATTACGGGGCCACTACTAAATATTAGGTTTTCTTTATCTCCTTACAGGAGTCAAACCTATAATTTATTAGTGGCCCCTCCATCATTGACGATTATGCCTGATATCTAAGACTGGAGGGGGACATTCGTAATCATATCATAACTCTAGCAAAAGCAAATAATCAAACAACCACATAGTATTCATACTTTGTAAACAAATATATATTTGTGTGCATAATACTTTATACAGCATAAAAATATACAAAAAAGGTGACAAGCAGGAGCGTGCTTCGAAGAAGCCTGCTTGGACAAAAAGGGGTTAACTCCGAGACACTGTACACAGAGCTGGTAGTTAAGAAGGCACCCCACTTAAAGTAAGTGGTGAAAAACAAAATACATCAAAGTCTACATGTGCACATATAAACCCCATTAACTCTTGGATATGTTTTGAAATTTATACCGTAAAGAGGTACTTACATTACACATACCAGCTGTGGCCGCAACTACTAAGATTTACTTAAAATTATATTGCTTCACAGCCAAAACTATTTACAACAAGCATTGTCTTTGAACTATGATTGGACGTTAGCACAATTTCCTGTAATGAATACTACAGAAAATTCTTTAAAATCACAGCACCTACACCCTGTATCACAGCTCGTAAGCTCCGCACACGCACTCTGGCGTGGTCTAGGGTGTCCTATGTTACACTGACTGCACTCCCCCCCCCCCCCTCTCTTTTCTTCATCTAAACATTAAGTGACCCAGAGGCCACCTAGACCCTCTGCCGTAAAGCTATACATGGCATGGAAGGCCTGTCCAAAGCTACTGAAAGGTATCGAGTCAAAAAAGTATGATTAGAGGACCAGAGGTGCGTGGCTGCTATGTCCTCAACAGAAAAATTCTTAAGGAAACGTAAAGAGGTCGCCCATTTGCATAAATCGTGAGTTCTACCCACAACGCCGGGATTACTTTCCTGAATGACGTTAACTAAGAGAGAAGCCAGTTTACGCTTCATAATGCGTTTACCCGTATATGATACCCATAAAGCACCTTGTTGATTCCTAGGTGCGACCTTCAAATATTTGGTAAGCGCTTGCACTGGACATAAATTATGGTGCACCTTTCCCCTTTTCAATGCCGGCACCGTGAACTCTGAAAACACGTGATCACTGTGTTCATTCTTGGCGATGAACCCCGGGGAAGGAGCAATATGAATACAATCATTGAGCCTACCAAACCTGATGCAATTAGGTGTGTTGCTCATCGCCGCCAGTTCAGACACCCTGTTCCCGGTAGCCAGAGCCATAAGGAATACTGCCCTTTTTAAAAGGAAGTCAAAATCTGCAGTATTTTGGTACCGCCGGGAATGAAGTAATGACAACGCTTTGTCCAGAGACCAGGTAGGCATGAGCTGACGGGGAGTTTAAAACATGCCCTCATGAAGCCTGTTTCCTCCGCTAGTGGTATGGTTAGACCCGTAAGGTCCAGGAATGGCACCCTAATTGCTGTTAAGTGATTCTTTAACGTTACTACCGATAGCCGTTTCTGCTCAAACAGATAGTTTAAATAATTAAAAACCAAAGCCACCGAAGGCACGGATTGTTCTGTTCTGAGTATCCAAGAAGTAAAAGATCGCCAATACGAATGATACTGTCTCTTAGTAGATTGTGTGTATTGATTCATGAATTTATCGGTCACGGTTCCACCATACGGAGCTAGCCATTTGGCCTCCTGAATGTCCATAATGCAAAAGTTAGCGAGGTCTCTAGGTTGCCAATCGTGTCTAAGTGGAAATACCCGACCGGGAGCGACACCGGGTTCGGGCACCACCTCTTTAATTGCTGGTACCACGCCTGCGCCGGCCACAGGGGCGCGATTAATGAGACGACGCCCCGATAATCCTGTAGTTTGTTTACTACTTGGCACATTAGAGAAGCGTCTGGCGGCGGAAACAGATAAATGTAACTCCACATGTTCCAGTCCGTCACCAGTGCGTCGGGTCCTCCCGCCGGCGTGGTTGTCCGGCGGGTTAGGTACAGCGGGAGTTTGTGAGTCTCCTCGGACGCAAATAGATCCACTTGTGGACGGTAAGGCTTCGCAATCATTAGGTCGAAAATGTTTTGCTTGAGCGCCCATTCTACTGTTGTGCTCTGTCTCCGAGATAGAGCGTCTGCCCAGACGTTCACTACGCCGGGGAGATAAGAAGCGTGAAGCTGAATGTCCAGCTTGTCGGCTAGTACAAAAATCTTTTCTGACACGTTTAGCAACCTCCGAGATCGCGTTGACCCCTGTTTCTGAACGCAGTGAACCGCATTCAGATTGTCCATCCTGAAGGCCACCGATTTGCCCCGCAAAGAAAAGCCGTGAGCCTGAAGGAAATACAAGGGGACTATAAACGTTTGACTTTCAACCGGCCCAACTTTACAGTTAGTTGAATCCAGTTGAGAGAGCCGACCAGAGATTCCCAGACTCACCGTGTCGTAGTCAGACTGTGAAGAAACAGAAACAGTTTCTTGCGAAACCTGTTCCGATTGTCCACACTCCGACTCAGAGTGAGAGCAGCTGTGTCCCAGACCAGCCCTATCCACTGAACCACTCGTGAGGGAACAAGGTTTGACTTTACCAGGTTTACCTTGAATCCTAGAGTTTTTACATGATTTAATGTTATGTTGACATGATTTATGCATAATTGTTCCGTCTCCGCCACCACCAGCCAGTCGTCTAGATACCACAAAATCCTGATCCCTTGTTGCAACAAGGGCATCAGGGCTTGCCGGACTAATTTCGTGAATATGCGAGGTGCTAGGTTTAAACCGAACGGCATCCTTTGAAAGACATGTCTGATGCTTGATTCTTAATGCTAGAAAACGTTGAAACCGTTTGTTTACCGGGACGTGCCAATACGCGTCCGTCAGGTCTAAAGAACACATCCACCCTTCCGGCGGAAGTGTTAGCCTGATCTAATTCACTGTCAGTATCTGGAAGGACACGTTGTGAATATGGAGGTTCAGATAAGACAGGTCTACGACCGGCCTCATCTGAACACTGTCCCTTTTGGGTACCAGAAAAAGTTTGGATGTACAAACTGGGTAATTTTGGGGGACCGGGATGATAACATTCTTGGCCACCATCTCTTGGATCAGTGACTCCACCTCTAATGAAACAAAATTTGCCTTTGTCGGCTGTCGTAAGCGAGGTCGCCGGAGCCACTGCCAGGTGATGCCTTTGCGTGCCACCATCCTTGCCCATGTGTTTAAAGGCCAAGCGCGATGATTCGCCCGGAACGACCCAGTTAGCAGACAAGGGTTCGCCGGCTGGACTACCCCCTGATCCACCCGCTGGAAGACCGGCCCTGGGAGTGAGGGAGACCTTAGTTTTTTGGTGGTGGTGGTGGTGAAGTTTAGACGACTGGCCGGGTTTGGCTGGAGACGGGCCCTGACCCGGCCTTTGATACCTCTGTCCTTTATGGGTACCTGAAGACTTTCCTTACCTGTATCTGTACTGACCTTCGGTGGAAGAGGATTTAGGCAAATGAAAGGATTTTGCCCCACCAGACTGAGCTTTAGCGACTGGTTTGGGCTTGGTAAAAGTGAAAGCAGGTTTCTGAGATGGGGCGGGACTGTGCTTCAAGGCCTGAGCCATGTTAAACACCGTCCTCCACACCTCCGGGGACATTAAAGAGGCAGTTAGAACTGGGGACATTACTACTTGATTAGCAATCCTATCCGGGAGCTTTCGGACTAGAGACATCCTTAGATCTTGTCTTGCCCGCACCGCCTCTAACAAGGCCATGCGTATATCTCCTAGTGACTGAATAGAAGTTTGGAGAAGTAAGCGTCTAGATAGTTCGATTGCCTTTCGGACTTCTGTGTCCGCGATAGCCTGAGCAGATCTTAGCATTGATTTTGCTACCTGTTGCGTAACAATATACTGAGAAAATATTCTGTACGCCTTACCCCGTAGCCTAAACTCCCGGTCTAGGTGAGCAGTGGAAGGTGTAGAGAAAGGATCTTTAAGCTCGCATAGATTAATTTTAGGGGCAGCTAAAAAGGCAAAGAGAGCAGAGGGAACTCCGCCGGCAGAGTATACTGGGAGAGAGAACCAAGAATGGCTCTCTTGTGGAATTTGGTGTGAAGCTTTAGAAGTGAATGTAGTTGCAAAGTTTTGCGCCTCGACTTCCCAGTCCACCCAAGGTCCCGGACCCAATTGCTCCACCTTCAAAACTGGATTCGCGGCTGAGTCTGTAAATGTCTTTAACCCAACTCAGGGGTTAGAGCCGACAGCGCTTTGATATCATTGAACCCATCATGTTTTGTCCAGTCCGAAAATAGTTTTGAAGCTGACGCAGGGGGTAGGGCAGGTGTAGAAGAATATACAAAATAATCATGATGATAATAGTTGGGGATGGCCTTAATACTAACATCAAGTACATTTCCCAGCATATCTAGAGCCCTTAACTTCCTAGATTTATTCCCTTGGATTACCCACTCTCGTGGTACCGGAAGCTCCCCTGACATAGTGGACTGTGCTACCTCTGGCTTTGTTGGTACCAATGATACCCAAGAATCATCTGGCCCGTATAAGAGAGGCATAGCCCCTTTTCTGATCGGGGCTTTGTCTAACGGGGGAGGATTTACGTCTGCTACTACTCGCACATTGGAAGTAGTTAGTGCCGCCGAAGTTGGCCTAGTAACAATAGTAGGTGATACAAGGGGAGTGAGCGGAATTTGTGTCAAAGTAACTGAAGTAGCCAGAGGTCGGACAGTCGATGCTGGCGTGGGAGCTCCCAGACCAACCATAGGAGGCTCTGGTTGCTGGCCAAAAAACTTAGTTAAAGCACTCGCTAATAACCCATCAATCTCATCCGCCGTGACAAAGTGAGCAGAGGAAGAACTATTAGGTGAAATATCCCTATTCTGAGAGTTATCTATGTTACCCACCTCAGAAATAATAGACCCATCATCCCCTGCCTCCGGTTCCTCCGAGAGGATTCCGCCGAGGCTGGGACCCCTTGATGTTGCCATGTTAAGTCAGGGATGGAAGACGGTGTCTCCGCGTCCCGGTGGACTTCAGCCACTACCTGAGTTGCCTGAGACGGCAGAGAGCTGGCCCTCCATGGCTGGGAGTATCTCCAAACTCCCCGGCCTTGGCCGGAACTCACTTGTGAGCCAGGCCCCACCCCAATGACTGAGCCCTCACTCGAGCCCTCTAGCGGGTTATCACTGCCGGGAGAACCCTCTAACTCTAAAGTGAGAATATTATTTGGGGACACTATGTCCGCCGGAATATCCCCGACCACAGTCTCTGACTCCACTTCCGACCTGTCAGATTGGACTTGAGACATGTCGGGAGTAGAGGCAGAAAGCGAGGTTCGAGGCTCCGGCGAACGCCGGGAGAACTTTCGTACATGAGACTCTTTTTTAGAAGACTTGTGACTCCGCCTCGACTTTGATGTATCACTAGAACTGTCCTTGGTCTTGTCTGTCTTACTCTTCTTCCGCGAAGGTGAAGTCGAGTGACTATGTGTCTGCTTTCTGAGAGGAGACCGTGACCTGGACCTAGATCTTGACTCCGAAGTTGTCGCCGGGGGAGACGGCTCTCGCGGTCTCTTAGATGTGCCGGGGGAGGGAAGAAGCCCTTTACCCAGCCCAGTCTCTGCCGACTTAGTTACTTTACTTCGGGAAGGAGGTCGTTTAATTGGGGGGTACTGAACCAACAAACGGTCCCACAGAATTACGTTATCAAACTGCAGTGCTTTATGAGCCACTGCAGTAGCATAATTAGTAAGAAGTTGTCTGACCTCGCGTAATGCAACCGCCGCGGCCAGATTGTCGTGCTGTAATACTTTAATACTCAGCTGACTACAAAAGGTACAATTCTTCGTTACCCACAAACCCCTTGATCGGTCCAAGCATTTGACACAACGAATGCACAGAGTGTGCGCAAAAATAGGGATCCCGGAACATGAGGGCGTTGAGCAAAGAACAAAAACAGGGGCTAGAGCAGCCATGGCAGAGACTGGTTAAAAGCTAACTCCCCCCGGGCCTCACCTGGTCCTCTGTGGACCTGCCGGAACTCCGCCCTGGAAAAAAGAAAATTTCCAGGAATTAATGCTCATAAGGTTACCCCAAAATGTTCTAACACAAGTGTTAATGAACCGCCGGGCAACGAGACGTAATACACCACTATTACCTCTCGTTACCCTGTAGGTTCATATGTAAAGATTTGTAAATAACTTTACGTGTCCAAAAGATTTAAGAATATCCTCTGACATGATATAAAGATGAGCAGTTCTTTATAAGTGACGCAGTCTTCCCTGTGATATAACGTTCACCGGGAACCCATAATAAGACGCCGGCCTCCTTATTATAACGCAGTTAGCCAGGTTAAGCCCATCTTAATCATTAGATCTGACTCCTCTCGAAGCCTTCAGAGATCGCCGTGAGTTGAATGTCTTGATACCTAATTGTATCCCTCAATTGTTAGGCTAATCCTACCGAATTGCAAATCCGTGATTCCCACCCTCCCAAGGTTCAACCACCGGGTGAAAATTAATAGAAAAGTTAACCCCAATTGTTCCTATCCCCACTTCTTTGCAAAAGATCGCCGGGGTGGAAAGACTACTCAAACAAAACAGCCCAGTTTTTCAACGGCTTTGCAAAACCGGGAAAAAACTATAGTCAACAGGTGTCCGCATGAACCCCTAGTTGAATCGGGTAAAGCCCTTCCACCGGGAAACACACAGTAAGCCTGAACACAGGCCCCACTACAGAGACGCAGTTCTGGAGAGCCCTCAAGCCACCACTCGCCGGGGGAAACTAGCCTATTTTAACCACGCGTGATTAAAACTCGGCAACCAGCCGGATTTTCTCGGTGCAATCGAGAAAACCCGCCGGAAAAGGCAACCCACACCCACCAGACGCAATCTGAGAACCAGCCGGATTTTCACGGAGCAATCGAGAAAACCCGCCGGAAACGGTAACCCATACCAACCAGAAGCAATCGGAGGTACACAAATAGTGCCTGGAATAAGCTAATACACAACTTATCCAAAACACACATGACACAGTAGTACATATTTATACAATAAATCAATAACACTTGTACATGTAAAAAAGCTACGAGAGGCTGGCTAGGCCTAAGCAGACGGAGTATCGCTTAAACATGTGGTAATAAAACAAAAAGCACTGAATATTATCACAACAGGAACAGCAGCCAACACACCTCGAAGAAATATACCCGGGAGAGGGAAGCACTGACACGGGACCTAGTCACTAAGTGAAGAAAAATACGCTAGGAATGTCAGAAAAACAAACAAATAAGGCAACTTCATCAGAAAGATAAAAAGAAGCCTAATCACGCGTAGTTAAAGCCAACTAAATAACTAGGCTAGCTAATCCGCGAAAACGTTTCACGCGTCCACCCCGGGACCACGAGGGTACGCCCGAAATAGGCATCCCAAACACACGACCCAAATACACTGAACTGCGGGCAGCCCGCCCATGACACCCCTGCTACGCATATCCTAACCTTACTCGATACATCCCAGAGTAAACAAATGAGAAAAAACTCACTAGGGACGCAGCAAATGCGGAACGAGCGGAGCGTGGGGAGACACGTCAGGGCAGGTTAAGCGCAGAGCAAAGAAGGAAGAATGACGCCTGAAGTCAGCGTCTGGTTAAAGATCCACACAAGTACATCCACGAAGTTATGGAAAGCTTATGAATAGTTATTCTTATTTTCTTTTTATTTGTTATATTTTACGAAGTTTTTTCGTAGTGAGTACCCAATTTCATAATGACGAACCATGAGTGAGGTTGCGTGCGCTCATGATGAAGGCTCCTCAATTTTTTATGCTCTGCGCGGTAGATTCAAACTACGGTAAATGAGTGTTTGAAGAGGATGCCTTATGTAATAGGCATAATCGTCAATGATGGAGGGGGCCACTAATAAATTACTGTACTTGGAGGAAGCTCTTGTTCCTTAATTTAACCTGAACCTCTTGGTTCCTTGGTTTTCAGTATTGCTCGGAGTACCCTGAGTACCCGGAGTACTTGGAGGAAGCCTTGTTCCTAAATTTAACCTGAACTTCTTGGTTCCCTGGTTTTCAGTAGTACCCGGAGTACCCGGAGTATTCGAAGGAAGCTCTCGTTCCTTAACCTGACAAGCGCGATATAGACCTAGGTGCTAGGGTAGTTATTTGTGCATTTCTAGCCCTGGATTCTGACAGAATTCGTTATATTTACAATATAAAGCATTATTTGTTTTCGGTATGCTTTTATTTTACATATATGATGTATATATGAACCTTCAAGAGTGCTAAAATAAGTGGGAAAAGCATTTGGGTGGTGAAAAACGAAGATATTGGCCACCCGGTCATAATCTCAGGCGAGAGAGAGCCACAGGCAGCCCTCCCCTCTCGCTGTCTGGGAGTCAACTGAGACGAGCGGGGCGGTGTGTGCCGGTGTCTGGGTGTTGCATACCGATCTTTTATGCAACCAACTTGTGCTACATTATCGCGGGAGAGAAAAATAACCAATAAATGATGATAATAAGTGGATAAATAGGTGATAATTGAGGAGGGGGGGGAGGGGGGAATAAGGTGGGGAAGGAGGGGAGGGGGAGGGGTGAGAAACACATGGATGAGTACTAGAGGGGAATTATCTCACCTAGAGACAAAATCCTTTGTTTTGATAGGCCCTTTTTTTTTTTGGAAGGCTTTTTTTATGGTCTTGCTTCCGTGAGGCCTATCGCGTTCCCTATAGGAAGCCTTCCGTGAGGCCTATTGCGCTTGCCGGGTTAATTTAACCTGAACTTTTGGTTCCTTGGTTTTTGTATTACTCGGAGTACCCAGAGGAAGCACTCGTTCCTTTATGTTAACCTGAACCTTTTGGTTCCTTGGTTTTGTTGGTGTTTTGTTCACCTGGAGGAAAACTTTGTTTCTCCATTTAACCGGAACTTCTTTGTGCATTTTTTTTTTATTTATTTTTTTTCCTCGGTTTCCTTGAGACCATTTAGTACCCGGAGGTCTAAAACCCTGAGACCCGGAGAGAACGGAGGGACACAGGAGCCCCGCCGACTCCGGGACTCGAAGCATGCAATTGTATAGGGTTAGTTGGTGCTCTTGCACTGGAGGAAACTTTGTTGGTCAATTTGTTTACATGCAAACTCTTTCTATTTTAAGAAATTAACACATAATTGTGTTGGTGCTTATAATTGTGTTGGTGCTTATATTTATTTACTCGAAACCATTTAGTACCCGGAGTTCTAAACCCGGAGACCCGGAAAGAACGGAGGGACACAGGAGCCCCGCCAACTCCGGGACTCGAAGCATGCAAATTGTATAGGTTTTTAGTTGGTGCTCTTGCACTTGGTCATGCAAACTCTTAGGAATCATTGGTATCGAAGCACTTCATAACATAGTACTCATATAGGAAGAGAACAATTGGTCCCTCATGTAAAATTCAGTAGAGGGAAGCCGAGCTAGCTAGGCCTATTGGCCGCCCTCGTGGACACTTGTCCGAGGTGGCGAACAAAGCATGGCCTTATAAATAAGTACTGGTGCAAGAATGGGACATATAATGGAATCAATAAGTCTAGCTAAGACCCTATCAGCTCGAAGTAATGCTAGAAGCATGCAAACTATAAAGTGAAGCGACTTATAAAAGTGAAGCGACTTTGAAAAATTTAATACTAGTAGAATTCAGGAAATCGTGTAGGCTACTTTACAAGGAAAATTTTGAATTAATAATATCCTTAGAGTTCAACGTGTATCCTGAGGGCACACGAATAAGATGAATAATAGCCTACGATAAGTAAATAATTAAATGCAAGCATTGTATAGGATATAGCCTAATATAACAATAATCACTTACTACGACGAACAACCAATATTAAGAATGGCGAAGCAGTATCCATATACTTTCGGTGTGGACAGGCGTGGACGGTGGCCCTCTGAAACATACAGGGCGATTACTCAATTCATGTTTGGACCTAACTCAAATAATATATAACAAGGACTCACTAGGAGTGAGAAAGCCAGGCAAACGCTGAGACGCCCAGAGCAATGGGGCACACGTCCGACTCGTCTGGATCACAACCGTAAAGAGGCAGATATACACGCTAGAAAGCCTGGCATCACGTGCAAGGGAAGCATAACGACAGCACAGCTGGAGGGCTGAGGCACCGGGAGGTTTGAAATGATAGATTCTTCTTTAAATTTTATTTCTAGTGGTATTAATTTTCAATGACGAGCCCTTGGTAAGATTTAATGGGTATTAACCAAGGATTGTTTTTATGCTATATACGCAACGGTTGTGATAAGAACTCCTGGGAATCCCGAACGGGTCCCGGAATCTCAGCCTATATATAGTATAGGCTCTTCGTCATTGACGAAGGAACCAATACTAAATTAGGCCTGTGTATCCAGCTCAGTACCAGTACTTGCACTGCTGCGGTCGTTCACGGTGTTGGCGGCGACGGTAGCAGACGCAACATTTTTACTATTCTGTATTTTTTTGCTTTATAATCAAACTTCAAATCTTGTCTTCCCCATGCTTTATCAAGATTACTTTCAAACTCCCTTATTGATTCGGAATCGACTACATACTGGGGCAGTGCGTTCCACTCATTTACCACTCTATCACAAAATGAGTTCTTTGCCTTCTCAAGCCTATTTCTTTCTTTGTAAATTTTCTTAGAGTGTCCTCTCGTTCTTGTTCCCTCCCGCATCAAGAAGATACCTTCACACACATCCTCATCATACTTTCCTGACACTATCTTAAAAGTCTCTTATCATATCCCCTCTCTTTCTCCTATATGCCAGTGTCGGAAGCCCCAGTGTCCTCAACCTCTGCTCATAGCCCGCGTTCTTCAACGTTGGAACTAGCTTGCTAGCTCTCCTCTGCACTTTCTCCACTGCTTCTATATCCTTTACCATATATGGAGCCCACACCTGGTTCGCATACTCCAGGTGCGGCCTAACCAGCGCTGTATAGAGATTCCTGAAGATTTCTTCGTCAAGTGACACAAATGTCCTCCTTATCAGCCCTACAATTCTATTGGCTTTGTTTATCTTTTCCGCTAAATGTTCTGAGAAATTTAACTTATTGTCTATCACTACTCCTATATCCTTTTCTGCATTCACTTCCTCCATCACTTCATACATACTGTATCCTACCTTGTCTATCTTGCTTGTCCCAATCCGCATGTACTTGCATTTTTTTGGATGAAAAGGCATTAACCAATGCTCAGACCATCCCTTCATGCCCTCCACATCTCCTTGAAAAATGCATGAAAAAGAGCATGGAATGAAGCTCGTTTAGGGTAAATATGCCCGCCTGCCAGGTAGTAGAAGTTACAAACATCCCCGTCGATAAAGGGTTAATCGGAAGGTTCAGAGGTTAAAAGCTCTGTTCCCCAGGGTACAGTGTTGGCACCCTTACTCTTCGTAATACTAATAAGTGATATCGATGTAAATGTACAACACAGCAGCGTCTCATCATTTGCAGACGACACAAAACTATGTCTAGGAATAACCACAATAGAAGACAAAGAAATCTTGCAAGCAGACATGAACGCTGTATTTCGGTGGACCAAAGATAACAACATGCAATTTAACGAAGATAAATTTCAGCTGATAAGGTATGGAGGAAATGGAGATATTAAAAGAACCACAACCTACTTAACAGTCACTCCTGCCAATCCCACGAAAATCAGAGGTTAAAGATCTTGGGGTAACAATGTCAGAAAACATGTCTTTCAAAGAACATAATCAGGCCAAGCCAGTAGCGGCGAGGAAACTTGTAGGTTGGATACTGCGCACTTTCAAGACACGAGAAGAACGGCCAATGATAACACTTTTCAAATCGTTGGTGATCCCACGACTGGAGTATTGCAGTGTGCTAATATCTCCACACAAAGCCGGGGAAATATACGAAATAGAGAGTGTTCAAAGAAATTTCACGTCCCACATCAGCTCGGTAAAACATCTTCATTACTGGGATAGGCTGAAGGCTCTTAACTTATATTCACTGGAGCGAAGAAGAGAGAGATACTTGATAATTTACACCTGAAAAGTTATCGAGGGTCTAGTGCCAAACCTTCACACCACAATATCATGGAACTGGAGTGACAGAGGGGGTAGGTATTGTAACATCCCACCCCAAAAGTGTAGGGGAGCTCTGGGCACACTGAGGGACTCCTGGTTGACAAACAGGGGACCGAGCCTCTTCAACAAAATGCCAGAGAACGTGAGAAACCTGATGGACATGCCAACGGAAGTATTAAAAAAAGCCTTGGACAACCATCTCAAGTCGGTGCGCTTGATCAGCCATACTTCGCGGGGGGGAGAGCTGCCCTCTCGAATAGCCTGCTGCATCAAACACTGGCAGCAAACATACTCGGTGGGAGCAACTCTCGCCGAGGCCGCTGAGGAGGCCGAAACAACTCAAGTAAACTCAAGTAAGTAAGTAAACCATCTCTCCTACAAACCTGATTTTCTCTTCCTAACCGAAACTCAGGTGTCTGTAGCAACATCCAGCAGCCCCTTCTCTGTATCCTCCTACTTTCTCTATCCTAGTTTCAAAGCCAAAGGCGGATGTTGTGCATATGTGCACAACAAACTCACTTGCTCTTGTGTTCCCGATTTCGACTCCTCTGAATTCTCAACTTTATGCCTCAAACTTTCCTGTCATTCTCTTACTAAATATTTCTGTGCTGTCTATCTTTCCCCTAACTCTACCAACTTTTCCAAATTCTTTGACTATCTAAACTCTACAGTGGAACACATTCTATCTATTTCTCCTTTCTCAGAAATCTCCATCTTAGGAGATTTCAATGTTCACCACCGCCAATGGCTCTCCTCTCACACTACTAACCCACCTGGTGAACAAGCCTACGTCTTTTCTATCATAAATGACCTAGAGCAGTTAGTTCAGCAACCCACCCGTATCCCGGATCGCATCGGAGATCGGCCCAACATTCTTGACTTGTTTCTAACTTTTAACCCTTCTTCTTATACTGTCGATCTTTTCTCTCCTTTGGGCTCCTCCGACCATAAACTTATCTCAGTCAACTGTCCTATCTCTCCAGTACGGCCACCCGATCCTCCTAGCCGGCGGCACTTGTGGCACTTTGGCGCTGCCGACTGGGAGGCTCTCCGGCAGTACTTCTTTGATTTCCCATGGAATGATTTCTGCTTCCGTGGCCGGGGACCCTCGGAGAGTGCTGAACGCATTACCGAGGTAATCCTATCGGGCATGGAAGCATACATTCCATTCTCTTTCTCTCAGACTAATGCTAAAAAATCTTGGTCTACTCACGCCTGTTCTACTGCTGTCCACAATAAGGAGGAAGCATTCAAACGGTACCGACGCCTTAAAACTCGCTATAGGCAGTTCTGCCTTTTGCCTCCCTCAATCACATCTAGAAGAAAAAAACATTCACATGACTTTGGGGGGGGGGGAGGGGGGAGTAACTTGGCACCCCACAAACCCACGTGGTAATACATCCTGGTACCGTTTAACCCAAGATGGGATAAATATGAAAGGGGAGGAAGCTATAAATAATTGAAAAGGGTTAAAGGAAACATATGAGAAAAGTGTTGGTGGTAGCGCATGTACTGTATGTGTATCAAATCATAAATATGGCTTTATCTGTCCATTCAATATACTAAACATTCAGTGAATATAGCCTAAGGTAATTTCAGGGGGGATTTTATCTTACATATTCCACCTTTTTCTTGTGTTTCCTCCTCACTTGTCATAATGGATCAATGACTTCAGTCGAAAATTAAAATGCTCTTTAATTAATGCACTCACAGAAACCACAATTCGAACTGTGTCCAATTCGTTTAAGGGGGGTGACAGGCTTTTTTTCTCTCTTTTTTCTCTCATTGTCTGCCTTGTATCATTTTGGCCCCATTCAGCCTACTGTTTTAAGACGTTTACCCCCATCCAGGTGTCAATATTTTCCTGGCGAGCGGTAGCGAGCCATCATATATATATTTTTTGTTTACAGCTAGCTAAATTTATAAATTTTTCGATAGAAAAATTTCTCCGGCAAGCCGGATTTCTCCATACAATGCTGGCTCGCTATCACTCGCCAGGAAGAAATAAACACCTGGATTTTTTTTTTTTCTATATTCCAACTTACTTCCTCTCGGGCATAGGCTGAGAGCCTTAACATTCACCGCTTTACAATGAACAGTGAAGCCCGTGAGGTCTTGTTCCAGTCTAGGGAGTGAGACATGTGAAGCACGTAGAGTACAACGAGCACCTGCCATCTTGCCTTTACATGAGGCACGGTGCTCACTCATGGCCCGAAACGACCCCATCTCTGAAGCCACCTCGTTCCCGTGCTTCACTGTCTCATCCCGTACACTCGGACTCTCACACTTACACACACACAACGCCACCTGTTGAGCAGATAACTCACCAGGCATTGCACCCCTATAGCATATTTTGAATATGGGAATATTCATACAGTGCTATTTAATGGGGATAAACGTCTTAAAACAGTTGACTGAATGGGGCCGAATGGATACAAGCCAGAGAAAGTGAGAAAAGGAGAGAAAGATAAAAAAAAAAGCATGTGACCCCCCCTTAATTGATCGCTATATATGGGCCATAATGACCATCCAATATCAGACGAGGCTCGATAAACAACTATTCCTCATGTCAAGTAATTTATCACATCATTCTATCACAATATGCGCATCTGTGAACGCACCTATTAACTCTTATTTTCTAGCCATAGTGATTATGTGTCATGATTGTGTGCAGTTGTCAACCAACAAATTACAAAACTACAAAACTGTTAAAGAAGCCAGAGGGAAGAAGGCTGAGAGTGTCTCAGGTGGTAGGATGAGGGACGTGAATGGGGAAGTGGTAGAGGGTGATGGTGTGGTGAAAATATGGAAAGATAATTTTAGTAGCTTAGCTGTAAAGAGTAGGGGGAAGGCAAAGATCTGATCCATAGGAATGGAGAGAGGTGGAATAAACAGGGTTGTTGAAAGTCAGATAAACAGAGAAGAAGTAAAAGAAGCAATCAATAGACTTAAAATGGGCAAAGCTGCTGGAGTAGATAACATCCCAGGTGAGATGCTGAGATATGGAGGAGAAGAAGCTGTTTACATAATGCATAGGTTATGTAAATTAGCATGGGAAGAGGAAAGTGTACCAGACGACTCGAGGAAAGTAGTGATAGTACCCTTGTACAAAGGGAAGGGTAGTAAAGAGGAGTGTAAGAGTTATAGGGGAATTAGCTTACTTAGCATACCTGGAAAGGTATACGCAAGAGTAGTAACAGAGAGACTGCAGAAGATAACGGATGACAAAATAGGGGAGGAACAGGGAGGCTTCAGAAAGGGCAGGGGCTGCGTTGACCAGATAGCCTCAATGCGTTTGTTAGTAGAGAAGTATCTGGCCAAGAACAGAAAACTCTATGCAGCATTCATGGATTTAGAAAAAGCCTATGACAAAGTAGACTGGGAAGGTCTGTGGGATGTGTTAACAGTATATGGTGTGGGAGGAAAGTTGCTAATGGCAGTAAAATCTTTTTATAGGAATGCAACGGCAAATGTGAAGGTAGGGGATAAGTTAAGTGAATGTTTTGAAGTCAGTGTAGGAGTAAGACAGGTATGTGTCATGTCAGCTTGGTTGTTCAATATATACATGGATGGAGTGATTAGAGAATTTAGGGCGGGATCAATGGGAGTTGGAGCTAGACTGGAATCAGAGGGAAGAGCATGGAAGATTTTAACATGCCTATATGCGGATGATGCAGTCCTGTTGGCGGAAAATGTAGAAGAACTTCAGAAAGTGGTCACAGACTTTGACAGGGTATGCGAAAAGAGAAAGTTAAAGGTCAATGTAGCGAAATGTAAGGTAATGGTGTTTGAGAGAAGAATGCATGAAACCATAGATTTTAAGGCAAAATATAGAATTAAGAAGGAACATGAGAAAAGTTGTAAAATAATAATGAAAAATGATGGAAGAAGTTGATAGCTTCAATTATTTGGGAGCTGTACTATGCAAATATGGTAAAATGGAGAGTGAGATAAAAGAGAGAAAAATGCAAGGGAGAAAGGTGATTGGAGAACTTGATAGTACAGTGGTCCCTCGCGTTTAGCGGATTTCAGCTTGGCGATAGGTTGGATATGGTACCAGAATCCGAATTTGGCGCTTCAAATACACTTTTGGCGAGAATGCTGACGTCACGGAATGGCGTCGGCCCAGAATGCGCCGCTCGCATGCTAGTCTCACCAGGCCTAACTCTAAATAATTCATGGTAAATCAAATCTGTTATCGATTATCTATTGTCTTTTCTATTGCTGTTAATGTTTCATGTAGGCTACAGTAGAGCGCTGTATTGACAGTTACTCTTAGGCCGAGGCTAGGATATAGATAGGCTTAGGCCTACTCACAAAACCCTAACTGAGCTGCTTGGATAGCGAGAATATTCCAGGTATATTTCATAAACGTATATTAACAGAGTAATCTTGACCAAACCGATTTGTGAACCTCATATCTCTTGTGTTTTGCTTTGTTTATTGTGCCGAACAGTCTGCGACACACAAACACACACGCGCGCATCAGCTGACTCAGGGGCCCAATCGATAAATATAATTAATCAAAGAAGTGACCACGGATCCAAAACCAATTTCATTTTGCTCAATCGAAAAGCAGTTGGTATAGAAAATTCTAGTCTTCACCATTCACAAGGTAAAAGTGATTTATGCCTCCTGATATATATCTAAGCTAGGTTAGACCATTTCTTGGTCTGGCTAGCTAGTGACTTAGCAACTTGTTGCTAAGGTTATGTGGTTATTCCTTATCAATAAGACTATTCACAAGATAACAATGAATTCTGCTCCCTGATATACATCTAACCTAGGTTAGGTCAATTCTTTGTGGAGATATATAGGCTAGGCCTATGTCTTCTAGCAAAAACAGAGTAAGCAGACGGCGCCGAGTGTGTCGGCGATCGACGATGCGCATGGCGGGCGGTTTGAAAAGGCCCAAAAGGGTGAACTCGGGCCTCGTCAAAGACTAATGGATAATTTTCCCATTTAAAGTACTATTCGCATTTGGCGAAATTCACTTTTGGCGATGGTTTGGCTAGACTAATGAATTCGCTAAATGAGAGGGACCACTGTATTCTCAAAGGAAGAATGGTTAGTCAGGAAATTAAAAAGTCACTGAGAAACAGTATGCTGCTCCCAACACTCTCGTATGGAAGTGAAACATGGACAGCAAGTGACGAGGACCTCTCCAAACTAAGAGCTGTGGAGATGAGTTTTTCAGAATGGCAGCTGGTTTGAATAGGCTAGATGGGCCAAGTAATAGGGAAGTGTATGAGTCCTTTGGAATGGAAGAGCAAGCTTTAGGCATTGATTGTGGGGAGTGGTTGAGTGGATAAAGAGAAGTACTTTGAGGTGGTATGGTCATGTTCAGAGAATGAATGAAGACAGAATGTCAAGAAAGATATATGGGAGTCAAGTGAGTGGAACAACTAGTAGTGGAAGACCACCTATGGTATGGGAAAAGAAAGTGGAAAAATATATTGAAGAAAAACTGGTAAAAATTGAAGAGACCCCAGACAGCCTTTTTACTAGTTAATTTTATTTTTTTGTTTATTTTTCTTTGATATACATCGTATTTTAGTATTTTCAACATTAGCCTAACCTAACTTAACCCTCCAGACCCGGTTGGGCTCTGAGGCATCCATAACAAACGCGGCCCGCACAACCCGGACGGGCTCTGAGGCTCCGAGTGCTTGCGTACGTGCTTTCGAATGGCGCGCATAAATTTTTGGTGTCGTGGGTGGTAGATGGCGCCACCACACGTGAACTACGCCACGACAACAGTCTCTACCCCGACGCCACCATGGATAGTACGCCAAAAAGTGATTCCGCTGTGTCCGATACCGTGCTCCCTACGACGCCTGCCCAAGCTCGTCGCGTCTTACGCAGACGCCACCGCCTAAATGTGTTATCTCCCGGAGGTATTGAGGAGACATTGAGAACCTATGAGCGTGCTGATGCACAGTATAATGTTGATGATGAAGGCAGTGATAAATCGGCTAATTATCAGTCGAGTGATTATGGCGATGACAGTGACAATGGTACGCAATTTAGGGGATTTGCGAGTGAACATGAGAGTGATGAAGGTGATGTAGCAGCTTTCGCGGAAGCTGTTTTAGCTGAAGAGAGTGAAGTGCGGAAAGTGAGTGAGTGGGAGAGTTCAAGGTCACTCTCCAAGTTTCAGTTGAGTGACACGACTCCAAGCCCTTCGCCAGTTAAATCGCCTTTCAAGCTAAGCTTCTATAAGAAGCAGGTACTTGAAAAGGTGGCCGCGGCAGCCAGGGAAGAAGCCAAAAGACTTGGTGAGGATGAGGTTGTGAATGAGGGTGAGCGTGGTGACTCATCTCGCCCGCCATTGTCTCCCTTATCTCCCCAAGCCACCCAAGATGACCCGGGCGCCCCGCATTCTTCCCCACCACCCCCACCACTGCCAAGGGTTGAGGACCCCCCACTTTCGGCCTATTTGCCTCCTAGGTCCCCCGACAGGAGACATACTGCTGCCGAGAAGGGGAAAGGCAGGAAGTATGTGAAAAAGGGACAGAAATCTAGGCAGGCTTTGTTAGAGGCTCCCGCGGCGTCCACCCCTGCCGGCCCCAGCCATACGCCCCCGCAACTTTCCCCACGGTCCTCCCCACCTCTCCAGCCGTCAACATATGTTCCTGACGAAGTCTTTGAGCTCGCATCACCAATACCTGGGCCTAGTGACAGTGAAACATTGCTTTCTGCCACTCGTCGCAGGCCAAGGAGCCCAGGACCTCGGGGGGACATAGCCTCACCTGCCACTCCATCCCCACCTCGCCCCCCCCCCCCCCCCCCCCCCCCCTCCCCGCACGCCGCCCACGCATCACTCGTTCCCCGCCAGATTATGTGGGGGACACTGACGATGAAGGGCACCTCACAGATGACTCTGGCCATGACTATATAGGTCCACCGTCAGGGCAAGATGACCACTCTGATGACGACGAATATATGGACATGAACGACCCTCAACCCATCCGCTCCGCCCGGGGGCGTCGTGCTGTGGGCCGCCCTGGCCGCGCTGGGGCGCGCGCCTCCCGAGTTGGCCGTGGGTGTGCTGGGCCACCAGCTGGAGCTCCTCGTCAGCGTCGCCAAGACCCATTCTACGTTTTTCAGTGGCAAGACGTGGCTGACGGGGAAGATTACAACCCTGATGTGCCAGCTTTTGATGAGGTACAGGAGGGTTCAGGAATTACCCCCAATTTTCCCGCAGGCCCCAATGCTCCACCACATGAGCTTTTTGAGGCCTTTTTTGATGAGGAGGTTACTGGATTTGTCATCAAGGAGACAAACAAGCAGCACCAATTCCAGGTCCACTTTTTTGACAAGGTGACCAAGGGCTACATGAGACAGTGGACCGACATGACTCATCACAAGTTCATGGTGTTCCTGGCACTCACCATGCTAATGCCTAATGTCAAGAAGCATAGGTTGCCTGACTATTGGATCACCAATGATCTCATATCCACCCCTGCCTTCGGGAAATATATGTCTCGCGACCGGTACCTTGACATCCTCGCAGCGCTCCATCTTGTCACCAACACCGACGTCCACAAGCCAGACAAGCTGTGGAAGATTAGGACGTTGTACGAGATGATGCGACACCATTTCTCCTCCTACTTCAAGCCCTTCTGCAAGGTCGTCATTGACGAGTCTCTTGTGCTGTTCCGGGGAAATCTCAGCTTCCTGCAGTATATCCCCTCAAAGAGACATCGCTTTGGCATCAAATTCTTTGTGCTGTGCGACTGCCGAACTGGCTATGTCCTGGACTTCCTGGTCTACAGCGGGAAGGAAGGGGACGTGCTTGTGGACCCCCTCATTGGCTTTGGCGGAGCAGTGGTGCAAGCCATGATGGACCGCTATTTCCACAAGAATCACGTCCTCTTCACGGACAATTACTACACGTCCCCCACTCTCTCAAAGTACCTCCATGAGCGCAAGACGGGGACTGTAGGCACAGTACGAGGGAGAAGGAAGGGCATGCCACCTTTCCCTCCAAAGACCAAAAAAGGCAATGTGTTCAGGAAGAAGTCGGGGCCCATTCTGGCTATCCACTGGCACGACCAGCGGAAGGTCAACCTCCTGACCACTGTCCACAAGGGGGAAATGGTGGAGACTGGCAAGGTGGATCGCCGCACCCAGGCCAGGGTGACCAAGCCCGATGCTGTCATGGACTACAACATCAACATGAGGCTGGTGGACAAGTCCGACATGCAGATAGGCTTCATTGACTGTCTGCGTACCTCGTGCAGATGGTACAAAAAGTTCTTTCTGCACATGGTGGACATGTCCATTCTGAACGCTTACAACATCTACAAGCTTCGGACTGAGAACACACCCAGGAAGTTCAATAGCCTGCGGAGGTTCCAAAAGCAGGTGTTGAAGGAGCTCATGGAGAAGTATGCTACGCCACAGACGGCAGTGGCACATGCTGGGCCTGCCGCTACTGACCGCTTGCACTGTGCATATTACATGAATATGCACAGGCTCATTTCCCTGCCTCAGACAGCAGCAGGAAGAAAGCAGCAGAAGCGGTGCCATGTCTGCTACAACACCAGGCTGAGGGCGAGGTCAGATAAAAAGTCCATCATGGAGTGTGTGGAGTGCAAGGTGCCACTCTGTGCTGAAGGGTGCTTCTTTGATTACCACTCCAAGCAGGAGTTCTAATAATCATAGTGAAAGTGCCAAAGACAGTGACAATATGCACAGTATATATATAGGCAAAAAGTGGAAGTAAAACAATTTATTGTAATACAAAAGTCATGTATTATGAGAAAATTGATACAAATACAATTACACCATAATAATATGTGAAAGTGACACATATGTATATAATAAGTGACATTCATATGATTAGAACCTATATAAATATATAAATCAGTGAAAAAAGACAATAAATTGTATATAAAACGTTTACAAAGCATATAACTAAGTGAAAGTGACACAAGACCTAATATTTGATGGCCAAAGTATAATAAACACCTGTGATAACGAATAATCAGTGCCTAATATAACAATAACCTACCTCAATTACTAATAAAACGTACGGTATCAAGTGAAAATGAGCATTATCAGTGACAGTGACACTCTAAAGCATATTTACCAAAGTGAAAGTGACACAAGACCTAATATTTGATGGCCAAAGTATAATAAACAACTGTGATAACGAATAATCAGTGCCTAATATAACAATAACCTACCTCAATTACTAATAAAGCGTACGGTATCGAGTGAAAAGGAGCATTATCAGTGACAGTGACACTCTCTAAAGCATATTTACCAAAGTGAAAGTGACACAAGACCTAATATTTGATGGCCAAAGTATAATAAACACCTGTGATAACGAATAATCAGTGCCTAATATAACAATAACCTACCTCAATTACTAACAAAGCGTACGGTATCGAGTGAAAAAGAGCAATATTAGTGACAGTGATACCCTAATACACATATAAATACTTTATATAATTGGCCTCAAAATAACTATAAAAATATCAAATAAACATCAAATTCTCAATATCAAACACTATAATCGTCTAAGGGACGTAAACTCTGGCACCACGAGTGGCTTGGTGCGTGGTAGTCGTGGCCGGGGCGACGCATCCGAACGCGGGAAGAATTTGCCGCCGAAAATCACTCTACTTCCCGCGCTCGCCATTATGCAACCACTGGGGCTAGAGACCTCTACTCAACGGCATTCTACAGAGGAAGGTTTTTGCAACATTTTAGTTTTTTATTCATAACATTACATGCCCTATTTATTGAGTTACAGGTGAGTTAACATAGCCCAATAATCGTCAAAACACCCGGCACCACAGTACAGTCGCGAGCTAGAGGCCCCGGGTCTGGAGGGTTAACCTAACCTAACCGAAAACTAAACTGGGAACGTGAGCTGGGTTTAGACCGTCGCGTACCCATAAACAGGGAACGTGAGCTGGGTTTAGACCGTCGCGCACCCATAAACAGGGAACGTGAGCTGGGTTTAGACCGTCGGTTAGTTTTCGGTTAGGTTAGGTTAGGTTAGGCTAATGTTGAAAATACTAAAATGCGATGGTCCTCGGTATTAAACAACACTGTATATCAAATAAAAATAAAAAATAAAATAAAGCTAACTAGTAAAAAGGCTGTCCGGGGTCTCTTCAATTTTTACCGAAAAACTTCCACGTAGTGGAAGGGGCATTGTGGCACGGGCAAAGGAGGCATGTCTTGACAAAGTAGCCTGGAGACGTTTCTGTCATGGCCATCCTTTAGTGGGGGTTTCCCAGGAGGAAACAAGGCGTCGGAGACGATGATGATGATGATTGTCAACCATGTAGATAAAATTATACAAGCACGTTGTGTTTATCCTATCCTACTACTACATATAATATACAGTACAGTACGGTACTACATAAATAATAAATCATTTTTTTGAACAGTGTTTTTATTTGTTTAGGGCTTTAGGCTGCTAACACTCTGATTTGCCAAGGCCAATAAAGTGGGTCAGAATATGCATACTCTTGTACAGGTAAGTCATATTACTTTTTTTTTTTTTTTTTTTTTTATATAATCGTTTGAAACCTCTTCTGTACCGGTGACGTCCTTTTCATTGTATTCTGGAAACTATTAGACGATTTTATAAAGCTGAGGAAGGACGTCTGCCAATTAAATGGTAACTGACTATCTCAATTAATCCTTTTAGCTACCATATATCCTTCCTACGCTTCATAAAGTCGCCTGAATGTAGCTGAAATCAAATACCAAAGACGTCGCCAGTAGGGAAGGGGTTAATCGTGAGATGGATACCAGTATATATGAGGCTTCGTGGCCTATTTCCTAGAACCCATCAAAGACACCCAAAATCTTTATACTGTTTTACCTGTTGATCTTGGATGACCTTGGTGAGCAAATATAAGCTTCTGGATGTCCTCAACGTACACCTGTCCCTAGTTTTAAGCCCACCTCACTTTTTTTCTCTTTCTCACCGTCTGTTTGGCTTGTATCCATTCGGCCCCATTCAGCCTACTGGTTTAAGATGTTTACCCCCATCCAGGTGTCAATATTTTCCTGGTGAGCAGTAGCGAGCCAGCATATATGTATTTTTGTTTTGACAGCAAGCTAAGTTTGTAAATTTTTCGATAGAAAATGTCTCCGGCAAAGCCGGATTTCTCCATACAATGCTGGCTCACTATCGCTCGCCAGGAAGAAATCGACACCTGGTTGGGGATAAACGTCATTAAACAGTTGGCTGAATAGGGCCGAATGAATACAAGCCAGGGAAAGAGAGAAAAGGAGAGATAGATAAAACAAATCCGGTGACCCCCCTTAACCATATGATACGGACATAATATTCTCAACTGGGGCCACACTTTATGAGTTGCTCATTATCTTACCTGCTTCATACTGACTCACTGGGCAACCTGTCCTCTTGGTAGAAAGCTAAAGATTCTCTTTGCAGTGTATGAAATTAATCTTGAATCCAATATCTAAATATTGTTTATTTAATTTGTTATTGTTTACAGTTTAGTGCCAAAGTGACGACAGTGCTGAGCCTGTGTGGTGTGTTGGGTCACTTGGTGCCAGGGGCGGTGTTGGTGTATGTGTTGGTCATGGTGGTTATGACTGGTCCAGGGTTCATGCTACACCTCCTCCCAGACTCCTTCTATGCCAGGATCAACAAGATGCGGGCAGCTCTGCGCGGTGATACTTCAGCCATGGGTTAGTGAGTGTACAGTCCATCCTCCAAATATGCGAGTTTGAAATATGCGATCCTTGAAATTTGCGAGGGGGGGGGGGTCAAAATTGGAAAAAATATAATATTCCACATTTGCGAGGTCGATTTCACATGTGCGAACCAGCCCGTAGAATTATAAGGAAAATCCGCCATTTCCTCTTAATTTGCGACCCCCTAATCCACATTTGCGAGGAAGAAGCGGCGGATGATAGGCGAGGCGGCTGTGTTGGCTGAGGAGGACGAGCGGGGTGGGGGAGCGAGAGGCGGTGAGGCACGGTAGGGGTGCCTCGCCTCGCCTCGGAAGTCGGAACCCAAGCGTCAAGCCAATTAATAGGCCTAAGCCAACAAACACTCCGCCAATAACGACTTATAAAATAACATTTTCGGCAATAACGGCAAGTCAGAATAGTTACCCACTCTCTAAAATAACGTTTGGATTCATGTAAATAACGGTTATTTCGCAGGATATAACCAGGCGCATCTTGGAGAGCGTTTGGTTTCCCGCCATCTTATAGACCCTGAGTTGAAGTTGTATTTTTACCACCAAATACAACCTCCAAAATTCAGTCACTTAATCAAGAAGTTATAGCAAAGCCAAGTTGTTCTACTATAAATTCGTCCATGACAAGATGAGGAAGGAAGCTGACAAACAAAAAGAAATGAAGAAATTGCTGAAATTGTGAGCAGTAGCGAGAACGATACACCCCTCGCCGCCTCCCCTCCACCTCCCTCCTCCGCCTCCACCTCCACCACTCCACACTTTCCACATCGCTCCACTTCTCCACCAGCAACCTCTGCTTTAATAATGACTGTATGTCTGTATGTATAAATGTGTCCCACAACCGATATAAATGTACTAACTAATAAGGAAATTCGGCGGGTGCCGCCCATAAGTAATTATTCCCATAAGCTATGTTGTTTGAAATATGCGAAATTGAAATTTGCGAGGTCACATGTCGCCCATAATCTCGCAAATTTGGAGGATGGACTGTATATAATAAAAATAGGAGACTTGTTTTGTAGTTGGTAGCACACTCATCTCACAACCGAAAGTACCCACATTCGATACAGCACAGGTAGATATGCTCGGGCAGTCTTTTTATACCCGATGCCTCTGTTCATGTATCTGTAATTGAGAACCAGGAGTAAGTAGACATTTGTGATATTCACATTTGGGGTAATAATTTGTGATAAAGTGTTGTTGTTGTTGTTCCCCAGACTGTCTAGCCAAGCAGTCCCGAGTCAGGTTGACCGAAGACGTGCCAGATGCTTGGGCCCCTGAAGGCGCCAGGGTGAGATGAGATCTATCTCTGAGAGGGCAGTCGGGGGAGGGGATCATCAGCCCACGGGCTTGCACCCCCGGGCCAATGTCCCCACCGTCCGCAGCCTCCCTTGCAGTGCCACCCAATTGGGCGATCTCGCCAGCACTTAAAAGGAAAAGTAGTACAGTACAAGAAAAGAGAAAGAGAAACAGCTAAGATAGGGTAGAGGATACCAAACCTCACTCTGGATTGGACCAGCCCTCACCCGTGCGATAAAGTGCACTAAGCACTAGTGATTCCTCTGGGAGTATATTATTATTATTGTCATTAACAATAGTTTTTCTACATAGGCGGATTAACCCTCCGGACCCGGGGGCCCTCATATGAGGCCAATCGCTATGTCCGGGGGTATTTCTGAAAAATGGCTATCTTCATAAATCGATATATACTGATTGAGACCACCTAGAGCAGTCAACTCAATTGTATAGTGTAGAACTATCCTTCGTCTGTAGACTGGCGTTGAGTTAACATCGCTATGACAAGTGGTTGCCGAGATATGATGACGGTAATGGAGGTGTTTTTCCGCGTATTTTTGCCTGCGTCCGAACGCTTCGCCGCGACCCTGGCTAGCACGCACTAAGTCACTCGTCGCTTCGGTGGCTTTGGTAGCGGAAGACGATATTATGTTTTTATGGAGATAATGTCATAGTTATTTTGTCTTTTATTAATTTTACAACCATTATTGAGTTATGTGAAACTTTATATAACATACAGTATTTTCGGCACTTTCGCTGTTATTGTATATTATTGTGTCACTTTCACTGTTATTACTCTTCTTGTTATGAATTATTGTCACTCTCACTGTTATTATGGAGTTATTATTACTTGTTATACCTTTGTGTGTCACTTTCACTTACTAGGTTAGGCTAGGCTAGGCAAGTGTATGGTACCGTACGGTAGGGTAATTTACACTTGTAATTATTTCAATAAAAGTTATACTCCATGCAACTCAACTTTTCCGCCGGCCTCTACAGCAGATGCGAGACGGCGCCTGTGATTGGCTATCTGGCCAATATGAGAGGCAGAGCTGATAATTTATTCATTATCTTTATTATTCCTTATTTATTAATTAAACTAGATACATTTAAGACATATTAATGATTATTTAATAAATTACAGTACTATCCGATTCTAAAGAGCTATTAATTATCACATGAAACACAATAATAACGTATATATCATAAGGTAAAAACAAGGAGATAAAGAAATGATAAACGGGGGAAGTAAGCGAGAGGGAAGGCTGACTGGCTCGGGCCCGGGTGGATTAGCAAATCACAGGCCGTGCTTGACTTCGTACACATTTGAAGTAGACAGTGACAGTAATTCTTGCCTTGCTTGTGTTTACAGTATTATATCTTACGATTTTATGTGTTCCATGTGGTATTTTATAGCTCTTAAGGTTCGGATATCACTTATCACACCATTAGAATTACTAAAACTTATCTAATATAATTAATATACAGTAAACCCTCGCTCTTTCGGACTAATTGGGGGAGACCCCTGTCCGAAAGAGTCAAAAGTCCGAAAGGGCCGAGTCCGAACTCACACTTCAGCCATTCGGACATGTCCGAATGTCTGAAATAATGTCCGAAGTTTATAAGGCCGAAACTCGGCTCTTCGGTCCGAATGCGAAATAATTTTTCTCAGCCTTTCAGACAAATCCGAAAGGCTGAAATAATGTCCGAAGTTTATAAGTCCGAATACACATTCACCTAACCAGACAAGTCCGAAACTCGGCTCTTTGGTCCGAATGCGATTTAATTTTTCTCAGCCTTTCGGACAAATCCGAAAGGCTGAAGCATGAGTCCGAAGTTAAATGTAGTCCGAAAGTGTAGTCCAAAAAGGACGGAGGTATTTTCTCAGCCTTTCGGACAAATCCGAAAGGCTGAACCATGAGTCCGAATTGAAATGCTAGTCCGAAAGTCTGAGAATTCCAAAAGATTGAAGTCCGAAAGAGCGGGGGTTTACTGTATATGGAATATCAAAGAAAAGTTGAATTAATTCATACGATAATGTGGTAATATACAGTGATATCCTCATGTTCCGTAATAGGCTATATTTTATATTCTATTCTTTTGCTTACCATACTCTGCGACCTTATGAACAATAGCACGAAGGTAACGAAAGTTAAACATGAATAGATAATGGTTATATCTGCACATACAGACACAAATAAGATCATATTTGCGAGTTTAAAAGACGCCGGGCCAGTGCAGTGTTGCCAGGAGGTGGTTTGTTTTATATTTATACACTGCATTTCCATCTTTTCGGCGGTTTCTTAACCCTTCCTACCCGGGCTGCCTTAGGTAAGGACAGCGCGGCAGAAGGGCCGCTACCCGGTATGCCTTACCTAAGGCATTTGCTTTAAATAGCACTGTATGAATATTCCCATATTCAAAATATGCTATAGGGGTGCAATGCCTGGTGAGTTATCTGCTCAACAGGTGGCGTTGTGTGTGTGTAAGTGTTAGAGTCTGAGTGTAGGGGATGAGACAGTGAAGCACGGGAACGAGGTGGCTTCAGAGATGGGGTCGTTTCGGGCCATGAGTGAGCACCGTGCCTCATGTGAAGGCAAGATGGCGGGTGCTCGTTGTACTCTACGTGCTTCACATGTCTCACTCCCTATACTGGAACAAGACCTCACGGGCTTCACTGTTCATTGTAAAGCGGTGAATGTTAAGGCTCTCGGCCTATGCCCGAGAGGAAGTAAGTTGGAATATAGAAAAAAAAAAAAAAAAAAAAAACACTATCAGGCAATAGGCGTCACACTGAAAGAGTTTTATTCACCATGACTAAGTAAGAAGACAAAGGATTTTTCTTTTATAGTAAATAGTACAAGTTGTATGTACTGAATGAGTCTGGTTCTCCTTTCCGCCTTCGGAATCTCCAAAAAAAAAAAAATAGGGGGGGGGATGTAGAACATAAATAAGTATATGAAGACAAAGAATTTTCTTCTATAAGGAATAAGTACGAGTTGTATGTACTGAAAAAGTATGAACAAATAGTTCATTTTTGGTTTTTATACCAATGCAAGCAAGAAATGCGCTTGCTAACTTGTTGCACAGCTTCAGGAGCATTATAGTATGAGATGTTTTGACATTAAAGCATCCGTTCATACACATTTTTATATCTTGTTCTCCTCAACACATTTTAAGTTATGACTATTCTTCCATCTTTCCTTCTTTATGAGGCTTCCCAGTATACCCGCCTCTTCTTTCTCTAATACAGTAATTTAAATTTCTCCCGGTGTCAGCCTATCTGTTACTTGGTTCTCTCTGGATACGTTGAGCATCTGATGTCCCACCTCCGGTCATGATATTCTAGGCTCTTCGTCATTGACGAAGGAACCAATACTAAATTACGGGTTGACAACCCGTAGGGAAGGAAGGAAAACCTTCTATTTAGGAGTGGTTCTGTAGTCAATGATGCAAAGGTTCCCTCCCACCTTCCCCTTCCCATGCACATGCCCAACTTGATATAACATTTGAGGCAGATAAACACGCTAGAAAGTCTGGCATCACGTGCAAGGGAAGCATAACGACAGCACAGCTGGAGGGCTGAGGCACCGGGATGTTTGAAATGATAGATTCTTCTTTAAATTTTATTTCTAGTGGTATTAATTTTCAATGACGAGCCCTTGGTAAGATTTAATGGGTATTAACCAAGGATTGTTTTTATGCTATATACGCAACGGTTGTGATAAGAACTCCGGGGAATCCCGAACGGGTCCCGGAATCTCAGCCTATATATAGTATAGGCTCTTCGTCATTGACTACGGAACCACTCCTAAATAGAAGGTTTTCCTTCCTTCCCTACGGGTTGTCAAACCCGTAGTTTGCCTTTTTCCAGAGGATCTACTGTAAAAAACTGTAAGAATAAACAAGAGCCACAGCGTAATACAATTATGTATCCGTGAAAGGGCGATAATAGAGCTATCCAATGACACCTGAATCATCTTTGTACGACCAAATACGGCAATTTCCAGAGTTTTTTCCTGGTCTTGCGAGGCCGTGGGTGTGGAATGTTGCAGAGTTGGTGTCAGTCGCGGATCTAGGGCCGTGCCGAGCGGTCAGAGCCCACCTATCGTCCTCCCAACGAGAGGACTCTCTCTCAGAGCCGATAATGTGCTCAAAATCCCTTTCGACATATGTCGGGCACCGCAGGGGTGGCTATGATTCTCTCATACGACATATGTCGGGCCCCGCGGCTTGAGTGTTAAGGTGGTGTCACATGGGCAGTTTTTCCGACATTGTTATTCTAACCTTTTACCGATGATAGCTACCACTCTTTATCACGGTATCGACAAGTTTGCCTTCTGTTTACATTAATTATGTATATGTATAATCGTCATCACTTAACTGCTCCAATCCCCTGTACAACCCCGTACCAGTTACCACGGCCTTGTGAGCACTGCTCCCGTGTTGGCAACACTTCTCAGCTTACATAAGACCCACTGAAAGGTGACAGAGCCAGTCTTGCCTCATCTTTGGAAGTGGATAGGTGGTTTCTCCTGCCATTTTTGCCACATTGCTTGGGACTGCTGGGGACTTTTATTACTGTATCCTACGGTACAGTACGGGTTAAAGGTAATAGCTTAATACTAGAGTGAAATTGATAATTGATCTAGATAATAACACACTTCGGTGTTTTTATACAAGTATCACAAGCCCGAATCTGATATTGACTAGTAAAAATGCCGGGAAATTATCAGTGCGACACTCCCTTTTAAACACTATAAACAATACAATGGAATTAAAGTTGGAAAATACACACATACACTAATAAACGTTTATAAAACAAAGGCGCACAAACACGCAAATTTATTATTCTTATTTTATTTTTTTTATTTTTTAGAAAAACAGAGTTACACCTGCCAGGTTCTCTCTCTCTCTCTCTCAATATAGCAATCTGTACATGTTTCCCACGTATTACCTACTCTCTCACACCCAAACACACATTCTCTCTCTCTCACTCGCTCAACAATGTATGAGGTTACAATTACAAGTTATGAGGCTTAAATCAGGATTTTCATGTGCCTCTGAACTGCGCAATTGTGCATAAAAATTGTACATACTTTACCAGCATAATAAACCTATATATCTATCCTCAACCCCTTCTGTACGACAGTACGAGCAACTTCTATAAAATTTTATTCTAGCTATATTTAGATGATTTTATGCAGTTTGAGAAAGATATGCTAGTAAAAAGGGTTAATTTAAGTGAGAGCTTGAGTTAATAAGAAAAATGCATCAGGACTGCTCAGAAACACAAGATATAACCAAGGCTAGGTGCGTACCTATTGGACAGAGCCCGCATACCAAACACCAAAAGGTACGCACTTTATCAAACGGCATTTATCAAATGAAATTTTATTTTAGGAAGTGGATAACTTACACCAGAATTTTTTTATTTTTCAATTAGAAAAAGATAAAAGACATACATAATGTGCGAAGGGAAAATTTGTTGTGAAAACCAATAGGTACGCAGTGCGTGGTGCCCAACAGGAACACGCGTACATTCAGGGCACCACGCACTGCGTCCCTTTTACACCACCTTTGGGGTAAATTGAATTGGACGGTACTCGGACAGTTTCAGCAAAAAGTTACTCTTATTCATCCTTGTAGTAGAGCTGGCCTTAGAATGTCATGTAATGTGGCTTAGGACTCTCTGGCAGCCATTTGAAAAAATGTGTACCTATTGGTTTTTGGTATGTGGGCTCTGTACAATAGGTACGCACCTAGCATTGGCTTTATCTTGCGTGTCTGAGCAGTCCTGATGCATTTTTCTTATACACTACATCACAGAATGTACCTGCAAATAGAAAAAGTTATAATTTTCTATTTGAAAATGGGTCATTAGACACTCAAAAAAAAGTGCAACCTTTAGATTTTCGTAAGAAAACAAGTGTTTTTTTACAGTTTCACTTCTTCTTGTTACTGCACCTCTTCAATCATACCAAACTAAACTATTGATACCTGATGATATGAAGGCATAATGGTTAAGCTTTAAAATGAGACCAAATTTAAATGCCCAAGTGTTGTCATATCCTGTGGAGAGGTTTTTAAATGCCAAGTGCGTACCTATTGGACCGGTGCGTACCTATTGGTTACCTTACCCTAGATTGACCATTGAAGCTAGTAGTTTTCGTATATAATCGAAGAATAGAGGCCTGTAAGGGGGTGTCCAGAACTTCAGTCACTGTTCATAGGACCGCCAGCCTCTCTCACTCAGTGGCTATAGAAATGGCGGCCTTTCGGTCTCGTCATATTACAGGCTAATATGGAGAATGTAGCTTCAGTATCAGCATTTCCACATGATTTACAATTGTGAATAACTGAACGTCTTATATGAGTCGGATATGACGAGGAGCTGCTTAGACCCTCCAGACCCGGCGCCCTTAGCTCGCGACTGTACTGTGGTACCGGGTTTTTTTACGATTATTGGGCTATGTTCACTCACCTGTAACTCAATAAATAGGGCATGTATTGTTATGCATAAAAAAAAAAAGTTCCACAAACCTTCCTCTGTAGAATGCCGTTGAGTAGAGGTCTCTAGCCCCAGTGGTTGCATAATGGCGAGCGCGGGAAGTAGAGTGATTTTCGGCGGCAAATTCTTCCCGCGTACGGATCAGTCGCCCCGGCCTCGGCTACCACGCACCTAGCCGCTCGTCGCGCCAGAGTGTTTACCTCCCATAGACGATTTTAGTGTTTGATATTGAAAATGTGATGTTTATTTGATATTTTTATAGTTATTTTGAGGCCAATTATATAAAGTATGTGTATTAGGGTATCACTGTCACTAATATTGCTAATTTTCACTCCATACCGTACGCTTTATTAGTAATTGAGGTAGGTTATTGTTATATTAGGCACTGATTATTCATTATCACAGGTGTTTATTATACTTTGGCCATCAAATATTATGTCTTGTGTCACTTTCACTTTGGTAAATATGCTTTAGAGAGTGTCACTGTCACTGATAATGCTCATTTTCACTCGATACCGTACGCTTTATTAGTTGTTGTTCCCCAAGCTGCCTGGCCGAACAGCCCCAAGGCCCTGAGCAAGGCCAAGGCCATAACCGAGCGCCCCCACAGAACCCTCCCCGCCAACCACAATAAAGCCTGGGTGACCGAAGCCACTCCATGGCGGGGAGCTGAGGAGGGTGCGGAAATGCCCGAGAAACCAAAGCCCCACCCAGGGCCCTGTGTCCCTCAGCAATTATGAAGAGAAAGTTGAGGGGCAAGGGAAAAATGTGATGCTTTGGCTTCCAATCTTGGTAGATTGGGAGGTCAATCCACGTTAGAGACGCCGTCACTTGAGATCTAGAAAATATATAAGTAAAAGGAACAGTCAGAGTAAGCTATGGGTATGGCAGAGATTGCTCAGTTCTCACTCTGATAGACCAGCCCATCACCACAAAATATTGTATTGTGCTGGGATCAAACGCTAAACCTCTTGGGTGTGAGCCCTAACCGTTACCACTGAGCTACGAGACTGCTTTATTAGTAATTGAGGTAGGTTATTGTTATATTAGACACTGATTATTCGTTATCACAGGTGTTTATTATACTTTGGCCATCAAATATTATGTCTTGTGTCCCTTTTACTTTGGTAAATATGCTTTAGAGAGTGTCACTGTCACTGATAATGCTCATTTTCATTCGATACCGTACGTTTTATTAGTAATTGAGGTAGGTTATTGTTATATTAGGCACTGATTATTCGTTATCACAGGTGTTTATTATACTTTGGCCATCAACTATTAGGTCTTGTGTCACTTTTACTTAGTTTTATGCTTTGTAAATGTTTTATATACAATTTATTGTGTTTTTTCACTGATGTATGTATTTCTATGGGTTCTAATCATATGAATATCACTTATTATATGCATATAAGTGTCACTTTCACATATTATTATGGTGTTTTCGTATTTGTATAAATTTTCTCATAATACAGTACTTGACTTTTGTATTACAATAAATTGTTTTACTTCCACTTTTTGCCTATATATATACTGTACATATTGTCACTGTCTTTGGCACTTTCACTATGATTAGAACTCCTGCTTGGAGTGGTAATCAAAGAAGCACCCTTCAGCACAGAGTGCCACCTTGCACTCCACACACTCCATGGTGGACTTTTTCTCTGACCTCGCCCTCATGGGTCCTGATGTGGCAGCGTCTACGCCATGGGACCACCTCCCGGAGCTGCCAACCGCGGATGGCTGCCGACCCTCCACGGCCGGAGACAAGATCAACGACCAGTGGAGGACAACCGGATGCCGGCCGCGGGGAGCAGTTTCGGGAGCCAAACCGTCACAACCATCCCCTGCCCCCTCCCAGGGGGCACGGGTCCTTGGAGCGGCTTCGGTCGCGCCGGGAATTTCCACACCTCTCACACCACACACACACATCACACAGTTTTTCCTACACCGAGAAATGACTCTCCGGCTGTCATTTCTCGAAGACTTCTTCTAGCCGGAGACATTGAGAGCAACCCAGGACCCACGTACACATACATATGTCCAACTTGCTCAAAACCCATCACTTCGAGTCGCCACACTAAGGGTTCAGTTCTCTGCAATTCATGCGGGAACTGGACCCACTTCACCTGTACAACACTTGCCTCCAAGAAACACTACACGAACACCTGGACCTGTTCCTCATGCCCCTCCCTCTCCCAGTCAAATCCCTCGCCTAGAACCCGTCCACCTCTCCTCCCCAACCCACCTAGCCTTCCCATATCATCCACTCCCCCCCCTAAAACCCGTCCACCTCTCCTCCCTAACCCACCTAACCTTCCCATACCATCCACATCCTCAACTCAACACACCACACCCCATCCTAATCCATTCCAACCCCCATCTCCTGCTCCCCAATCCCCACCCCCACCTCACCCATCCCAACCCCCAGCCCCTCCCTCACCTCCACCCCCACCCCCCTCACCCCCACCCCATCCTCGTGCAGCAGCACCCAACATACATCGTGCACATAACATTAATATTCTCCAATTGAACATAGATGGCATCAACACAAAGAAACACAAACTCTCACACTTCATCAAACAACACAACATACACATTGCCATCTTACAAGAAACAAAACTCCGCACAACACAAAAAACACCCACATTTCATAATTTCACACCCCCACCAGACAAGACCGGGCTGTCGGCGGGGGCGGTGGACTCATCACCCTGGTACACAAAGAAATATCATACATAGTAACCAGTGTACAAACCAAATCCCTCCTCCCCCCAAATGATAACACAACAGAAATACAATCAATTAAAATACGCACTGGCAACACCTCCAACATAACCATCATAAACACATACATCCCTCCCCAAACATCCCCTACAGTACCAAATGAATACAGACCACACTTACAACACATCACAAACACCCCACACCTCATCCTGGGTGGTGACTTCAATGCCAAGACGTCGGCCTGGTTTGTCGACAACCCCGACACAGACAGAGGGCTGGTACTACAAAACCAAACAGATAACCTCATCATCCTTAACGACATCCATCAACATACCAATATTCCTCACCAAGCCCTCTATAACCCATCATCTCCAGACATCACCTTTTGCTCCCCAGAACTCGCCCCCACAACATCCTGGAGGGTGGTCAGAACCTTAGGCTCGGACCACCTCCCGATCATTATCACCACTAAAACCAGACTCACCCCAGCTAGCCACAAACACACATACACCAAATATAAAAGAGCTAACTGGGAAGCATTCACAAATGAGACAGAACAACACTTCACAACTCTAAACAGTACACCCATCACTAACATCAACAATGCTGTACACATACTCAATAAAACTATCCAAAACGCTGACAAGAAACACATTCCAAGAGGTAACAGAAAAAGACACAACCCCAACTTCACACCAGAAATTCAAAACCTCATCAGACAACGCGACATACTGAAACACTCCCCAGCACCCCACATACAAGACATCACACAACAAATTCAAGCACTCAACACCCAAACTAACAACAAAATACAAGAACAACAAAAACTAAATTGGAATAACTTCCTACAAACACTTGATCACAAAACAAACTCCAAAAAACTCTACAAAACACTAAACAGCATCACACTTTCCAATAGCAACACAACACAATCACATGCTGCAATCACAACAACAGACTCTACTCCTTCATGTAAACAACAAGCAAACACTCTCATCAATCACTTCTCACATGTAAGCCACCTAAAACCTCACAAAGACGACCGACGTGTCATCCGACGTAAGAGACAATTCCCCACAGACCCTGACTACACCCTTCACCAATCACCAGACAAAGCATATCATCAACAATCTCAAACACTCACCCGCCTGTGGCCTAGACAACATAAGCAACATACACCTCAGACACCTGGGACCACAAGGCATACAAGCACTCACTAACATATCAAACTACAGCTATTCACACAACACAATACCAGACATTTGGAAGCATGGTATCATCATCACATTCCCCAAACCCAACAAAGACCCCACGCTACCCTCCTCGCACCGCCCCATCACACTTCTCTGCTCCCCCTCCAAAGTCATGGAACGCCTAGTATTACAACAAATTACACCCGACCTACCCCTAGCTCCAACACAACATGGCTTTAGGCCACTGCACTCCACAAACACTCTTCTCACAGACCTTACACAAAGAGCTTTTGACGGCATCAACTCAGCTAGACCACCACACAGATCACTATTAGCCACACTCGACATTAGTAAAGCCTTCGATGCCATCCCCCGCCACAACCTAACAAACAAAATCTACAACACAAACATGCACAACAACACAAAAAGGTGGCTGGCCAACTTCCTAGCAGGCATATGTGCACACGTATCTTTTGCCGGTCAGTCATCTAAAATCAGAAACTTTCCAAACGGAGTCCCACAAGGATCCGTCCGATCGCCCGCACTCTTCAATCTGTACATGCACGATATAACTACACCCAATACGCCCCAAATAAACTTAGCTTCCTATGCAGATGACATAACACTCACATGCACACACCATGACCCAAAAAGAGCAACAGATCTCCTTCAACCCTATCTCAACACACTACATGGCTGGTGCACTACAAACAGACTTAATCTAGCCCCAGCCAAATCCACCGCAACCCTGCTCACAAGCTGGACAGGAGAACACGAATACATCCCTCAACTCACCATAAACAACACACCCCTAACACATACACACACACCCAAAATCCTAGGAGTAACATATGATACTCATATGACATTCAAACAGCACACCACAAACATTAAAAAGAAACTGACACCCAGACTTAACGCCCTCAGGTCATTTTCTCACACAAAATTTGGACACAACAAAGAAACTACCACCACAGTATATAAACAATACATAAGATCAGTGATGGAATACGCAAGCCCAGCCTGGGCTTCTAACCTAGCTAAAACACATCATAAGACCTTACAGACTATTCAAAACAAAGCCCTAAAGATCATTACAGGCTGCACAGCTACTGCACCCACAGATCACCTACATCAAGAAACCAAAATCCTCAAAGTCAAAGACCATCTGGACATGAGAGGCACTCAATTCCTGGCAGCAGCCTCCACGAACCAAGACCACCCACTAAACTACATGGCAACACACCCACAGACACCAAGAAATATCAAAACAACACCCAGCACACGGTATCACACACAATTATTGTCCTCTCTCCCTCCCTGCCCACCCCGAACCAACTTCCAGAAGCACATCCATACTCATATCTCTCACCGATCCATCCACTCACTCACAGACAACACGCAGCTGCATGCACGACCTCCCGAAATCCATCCTTCCGAATCCTCCCTTCCTCGCGAGGACAGAGTCCACCTGGCCAGGCTGAGATGCGGACATCATCCAGCTCTCCTGAGCTATCAGAAGAGACTGGATGACTCCGTTGTCGATGCCTGCCCGGGATGTAACACAGCACCCCATACCATTAAACACATCATAGAAGACTGCATTTCACACAACCACTTACGCCAACAACACAATCTACACTCAATGAGAGCTCTGTGGGAAAGCCCGATCGTGGCCATGGCCTTCCTCAGGGACTCGGGGCTGTTCGGCCAGGCAGCTTAGGGAACAACAACAACAACAACACAAAAAGGTGGCTGGCCAACTTCCCAGCAGGCAAATGTGCACACGTATCTTTTGCCGGTCAGTCATCTAAAATCAGAAACTTTCCAAACTCTGTCCTATCTCCTATTCTCTTTCTAATTTTTATAAATGATCTCCTTAAATGTACCTTAATTCCCATCCATTCATACGCAGACGACTCAACCTTACACTACTCCATTAGTTTTTCAGAACGCCCCAGCCAGCAATTCCTCAACGACAAACGTAATGAAGCCATAGAACTCTTAAATTCTGATCTAAATACTATTTCCAATTGGGGCAGAGAAAACCTTGTTAACTTTAATGCTTCCAAAACCCAATTTCTCCATCTATCTACCCGTCAGGATCTCGCAGCGGACTATCCCTTATTCTTCAACAATACAAAAATCAACCCTTCATCTTCTCTCAATATTCTTGGTGTCTCTTTTTCTTCTGCTCTCATTTGGAAGGACCATATAACCAGTCTTGCTAAGGCAGGCTCCCAGAAGCTCGGTGTGCTCAACCGCCTTAGGGGGTTCTTTTCCCCTGCACAGCTTCTTGCTCTGTACAGGGGCATAGTGCGCCCTTGTATTGAGTATTGTTCACATGTGTGGGGAGGTTCCTCTCACACCGCTCTCCTAGACAAAGTTGAAAGGAAGGCCTTTCGTATCATTAACTCCCGTCCACTCACCAACTCTCTGCAGTCTCTCTCTCTCCGCCGCAATGTTGCATCTCTCTCGCTATTCTATCGCTACTATAGTAATCAGTGTTCCTCAGAGCTATCCCAGTGCATACCACCTCCTTTATGTAGGGCATGTGGTACCCGTCTTGCAACTCAATCCCACCCCTACTCTGTGCAACTCTCCAACCCAAGAGTGAAACGTTACTCTCAAACTTCTTCTACTCAACAGCTGAGCTCTGGAACTCTCTCCCAGAATCAGTCTTTCCCTCTTCCTATGACTTAAATTGCTTCAAACTCTGTGTGTCCAGGCATTTTGGCTCGAACGTCCCTTGATTTTGACCCTGTCACTCTTTCAACTATGGGGGAGGCACTCGCTATAGGCAGTAATGCCTTTTGCCTCCCTCAATCACATAGAAAAAACAAAAAACAAAAACGGAGTCCCACAAGGATCCGTCCTATCGCCTTCACTCTTCAATCTGTACATGCACGATATAACTACACCCAATACGCCCCAAATAAACTTAGCCTCCTATGCAGACGACATAACACACCATGACCCAAAAAGAGCAACAGATCTCCTTCAACCCTATCTCAACACACTACATGGCTGGTGCACTACAAACAGACTTAATCTAGCCCCAGCCAAATCCACCGCAACCCTGCTCACAAGCTGGACAGGAGAACACGAATACATCCCTCAACTCACCATAAACAACACACCCCTAACACATACACACACACACACAATCCTAGGAGTAACATATGATACTCATATGACATTCAAACAGCACACCACAAACATTAAAAAGAAACTGACACCCAGACTTAACGCCCTCAGGTCACTTGCTCACACAAAATTCGGACACAACAAAGAAACTACCACCAGAATATATAAACAATACATAAGATCAGTGATGGAATACGCAAGCCCAGCCTGGGCTTCTAACCTAGCTGACCATCATAAGACCTTACAGACTATTCAAAACAAAGCCCTGAAGATCATTACAGGCTGCACAGCTACTGCACCCACAGATCACCTACATCAAGAAACCAAAATCCTCAAAGTCAAAGACCATCTGGACATGAGAGGCACTCAATTCCTGGCAGCAGCCTCCACGAACCAAGACAACCCACTAAACTACATGGCAACACACCCAGAGACACCAAGAAATATTAAAACAACACCCAGCACACGGTATCACACACACAATTATTGTCCTCTCTCCCTCCCTGCCCACCCCGAACCAACTTCCAGAAGCACATCCATACTCATATCTCTCACCGATCCATCCACTCACTCACAGACAACACGCAGCTGCATGCACGACCTCCCGAAATCCATCCTTCCGAATCCTCCCTTCCTCGCGAGGACAGAGTCCACCTGGCCAGGCTGAGATGCGGACACCATCCAGCTCTCTTGAGCTATCAGAAGAGACTGGATGACTCCGTTGTCGACGCCTGCCTGGGATGTAACACAGCACCCCAAACCATTAAACACATCATAGAAGACTGCATTTCACACAACCACTTACGCCAACAACACAATCTACACTCAATGAGAGCTCTGTGGGAAAGCCCGATCGTGGCCATGGCCTTCCTCAGGGACTCGGGACTGTTCGGCCAGGCAGCTTAGGGAACAACAACAACAACAACAACAACTTCCACTTTTTGCCTATATATATACTGTACATATTGTCACTGTCTTTGGCACTTTCACTATGATTAGAACTCCTGCTTGGAGTGGTAATCAAAGAAGCACCCTTCAGCACAGAGTGCCACCTTGCACTCCACACACTCCATGGTGGACTTTTTCTCTGACCTCGCCCTCAGCCTGGTGTTGTAGCAGACATGGCACCGCTTCTGCTGCTTTCTTCCTGCTGCTGTCAGAGGCAGGGAAATGAGCCTGTGCATATTCATGTAATATGCACAGTGCAAGCGGTCAGTAGTGGCGAGCCCAGCATGTGGCACTGGCCTCTGTGGCGTAGCATACTTCTCCAGGAGCTCCTTCAACACCTGCTTTTGGAACCTCCGCAGGCTATTGAACTTCCTGGGTGTGTTCTCATTCCGAAGCTTGTAGATGTTGTAAGCGTTCAGAATGGACATGTCCACCATGTGCAGAAAGAACTTTTTGTACCATCTGCACGAGGTACGCAGACAGTCAATGAAGCCTATCTGCATGTCGGACTTGTCCACCAGCCTCATGTTGATGTTGTAGTCCATGACAGCATCGGGCTTGGTCACCCTGGCCTGAGTGCGGCGATCCACCTTGCCAGTCTCCACCATTTCCCCCTTGTGGACGGTGGTCAGGAGGTTGACCTTCCGCTGGTCGTGCCAGTGGATAGCCAGAATGGGCCCAGACTTCTTCCGGAACACATCGCCTTTCTTGGTCTTTGGAGGGAAAGGTGGCATGCCCTTCCTTCTCCCTCGTACTGTATTTACCTAATTGTATTTACCTAATTGTAGTTTACAGGAGTTGAGCTAAGCTCGTGTTGTCCCGTATCTCAGTCTACTTTTTATCCAATTTTTTCTTGAAAATATGGATGTTCCTTGCCCCTACCACCTCCTCGTCCAGCCCATTCCATTTGTCAATACATCTATAGGGGAAGCTAAACTTCCTGATATCGTTCTTAAGAACATAAGAACATAAGAAAATGGGAGTCTGCAGAAAGCCGATTGGCCTAAGCAAGGCAGATCCCTGTCCCACACAACCCCAAATCAATTACAAAGCCCAATTATAGGCTCAACACTCTAATACCCTGAGGATCATCTTACCAAAACGGTTAGAGATTAACGCAGGATTATGGGGGTCTGCAGAGCGCTGATTGGCCCAACCCGGCTGATCCCCCTTCACACCCAACCCTTCTCGTCCATATGCTTATCCAATTTTATCTTAAAGCTCCCTACAGTTTTAGATCCCACTATAGCACTTGGTAGTCCATTCCACCCATCTACAACTCGGTTACCAAACCAATATTTGCCTATATCTTTTCTGAAACGAAATTTATCTAATTTGAAACCATTGGTACGAGTTCTTTCGCTATCACTGAGCTTTAGTACATTTGTCATGTCCCCTTTGTTAATCCCACTAACCCATTTGAACACCTCTATCATATCCCCTCTAACTCTGCGTCTCTCTAACGAATGTAAACCTAATTTCTTCAACCTTTCTTCATACGGAAGATTTCTAATATTATGGATAATTTTTGTCATTCTACGCTGTACTCTCTCCAATGAGTCTATGTCCATTCTGTAATAAGGACACCAAAATTGGACAGCATAATCCATATGGGGTCTCACTAATGACAAGTAAAGTTTTAAGATAACATCAGCAGTTCTGTTACTCACACTCCTAGAGATGAACCCGAGAATCCTGTTTGCCTTATTACGAACGCCTATACACTGTTTTCTAGGCTTCAAATCATTGCTAACAAACACACCTAGATCTTTCTCGCAGTCTGAATTTTCTAATTCTAAATTAGCTAGTTTATATTTAACATTTGTTTGCATCTTCCCTATCTTTAATACCTTGCATTTGTCAATGTTAAACTTCATCTGCCAATTTACTGACCATTCATGTAAGGTATCTAGATCCCTTTGGAGGCACTCTATATCGCTATCTGAATCAATTGATCTCCCCATTTTAGTATCGTCTGCGAATTTACTTATCCTACTAGTTATACCTAAATCTAGGTCATTTATGTATATAAGAAACAACAGGGGACCTAATACCGATCCCTGGGGGACACCACTTTTGACTGCTCCCCACTCTGACTTGGTACCATTTATGCTGACTCTCTGTTTCCTACCAATTAGCCATGACCTAATCCATCCCAACAACGCCCCACCTATTCCATGTGCCTCAACCTTTCTCATCAATCTCTCATGAGGGACTCTGTCGAAAGCTTTACTGAAATCTAAATATATAATATCGTATGCCTTGTCATTATCTACTGCTTCATATACCTCTGAGAAAAAACTAAGCAAATTAGTAAGGCAAGAAAGTCCCTGTGTGAATCCATGCTGAGAAGAATTGATTAAGTTAAATGTTTCTAAGTGGTTTCTCATTTTCCTAGCAATAATTGACTCCAGTAGCTTTCCTATGATTGAAGTGAGACTAATGGGACGGTAATTGGATGCTATTGATTTATCACCTTTTTTTAAAATCGGAACTACATTTGCAAGCTTCCAAGCTTCTGGAACTATACCTGTTTCTAATGAATTGTTAAAAAGAAATGTTAATGGGTAACTTAACTCATCTCTGCATTCTTTTAATACTCTGGCATATACCTCATCGGGACCAGGCGATTTCTGAGGTTTCAGTCTGTCAATTTCCTTAAGCACATCATTTCTACTTATAGTAACCGTACTTAACCTATTTTCTATACTATCTCTATATACCTTACGGACTTCTGGAATCTGTGCCAAATTTTCATTAGTGAAAACGGATAGAAACTGACTATTTAATGTCTATTTAATTTCTAAATAATTTTCTGTCATTTCTCCTATCGAAGTTTTAAGGGGGCCTATTTTATCTCTAACTTTAGATTTATATAGCTGGTAAAAAGCCTTAGGGTTATTTTTTGAGTCATTGGCTATCCTGATTTCATAATTTCTTTTGTCTGTCCTTATACATTTTTTAACCTCTCTTGATAGATTCTGATAGTAAGCAAGTAGGTGAATTTCGCCTTTCTTTATTTTTCGATATATTCCTCTCTTTTTTCCTAGAAGGTCTAATAGTCTATTATTCATCCATTTGGGTTGGTTCTGTGTTGATCTAAATTTTCTTTTGGGGATATATTTATTTTGCGCATTGTGGAGTGAAGAAATAAAATGATTATATGTAGCTGTCAAATTATCCTGAGTTAAGACAGGTATCTGAGAGAGAGTATGTTCATTAGCGCACCTGGGTCCACTTAATAGTTTAACCATAGGATCGACTCTTAAGGCTCGTCTTAATCCACCATAATTGGCTTTTCTGAAATCTGGGATAAGTGTCGTATTCTCTTTAGCCTTTCCTGTCCATTGTATGTTAAAATAAATTGATTTATGATCACTATTTCCAAGTTGGTCTCCTATCTCTACATTATTTATCATTTGTTCATTATTACTGAGAACTAAATCGAGGATATTATTACCTCTAGTAGGCGAGTCTATGAATTGAAATAAAAAACTATCCTGTACCGCCTCAATAAACTCTTTTGAATCTGAGTCGCCGATTTGATGCTGCCAATCAATATTCGGAAAATTAAAATCCCCTATAATACACACATTGCTAAATCTTGATGCTATTTTCACTTCCTGCCATAAAGCTGTACCTTCGTTTCTACTCATATTTGGTGGTCTATAAATAACTCCAATAATTATGGTCTCACTACCTTCACTAACCTCAACCCAAACACTTTCGTTATCAGTATTTAGTCTAATACCTGATTTAATACAGCTTTTTAAAGAACTCCTGACAAACACTGCTATTCCGCCGCCCCTCCTACTTGTTCGGTCGCGTTTAAACAAACTATATCCTGGTATATGGAATTCTGCTAAAAAATCTTGATTCTGTATTAATCCATGTTTCAGTCAGTGCTATAATGTCTATATTTTCGTTGCTAACAAGTGCTCTAAGTTCATCCATTTTGTTACATAAACTCCTACAGTTTGTATAATATAATCGCAATGAATTTATTTTACTGGTATCGGATTTAGCTTTATTTCTAACTGAATTCCCATCTTCTGTTACACCTTTAATATTTCTACTAGCAGTACAATTAAAATCCTGTGACTGATATTTTCTATTCCTATCTGATGTACTAGTACGGCAATTTACCCTATCTAGACAATTATTCTTACTCATATTCTCAGGCTTTATTTTCAGCGAAACCCCGCGACAATCCTATCTATTGACCTAGCTAAATTTGCCACCCCTAGCTGAGAAAGATGAACCCCGTCCTGTGCGTACAACTGATTTTTACCATAGAAACGGGTCGTTATCAAGGAATGGTATTTCATTTGCATTACAGTATTTTTCCAGCCGACAATTGATACCAATTGCCCTAGATGACCATTCCTTGCTGACCCCTCTCCGTGGCAAGATACTGTGTACTACAGGTATGCCTCCCTTCCTCCTAACTTTATCTAACACCTCCCTGTACTGCCGAAGCAGTACTTCCGTCCTACCTTTACCAACATCATTGCTCCCTGTACTGAGACAGATAATGGGGCTATCTCCAATATCTTTCATGATGTAATCAATGTCCTCTAACACCTTCCCAACTCCGGCACCAGGCAGACAGACAAGCTTCCTAATATCAGTACAGGTGGACCTAGCTAAGTGTCTGACCATGGAGTCCCCAACAATTGAGAAGGACTTGCCTCTCCTTGACGATGACTTGGTAGCAGCTGCGGCAGGAACTCCTGGGGCAGCAGTTGAAGGTACTCCTGGGGGGGCAGCAGTCACACCATTCCCTGTTGGAGGCAACTTACTTACCTTTCTCCTGGTTTCCTCGCCGAAGGAAGCACTCGCAGCCTCACCATCACATTCGTCATCCAAGGTGATGAACTTGTTGCTGAGGGCAACTGGCCGCCGTAGAAATTTGCAGGTTGTTGTACTTGTTGGAACAACTGTCCAGGGAGCATCACGATCCCTAACAGCAGTTGCACTATCCTCACTTTTCTTGTCAGCCAAAGTCAGCTTTAAGGCCAAATTCTCGTCTTTGAGAGACTGCACCTCTCTCTCCACATTTTCCATCCTTTCTTGCAAAGCAAGACAAAGCTGGAGAATATGAGAGGAGGTAGCAATCTCGTCAACACCAGCCATTTTAAGAAAGCGTTAATACTATCACCACACTATGGGCAAAGATATTCACTGGGAGTCACTAGGGACAGGTCCTCACTCAGCAAAGGTCAGGCAGGTGATGCAGGTAGGTCTTTTTACTTTGTAGCTGTGGCCTCTAGTTATTCCTGTATCCATAATTAATATATCCTCCCTATCCAGCCTCTCCAGCCCCCGGGTACATTTGTACATCATTATCATGTCTCCCCTCTCTCTCCTCTCTTTTTGACTCGGTAGATTTAATTTGTCTAGCCTCCCTTCATATGGCAGTTCTCTGAGACTTGGAACCAATCTAGTGACTGCTCTCTGGATTCTTTCTAACTTGTGAATATGCTTCTTTAGATGCGGGGACCACACCACTGCTGCATACTCCAATCTTGGTTTAATCATACTCTTCATAATTTTCGCTACCATAGTCTCATCCAAGTAGTTCAGAGCAACTTTCATATTCCCGGCCATTGCATACATTCCGCTAAAGAGCTTGTTAATATGTTTCTCTGGCGACAAATTATCTTGTATAATCAACCCTAAATCTTTTTCTTTTTCGGCCTTGCTAATTATATTATCTCCCATCCTGTACTCCCAATTTGGTCTATTCACACTTCTTCCCATATTTAACACATGGCATTTACTTATATTAAATTTCATTTTCCACTTGGTGCTCCATTCGTATATTATATCTAAATCCCCTTGCAGCTCCTCACAACTACTTTTATTTGTTATTTGTCTCATAATTTTTACGTCATCTGCAAACATTGACATGTAAGAGTTTATGCCTATCGGCAGGTCATTCACGTACATAAGGAACATGAGAGGTGCCAACACAGATCCCTGCGGCACACACCACTCTCAACTTTCCGCCACGATGAGTAAGTTCCTCTAATGTTGGTCCTAATTTCCCTATCTGTTAAATAGCTCTCCATCCATGTCAGCAAACTCCCCCTGACACATCCTAGCGTCTCAAGCTTAGATAACAATCTTTTATGTGGTACCTTATCGAATGCTTTGGAAAGGTCTAAGTAGACGCAGTCCACCCATCCGCCTCTTTCTTGGAGTACATCTATCACCCTACTGTAATAACATAGCAAACTGGTAACACAAGATGTCCCTTCTCTGAATCCAAATTGCTTTGGGGTTATTTTCTTCTTTCTCTCCAACATTTTCATCCATCTCTTCCTAATTAGCTTTTCACAAATCTTGCATACAATACTAGTAAGTGAAACTGGTCTATAGTTTAGAGGGTCCTCAGGGTTTCCATTCTTGTATATCGGAATGATATTAGCTCTTTTCCATTCAACAGGAACCTGTCCTTTATCTAAGGAAGCTTGAATTATGTCCCTCACTGGCTCCACTAATTGCTCTGCACACTCCTTTAAAACCCAGGCAGACACTTCATCCGGTCCCATAGCTTTCCTTACTTCATGTCCTCTCATCGCAGATAACAGCTCATCTCTAGTTATTTCAATCTTACTAAGACCACTCTCCAGTACTCCCGCCTGTGGTTCGTCAAAACCTTCCTCTCTAGTAAAAACTGACCCCAATTTGTTATTCATTACCTCGCACATGTCAGATACATTTTCATACGTCCTAGCATCAACTCTTAATTTAGTAATTTGTTTCTTTACCTTCAACTTACTGTTTATATATTTATAAAATAATCTAGGGTCACTTTCACATTTATTTACTATGTTCTTCTCATAGTTCATTTTAACTTGCCTAATTATGTTAACATATCTATTCCTCTCCTGTTTATATTTATTCCGATTACTCTCAGTGTTCCTTCTTCTTAATCTAGCCCAAGCTGCATCACGCCTACCCAAAGCTCTTTTGCATTTCAAATAAAACCAATCTTTCTGCTTAGTAAAATTTCCAGTTTTATATCTTGGGACAAACAGATTGGTTCCTACTCTATAAATTTCGAGGAATCTACTATATTTACCTTGTACGTCCTGTTCCTTCAAAATAAGATCCCAATCTACTCCCTCTAAATATCTTTTCAAGGATACATAATCAGCTTTACTATAATTTAATCTGTCATTTATGTAGCTATTGTCTAATCTATTGGCATTACTCGAGGTCAACTTCCATTTTAGTAATAGGTGATCACTTTTACCTACAGGACATAGATAGTTTATATCACTAATTTCGTGAGGATCTTTTGTAAAAATCAGATCGAGTTTAGAAGGTTCGTTATTATCCCTCATTCTTGTATTTTCCTTCACATGTTGTGCAAGTACATTTTCCGTAACCCACTCCACTAGCCGACTTCCCCAAGATCTCTGATTTAGCCCTGCATCTCCCGATTCCCAATCAACCTCACTACAATGAAAATGTATTAAGAAGAGAAGCATTGGCCAAAAACTTTGCTAGCAAAGACACATTGGCCTTCTGGAAGGATATTAAAAAAATGCATAATAGCTGCACACCTCTACCCGTTAGTGTAGATGGGATCTCTGGTACTAATAACATAGCCAATCTTTGGAAAACACATTACCAAACTTTGTTTAACTCGGTTGGGCACCAAGGAAATACCATTGCTGCTACAACAGAGCAGTGAATGTTGGTGTATCGCTGAAAAGGGAGGGAATTGAGTGGAAGCTACCTATACTGCTGTTTGCGGATGATACAGTTCTGATGAGTGATAATGAATGGGAGTTGCAGGGTCTGGTAAATGAGTTTGGAACAGTGTGCGAAAAACGGAATTTGAAGGTAAATACGGGGAAGAGCAAGGTTATGGTCTTCGAAAGGGGTGAAGTCACAGAGTGTGAGGTGGTGTGGAGGTAGATGTGCTGGAAAGTGTGAAAAGGAACAACTTGAGATGGTTCGGCGTCGACTGACTGGGGACAGAGGTGCATGGGGGCGGTTCGTTCGTGGCCACCCCTTCGGGGATCACGGCGTCAGGCAATAGATAGATAGATAGATAGCTACAACAGAGTGTAACAAAGAAGAAAAATATGACACAATTAATGTTACAAGTGAACAAATCAAGGCTGCAATAAGTAGGCTAGATGCTAACAAATCCTGTGGTTTTGATGGTATATATGCTGAACATTTGAAGTACTCCTCCACTCTCCTCTTGGAGAAACTCAGCAGTTGCTTTACCAGCTTTCTAATCCATGGTTTCCTACCAGAATCTATGATGTCCGTTACCTTGATACCAGTAATTAAAGACAAGGCTGGCACCACCCTGGATGATTAGGGTTCCTTCCTGTAGTTGTTTCCCGCATTCCTTCGCCTCTTCCATTATATCCTTTATACCTTTCCCTTTTAGGCACATGTTCTTGCTTCCTTCCGCCTCCATCTTCACCTGTTTTCTTACTTTACCGATCATGCTGTCCCCCACTATTACCCTTGTTGTCCTCCTGCGATTTATTTCTTGTCTAAGTGCACTGCCCTGGTCTGTGGGGTCCGTCCTCACAGGGGTGGCCATAGGGCTAGCTCCCATTCGGTTTCTCTCATCTCCATTTACACTATCATTTTCTTCTGCAGCTTCCCTATTTTCCCCTGTAGTATGTCTGGGTCTGCAGTTGTTTGTACTTGGTTGTTGGGCTTGCTGGTTCTCTGGGGCTGGAGCTGCCGCCCCCGCCACCGCCGTTTGTGTGCATGTACACACATGTGTTTTTTCCTCCAGTTTCCTACTCAATTCTGCATTTTTCTCTATCAGACCTTCCATGCCCCCATTCAACTCCATTATTTCCCTCTCCATGCATTCCCTACACAGCACAGTCCTCTGGTTGATCTGCCTCTGTGTCATACCCTCTACGCCCATTAAAACATGTGGATGCCACGTCCCGCATTTGGAACATTCTACCAGCGTGTCTCCTCTCACCGCTCTCCCAGTCCCAGTTCGTCTCGATGCCATTTCGCCAAATTGCCAACCTGTGGCTTATTTTACCTCAAGGCACAATCTAGGGGAACTAATCTACTTTATACTCAACAAGATGTTCCGTAGTTGTAGTTATATCCTGGATTTTCGAGCTATTTTCCGCGGAAAACAACAATCGCCCCACTATCCCATCTCACTCCAGGAACTGTTTTACTTAATCCATATTTTCAATTACTTGGAATATCCAATTACATCTGAATTGCTCATAAAACACCTAATTACTTATGAAATGCACATATAAATTTCCGGGGACAACACTTAGACACTCCTATCAACTTCACACAAGGTAACTCATTATCAGAGAGCAGCTGCGAGGTGTTGACAGCTCGGAGGTCGGAGGAGGTATATGTGCCTACAGTCCCCGTCTTGCGCTCACGGAGGTACTTTGAGAGAATGGGGGACGTGTAGTAATTGTCCGTGTAGAGGACGTGATTCTTGTGAAAGTAGCGGTCCATCATGGCTTGCACCACTGCTCCGCCAAAGCCAATGAGGGGGTCCACAAGCACGTCCCCTTACTTCCCGCTGTAGACCAGGAAGTCCAGGACATAGCCAGTTTTGCAGTCGCACAGCACAAAGAATTTGATGCCCCTCTTTGAGGGGATGTACTGCCGGAAGCTGAGCTTTCCCCGGAACAGCACAAGAAACTTGTCAATGACGACCATGCAGAAGGGCTTGAAGTAGGAGGAGAAGCGGTGTCGCATCATCTCGTACAACATCCTAATCTTCCACAGCTTGTCTGGGCATGTCCCCGGCATATAGTGACGTTAACTGACTCTAAAGCAATAATGGCCAAGTGGTCATCAACAATGAAGTGGGCTCGGAAAGGCTCACAAATGATATTAATACTATAGGTGTGCTAGATCTCACCTGGCAAAGATTAATCCTTAACCTGACAAGCGCGAAATAGACCTAGGGGCTAGGGTAGTTATTTGTGCATTTCTAGCCTTGGATTCTGACAGAATTCGTTATATTTACAATATAGAGCATTATTTGTTTTCGGTATGCTTTTATTTTACATATATGATGTATATATGAACCTTCAAGAGTGCTAAAATAAGTGGGAAAAGCATTTGGGTGGTGAAAAACGAAGATATTGGCCACCCGGTCATAATCTCAGGCGAGAGAGAGCCACAGGCAACCCTCCTCTCTCGCTGTCTGTGAGGTAACTGAGACGAGCGGGGCGGTGTGGGCCGGTGTCTGGGTGTTACATAACGATCTTTTCTGCAACCCACTTGTGCTACATTATCGCGGGAGAGAAAAATAACCGATAAATGATGATAATAAGAGGAAAAATAGGTGATAATTGAGGAGGGGGGTGGGTGAGATTTACATGGATGAGTACTGGAGGGGAATTATCTCACCTAGACAAATTCCTTTGTTTTGATAGGCCCTTTTTTTTTGGAAGGTTTTTTTTATGGTCTTGCTTCCGTGAGGCCCATCGCATTCCCTATAGGAAGCCTTCCGTGAGGCCTATCGCGCTTGCCGGGTTAACTCTAATTGTGTACTAGCAAGGTGCTGAAGGCTGAGGCAACAATCGTCGGGAGCTGAGATAGAGTGAAATCTATTCGAGTTATGAACCTGACAGAATGTTAAATGAATTAGGCTAGAAGTTATACAAAGGGACTAGATTACGTGTAAATATGTGTTTGTGTTTGATGCTATGGGCCTTTTATAAGCACGCCCCCTCTGTTGGGCTATGGGAGACCAATAACCCGGGAAGGTGCATATATAAGGATCCCCTGATAGGTATGTATAATGGGTCCCGGCAAGTGGGCTAATTAACGTCAATTTAAATAGGGAGAAGAAAAACCTCTCGCAAGACGTAATGTTAATGAGAACCCCTGAAGATAACTTCTACCACAACCCTGAGTCAACTCTATACCCATAAACGGTACAAAAGCACTTAAAGGAGAGCTGTAGTGAAGAGGAGGGCCCATAGATCGAGGGAGGATCCAGTAGTCCGGAGGGTGGCTGGGCGTGATGACTCCGGAAGTTGGTCCAGGGGGGGGGGGGGGGGGGCGGCTGGGCGTGATGACTCCAGCTACTGGTCCAGGGTGAGTCACAAGATGATTCCTTAGACCTTGGCACCTACCATGGGACAACCGGGTTCCTCTTGCACTCCCACAGTGCAGTGATCCCCAAAGGATATGCTGGAGTTCTGCTACAAGGTTTGGGGGGTTAGGGTGACTAGCATAATGATCTACCTAGAGTGGCAAGCAGTCTAGATAGTGACATTATAGGTAGTCTAAGGGGGGTCAAGGTAAGTGTCTTCCTTCCTTGCTAGTTCGTGGAACTATCAGAACCATGTAGCAAAAAGAGAATCCAGAAAGGGGAGCCCAAAGTGGGTTGCCCAAAATTAGTCCTCTTCCTGATGGGGGGAACCCGATCTGGTAGATCTCAAGTTACTGCACTATCCTCATAATCCCTTGAACAAAACAAGGTAGGAATCCTTTGGTACTTGGTTTGTGCACCGCATCGAAGGCCAGAAAGGGGGAGCCCAAAGTGGGTTGCCCAAGCTAGTCCTCTTCCTGATGGGGGGAACCCGACCTGGTAGATCTTCGATCACAGCACACAACTGACAAGTTGAACACCAGCTATCTCTGGCTGTTCTTACCCTGAACTAAATAATACCAAATGGCAAGCTTAGTTACTGATGTCCAGGCTGGGTGAGTATAAGGCAATCTTCTTGCCCCTACTTAAGGCGCCCGGCTTGAGAGGATCAAGGGCGCTGGGGTAGTGTTGGCGCGTGGTGGTTATGTCCTTGTAGCTCTGGGGGTGGCACGCCTGGACTCTGGCTGTACCTTGTAGCTAGATGCCCCCGGGCAGATTCTATTATAAGATGGGGGTGATCACTTCCTGGTGGGAGAGGAAGTGGATGAGAAATGGCATGTGCAGGAGTAGGGTTGGCTGCAGGTTTAGTGGCAGCTAGAGATGCGGTCTTATCATCCTGAGACCGCATCTCAAACACAAAGAAACACGAACTCTCACACTTCATCAAACAACACAACATACACATTGCCATCTTACAAGAAACAAAACTCCACACAACACAAAAAACACCCACATTTCATAATTTCACCACCATCAGACAAGACCGGGCTGTCGGCGGGGTTGGTGGACTCATCACCCTGGTACACAAAGAAATATCATACATAGTAACCAGTGTACAAACCAAATCCCTCCTCCCCCCAAATGATAACACAACAGAAATCTATCTATCTATCTATCTATTGCCTGACGCCGTGATCCCCGAAGGGGTGGCCACGAACGAACCGCCCCCATGCACCTCTGTCCCCAGTCAGTCGACGCCCCTCCCCCCAACCAGCACCGCCTTCGTTCATGTAGTTCCTCACTCCATCCTTCCACCTCATATTCGGTCTACCTCTCCCCCTCTGTCCCTCCACCTCGCTCTCGTACACCCTCTTAGTCATTCTCTCGCTTTCCATACGTTCCATATGGCCGAACCATCTCAAGTTGTTCCTTTTCACACTTTCCAGCACATCTACCTCCACACCACACCTCCTTCTTACTTCCTCATTAGTCTGTCTATCCCTCCATGTAACTCCGCACGCACTCCTTAAGTAATTCATTTCCACTGCTCTCACTCTTGGTCTGAGTCTCTCAACCAACGTCCATGCTTCGCTTCCGTAAGTCAGTGTCGGGATTACCACACTGTCATGCAAGGACTTCTTCACTTCCATACTGACCACCCTATTTCTTGTTACTGCTTTTAGCGTTCCTACAACCCTCTTCCCCTGTTGTACCCTCTCCCGCACCTCTTTATCCATAGTCCCATCTTTACTCAACACACTGCCCAGATACTCAAAAGAGTTGACGATCTCCATAGCCTGACCGTTCAGCTTCACCTCACACTCTGTGACTTCACCCCTTTCGAAGACCATAACCTTGCTCTTCCCCGTATTTACCTTCAAATTCCGTTTTTCGCACACTGTTCCAAACTCATTTACCAGACCCTGCAACTCCCATTCATTATCACTCATCAGAACTGTATCATCCGCAAACAGCAGTACAGTCAGAAATACAGTCAATTAAAATACGCACTGGCAACAACTCCAACATAACCATCATAAACACATACATCCCTCCCCAAACATCCCCTACAGTACCAAATGAATACAGACCACACTTACAACACATCACAACCACCCCACACACCCCACACATCATCCTGGGTGGTGACTTCAACGCCAAGACGTCGGCCTGGTTTGTCGACAACCCCGACACAGACAGAGGGCTGGTACTACAAAACCAAACCGATAACCTCATCATCCTTAACGACATCCATCAACATACCCATATTCCTCACCAAGCCCTCTATAACCCATCATCTCCAGACATCACCTTTTGCTCCCCAGAACTCGCCCCCACAACATCCTGGAGGGTGGTCAGAACCTTAGGCTCTGACCACCTCCCGATCATTATCACCACCAAAACCAGACTCACCCCAGCTAGCCACAAACACACATACACCAATTATAAAAGAGCTAACTGGGAAGCATTCACAAATGAGACAGAACAACACTTTACAACTCTAAACAGTACACCCATCACTAACATCAACAATGCTGTACACATACTCAATAAAACTATCCAAAACGCTGACAAGAAACACATTCCAAGAGGTAACAGAAAAAAACACAACCCCAACTTCACACCAGAAATTCAAAACCTGATCAGACAACGCGACATACTGAAACACTCCCCAGCACCCCACACACAAGATATCACACAACAAATTCAAGCACTCAACACCCAAACTATCAACAAAATACAAGAACAACAAAAACTAAATTGGAATAACTTCCTACAAACACTTGATCACAAAACAAACCCCAAAAAACTCTACAAAACACTAAACAGCATCACACTTTCCAACAGCAACACAACACAATCACATGCTGCAATCACAACAACAGACTCTACTCCTTCATGTAAACAACAAGCAAACACTCTCATCAATCACTTTTCACATGTCAGCCACCTAAAACCTCACAACGACGACCGACGTGTCATCCGACGTAAGAGACAATTCCCCACAGACCCTGACTATACACCCTTCACCAATCACCAGACAAAGCATATCATCAACAATCTCAAGCACTCACCCGCCTGTGGCCTAGACAACATAAGCAACATACACCTCAGACACCTGGGACCACAAGGCATACAAGCACTCACTAACATATCAAACTACAGCTATTCACACAACACAATACCAGACATTTGGAAGCATGGTATCATCATCACATTCCCCAAACCCAACAAAGACCCCACGCTACCCTCCTCGCACCGCCCCATCACACTCCTTTGCTCCCCCTCCAAAGTCATGGAACGCCTAGTATTACAACTAAATACACCTGACCTACCCCTAGCTCCAACACAACATGGCTTTAGGCCACTGCACTCCACAAACACTCTTCTCACAGACCTTACACAAAGAGCTTTCGACGGCATCAACTCAGGTAGACCACCACACAGATCACTAATAGCCACACTCGACATTAGTAAAGCCTTCGATGCCATCCCCCGCCACAACCTAACAAACAAAATCTACAACACAAACATGCACAACAACACAAAAAGGTGGCTGGCCAACTTCCCAGGCAGATGTGCACACGTATCTTTTGCCGGTCAGTCATCTAAAATCAGAAACTTTCCAACCGGAGTCCCACAAGGATCCGTCCTATCGCCCGCACTCTTCAATCTGTACATGCACGATATAACTACACCCAATACGCCCCAAATAAACTTAGCCTCCTATGCAGAAGACATAACACTCACATGCACACACCATGACCCAAAAAGAGCAACAGATCTCCTTCAACTCTATCTCAACACACTACATGGCTGGTGCACTACAAACAGACTTAATCTAGCCCCAGCCAAATCCACCGCAACCCTGCTCACAAGTTGGACAGGAGAACACGAATAAATCCCTCAACTCACCATAAACAACACACCCCTAACACATACACACACACCCAAAATCCTAGGAGTAACATATGATACTCATATGACATTCAAACAGCACACCACAAACATTAAAAAGAAACCGACACCCAGACTTAACGCCCTCAGGTCACTTGCTCACACAAAATTTGGACACAACAAAGAAACTACCACCACAGTATATAAACAATACATAAGATCAGTGATGGAATACGCAAGCCCAGCCTGGGCTTCTAACCTAGCTGAAACACATCATAAGACCTTACAGACTATTCAAAACAAAGCCCTGAAGATCATTACAGGCTGCACAGCTACTGCACCCACAGATCACCTACATCAAGAAACCAAAATCCTCAAAGTCAAAGACCATCTGGACATGAGAGGCACTCAATTCCTGGCAGCAGCCTCCACGAACCAAGACCACCCACTAAACTACATGGCAACACACCCACAGACACCAAGAAATATCAAAACAACACCCAGCACACGGTATCACACACAATTATTGTCCTCTCTCCCTCCCTGCCCACCCCGAACCAACTTCCAGAAGCACATCCATACTCATATCTCTCACCGATCCATCCACTCACTCACAGACAACACGCAGCTGCATGCACGACCTCCCGAAATCCATCCTTCCGAATCCTCCCTTCCTCGCGAGGACAGAGTCCACCTGGCCAGGCTGAGATGCGGACACCATCCAGCTCTCCTGAGCTTTCAGAAGAGACTGGATGACTCCGTTGTCGACGCCTGGCCGGGATGTAACACAGCACCCCATACCATTAAACACATCATAGAAGACTGCATTTCACACAACCACTTACGCCAACAACACAATCTACACTCAATGAGAGCTCTGTGGGAAAGCCCGATCGTGGCCATGGCCTTTCTCAGGGACTCGGGGCTGTTCGGCCAGGCAGCTTAGGGAACAACAACAACAACAACAACAACTTGTAGCTACGGGTTATTATTGTTCAACTAAAGATCGGCGGCATTGTTTTCGAGTCAAATCAATGGCGTTTCATAGTACCAATGGACTTAATTGGATAGGTTGTTTTATTACTTACCAGTAATGCTTAGAAGTGTTAAGTAGTCATCACTAGGGAGTTACAAGCACTATGAGGTCCGAAAAACGAGTGGAATTAGCGAATGTGACCACCGATCAGAGCACTGATAGACGGAAAATGGCTTCGTCAGCCGCCTTTAAAAGTTCGAACCATTGGGATTTTCGGGCTATCCGTGTTCGGATTACAGGACTTTTACTGTAGATAGATTACAAACTAAAGAAAATCGTCTAAAGGTAACCAGAATATGATGAAAAGTATGTCATGGTGGTGAAGGTGTTAACGGACGAAATACAGATCTCCCTCACTATCCGATGCCCCAATTTACGATATTATTGCAAGTTTTTAGGCGTTTGTTTGAGTTTTGGCTAGTCCGAGAACGCATCCTTATTTACCCTATTAATTTTAGGGTTTGCTATACGATTTTTCTATTCAAGATTGGGTTTTCAGGAACGTAACCCAATCATAAATCGAGGGAGACCTGTAACTTGAAAAATGACGTTACCTTTAGAATTAGATTACCAGAAACAGATCAACTTGTTCATGTACTGTAGTAATGTACACCCTATGTGGTGGATTGTGTTCTTTTATTTCATAGATTTTGTTTTAGTAAGCGTTGTTTCCTCATACAGTGGACTCTCGTTATCCGCGCTCCAAGTATCCGCGATCCTTGCTATTCGCGGACACCCCTAAATATCCCATTACTCGTCATCCGCGCAAAAAAACGGCAAAATACCAGCTATTCATGGATTTGAATCGGGCGGGGCGGTGCGCATCCCGAGTCTTCCTTTGGTCGTCCATCTTGCATTCTTGCGTGACGTCAACACAGCGTCCCAGCTGAGGCAGTAAAAGTGTGGTACCGGTACCGTCAGTGACGGTTCCACATTCTTCCAGGTCCGTCACCGTATCTGTTTAATAATTTGGTCCATATCATTGTCATAAAGTAGGTCAAAATAATGGTTTGAGGGTCCAAGATGGCCAAGTCAGGTACGACCTAAGCCTATTTCCCATTGAAACCTATGTTAAACACTGCCCACGTATCCGCGAAACCACGCATTCGCGGAAGGGGGCTGGTACGACATAGGCGCGAATACTGGGAGTCCACTGTACCGTAGTGATTTTGATTAGTTGTTTTGCCTTTATATTGTCTTTGTCCCAGTTTTGGTTTGTTTAGTTTGCAAGTTTTACATTTTAATAGGAATGGTAATCCGTCTAAACTCTGTAGACAACACTCATTCCCACAGTATTTGTGGTGTAATGGTTTAGATGCTTAACCCTTTCAGTACCAGCGACGTGTTAGCTTTTATTCTGGCTGTATTTAGACGATATTGTGCAGCTTAAGCCGGCATCACACGAGCGCTTTTCCACTTAACATTTATCCTCAACACTGGTCTGGCAGCTCATGAGGTCAACATTCAATATATTACAGTTACCTAAATTCATCTACCATCAGTCTAGTTTCTAATAGCAGTGCAAAATACTCTAGAAATGTTGCCAGAAAAATGTTGATCATCGAATGTTGACTATAAAAGCTCTCGTGTGATCCGACTTTAGGAGGGATCTGCGGTCGTTACAAGGGTTCGTTGAGATAGTTTGAAGCATTATTATTGCTAGAGGTCCTTCCTATTCTGAATGGATGTCACCGGTACTGTACGGGTTCAGTTCTGGGTGTGGTGCCCCGAGTTTAAATCCCGGGACGACCATATGCTTTCATTAGTTTATTCAAGTACATTGGGGTTTGTATTGAAGGATTAATGTTATTTTGCTAAAGCGTCGTTTCCACAGCGATTTTGATATGTTCTTTTGTCTTTTTACTGTATTCGTCTAAGTTTTTATTTGTTTATTTTGCAAGTTTCTTTTGTCTTTTACGTGTGTTCGTCTAAGTTTTGGTTTGTTTATTTTGCGAGTTTTACTATAACATTTGGAAGGGAAAGAATACAAGTGTTACCATCTGACATAAGAATATCAAACTTAACCCCATTCAGCACAATGACATCATTTTCATATCACCTTGGTTACCATTAGATCATTTTGTCTAAGTCAAAGCTGTTCCATATTTATTTTGTAGCATTTTCTATATCCCTATTCGGGCTCTGTCTTGAGACGGCCACCCCTATAAATAATACAAAATAAATAAAAAGGGGAAAACTGGGGTAAGTGACAAAGCATATACAGTTGCGCTAATAAGTCATGTCTCGGCACCAAGTATGTTTTGATCAATAATTTGTATCAGCAATATCTAAGCTTCATTTCTTCATATCGAGTGAAATATACACACATGTTCCTACACTTGCAGACATTAATACAGCACAGAGCGAGCCAAACGTAATGACAGCTGGGACATGACTTATTAGCGCCACTGTACATACATACAGTATTTATTGCGTTATACTGTATCTTGAAACCACCTCGAGTATCAAAGCGCAGGGCCTGTGTACTCAAAGTACAGTAATTAAAATGTCACATGTCTAAGTGACTAGGATTGTTTATTTTATTTGTTTTTTGTCTCCATCTTGGAACTGTACACTGTTCAGTAGCCTGTAACTCTTAAGAGGCCCCGAGATTATCGATTGAAGCTTCGAGATGTTAGATGCTTCATATATGTCGCTGTAGGAATAGGTTTTTACACCATACCCGAAAGAGGATTTATGGAGCTCCGATCTTACTCTCAACCATCTGAACAATTTTACCAACACACCAAAACTTTGTTAGATGTGGGAATAGTCTCACGAAAATATGCCAGGGCCTGGGATTGAACTCGGGACCCTTGGGCTATGAGGCGAACACTATCAGTGTCACCAAGAAAGACATCTCACTTGGCAAGGTCGGCTCAAGTTATTTCCGCATCCGGTCTGTTTAGGCTAACCTATTTTCACTGACTTTACATCGCACTAGATGTTCACAGTGGAGTTTCAATGTGATGATTGCTTCTTTTCTGCCACAGTAGATAACACCACCTTATTTATACATGTCACTTGATTCATCTTGACAGCCAATATCATAGGTCTTACAACAGGGAATTTGTTCTTATATGTCATTAATTTTGTGTTAAGGCTATAAAAATGGCACTTTTTAATGCATGGCGATTCTATGTAATTACAGTATCTCTGTTTGGCTAATGCAGTACTACTGATGTGATTATTTGTATTGTTTTGTTTTCGGTGTTCGGCCGGCGGGATTTCAGTTAAGTTGTCGAGTTTCTTAGATATGATTGCACCAGCGTTATTCACAAGTTATATTTGTGAATAACAACTTATGACTATATATAGTAAGCTTTGTTTATCGTAAATAGACAAGAAATTATCATGTCCCGATCTTGATTATTGTACTTTGACTTGATTTTGATAATGAAAGACCATACAGTACAATATATCGTCAATAAGCTTATGGAATGAAGCCGTGATGTTGTTGTCGTTCCCTAGGCTGCCTGGCTGAACCACCCCGAGTTCTTAAGGAAAGCCTTGGCCACGATCGGGCTTTCCCACAGAGCTCTTAAGAAGTGTAGATTATGTTGTTGGTGTAAGTGATTGTGTGGAATTTCTATGATGTGTTTAACCCGGGAGCTGTGGGGAGACTCATAAGAGTTCCCCCGGCGGACTGCGGGGAGACTCTTAAGAGCAGAGCTTTTGAACGCGTACCAAAACCGCGCGTTTATAGCCAGGCGGCTGAAAATTGGTGTGGGTATAGTACTACATGTCAACTCTCGACACCACCCCACCAAACGCTCGCCCCGCACTCGTGCAAGCACCACCGCGCCAGTAACCACGCACTAGTCATGGAGCCCACACGTCCCTCACGCTCGCTCCCTGATGACACAACCAGCCCTCCTTCTGGTGGTGTTAGCCGCCGTGGAAGGCAGAGGGTGGCTGCTAAAGACCCTAGCTACCAGTACGACACGCCCTACAGCTCGGAGGACGAAACACCTGCACCAAAAGCACGAAAAACACGTGCAAGCACGAGAAAGGTACAGAGGTCATTGGTGTTTCGGGACACTGCCACCACGACCCAGGCCACTACAACAACCACTACCACCACCACTGCCACCCCTGCCACCGGTACCAGCGACGCAGGAGGTCGCCCTAGGGCTGCAGAACCTGCGGGGGCAGGAAAAATTAAAGGCACGGGCGTAGGGAAGAGAACCCGTACGCCAGCCACAGTGCCCCTACCACCACCACCACCACCAGCCGCCCCTGGCCCGGCTGCCCCTGCTGCCCCTGCCACCCCTGCCACCGGTACCAGCGACGCAGGAGGCCGCCCTAGGGCTGCAGAACCTGCGGGGGCAGGAAAAATTAAAGGCACGGGCGTAGGGAAGAGAACCCGTACGCCAGCCACAGTGCCCCTACCACCACCACCACCACCACCACCTCCAGCCGCCCCTGCCGCCCCTGCCCAAGGAACAGGGAAGGGGAAGGGGAAGGGGAAAGGGAGAGGGAAAGCGACTGCTGGCCCTGCTGGCCCTGGTGTCCCTGCCGGCCCTGCTGCCCCTGTTGCCCCTGCCGCCCATGCCGCCCCTGCCCAAGGAACAGAGAGAAGGGCGACAGGCACCACCATCATCTTGCCATCAAGGCCACGCACCACTGCTGCCCCTGCCGCCGCCCCTGCCACCGCCTCTGCTGTCCCTGTCCATAAGACTCCCGCACGTGCAAAAGTGACCCGGAAAACTCTGACACCATCAAAGTATGCCGCCCTGCTGTTTGATGGTGATTCGTAGGACATTGGCAGCCCAGGTTTCGACGACGAAGCCCTAGCACGGGACCAAGGGTGGGGGGATTTGGGAGTGGACAGTGGGAGTGAGTCCGACGTCGGTGACGAAAATGAGGAAGGGCATCGTCTGTCAAGTGAAGAGGAGGGTGATGATAATGAAGTGCTGTATCGCGACCATGGAAGCGATATTTCAGACGATGAAGCAGACGCAGACGACATTCCGATCCCTGAGCTGCCTTCGTTCGATTGGTCTGACGGGGTCAATTTTGTACCTGACGTGCCCCAGTTCAATCCTGGGACGTCAGGAACAACTGACGACTGGCCCTGTGACGATCAAGCGAACGAAAGCGACTTCTTCCTCGCTTTTTTCGACATGGAGGTAATGACGTACATCGTTGCCCAAACAAACGCCTACTACAGGTGGGTGTTTGGCAGATTGGACGTCCTTTCTCCAAAAGCGAGAATACGAGGCTGGGTGGATACGACTGTGGAAGAATTTATGACGTTCTTTGCCTTGTTTTTCCTCATGCCTCTGATCAAGAAGCATGTGTTGCAACACTATTGGAAGCACGACCCTCTCATCGCCACCCCAACTTTCAATAAGTTCATGACTCGTGACAGATTTTTGTTGCTGCTAAGATTTATGCTCTTTGCAGACAACGAAAATCCTAACAGGATTGACAGGATATGGAAAGTTCGGGATGTGTTCACTATGTTGTTGGAGAGGTATAGGAAATACTTTTACCCCTTCCTCAATTTGGTGATTGATGAGTCGCTCGTGCTCTTCAAAGGACGTCTTGTTTTCAAGCAGTATATCCCCTTGAAAAGGCATAGGTTCGGAATCAAGCTCTTCGTTTTGTGTGACTGCGAAACTGGAATAGTGCTTGACATGATCGTGTACACAGGCACTGACATTGACATATCGAAATCCGCTGCCAATGACCCCATGGGCATGTCAGGTGCCATCGTCAGGAAAATGTTGGCACCTTACCTGGGCAAAGGCCACATCATCTACACTGACAACTGGTATACTTCTCCTGCTCTCTGCCAGTTTCTTCATGACAACCAAACGGGGTCATGTGGGACTGTCAGAAAGACAAGAAAGTTTATGCCAAAGTTCACAGGTAATGTCATTCCTCTCACAGATGCCTCCTCCAGTGACACACCTTCAGAAGACGACCTGGCCCAGGAACACCGCGAGAGGCATGTGCGAAGAAGGCGACGAAAGGGGCAGAAATACAAGCAGCTCGAGAAGTGTGGGAAAGTGATAGCCCTGAAGTGGAAGGATAAGCGAGACGTCCACCTGCTTTCCACCGTCCACACAGGTGCCCAGATGGATTCTGGCAAAATCCACTACCGAACCAGGAAGACCATCTACAAGCCCGACATGGTAGTGGACTACACTAAGAACATGCGCCTGGTGGACAAGTCTGACTGTCAGCTGTCAGGCGTTGAGTGTCTGAGGAAGACTGTGAAGTGGTATCACAAGCTCTTCCTCCACCTAGTTGATATAACGATGCTGAACGCCTACAACTTGTGGTTGGTGAAAAAGGATATGGCCCCAAACCAGAAGCTGAAATTCCGGGAGTTCGTCTACAACGTCTCATACCAACTCCTGGAGAAGTATGGCACCACCACTCACAGACGTACGGCATGGCGTGGGGATCACGTTCCTGACCGCATCCAGCTGGGTGTCGAAAGACACTACCCCATCAACACTGAGATGCTTGGCACTCGTCACAGGCAGGCGCAGTGCACCGTCTGCAGCTCCAGTGTCAGGAAACCCCATGTCACCAAAAGAGTCACCTCAATGTGCGCCGAGTGCAAAGTTCCACTCTGCCTGGGTGACTGCTTCAGGGACTACCACACCTTCAAGAATTATTGAGTGTCGCCCTGCCCTGCCCTGCCCTGCCCTGGACTCGCCCCGTGCCCTGCCCTGGACTCGCCCCCTGCCCCGCCCTGTCCTGGACTCGCGCCCTACCTTACCTGACCTGACCTAATTGATCACGCTACCTCATAATGTAACATATATATTATATAATGTATAAGTTCCAAAGATGTCCCTGTGATATAGCTTTTACATTATATAATTGTATGTTTCATTATTTAGTTTATAAGTTTCAAAGATTTACATGTAATATGCCTTACTTTTTTAGTATATCAATATATATGTTTGTTATTAGCCAAAGTAATGTGTATATAATTATTTTCTTACCTCAAATGAATTGTACAAAAATAAATATGTTTCAATAAATCCTGTCAAACCTACTAAGATAATAAAAAAAACAAAAAAAATACAAAAAAAAACAAGGTCATGTCATTGTATTCTTACAATATGATATATTCTATGAATATTTCATATTGTTTGAATACAATGGCATGATCTTGTAAAAAAAAAATTATCAAAAATGTTCTAGACAATATAAAACCTTCCCCATAACCCCCTCCTGGATTCGATCACACAACCCTACCACACTTTGAGTTTTCCAGTCCGCGACCTTACCAACCATGCCACAGGAGCTCATACCAAATATCACTCAAAACTTCGTGTCTACAATCGAAATGACAATATACAAAAAAAAATGAATTATCCCACCAATTTACGTTTGTAAATTGATGGGATTATCAATTATATCATGCCAAGGTTTATAAAAGTTTGTCTCTGTCAAGAATTAGTAATTATATAACTTTATTCTGTCAAAAATTGCCCAAACACTCAGCAAAATTGCCCCTCTCAGTGCGACTCCACTCATTTTCACACGGTCAAGCGGTGACCCTTGCCGCTCCTTTATGCCCCAGCTACACCAGCAACAGCAGCTCTGTCTGGGAACAAAATTTGTATAAATACAATAATGGATAAAATACTCTTCACAAATACATTTGTATTGTATAATATTGTAAATAAAAAAGAATAATAACTGTGTGTGTCGAAAATTGCTCAACCAGCTTTCTTATGTCTCGCCTACGCGCGTATATTGGATTATACATAGTCATGACTGTCATACAAATAATTGCAGTAGGTCTCGAATATACATTTAGATTGCATATTACTTGGAAATAAATAAGTAAACGTTTCTCTGGTGGCAATCTACCCTTTCGCAAGTGTAAGGAGACACCATTCTATATTTAGCCCTTTATCACAAAAGGCAATCTGCCTGTGTTTACTCACCACCGTCGCTGGTGGTCTATAATATAGTACTTTATTTACAGTCAATGGCCTACATGTTTCTGTGGTACTTCACATGTGTCTAAAATGCAATGTCTGCTTGCATAAAAATGCAATTCTGAAGTCCATTTATACGTACGACATACGCATGTCTCAGTTTCTATCTCTCTCTCTCCATTCCTGACTCATGTTATTGTAGACCTGTTGGTGGCAACGAACACCAGACATCTGGTAGACATAAGGTTCAAAATACCAAGACATCCATATGCCTCGGGCGCCTCCACAATTATCACAAAGCTGGTTATCTATCTAGAGATCTGCCTGACTTCCATCTCTCCACGACTCACTCACTCACTCACTCACTGCACCCCTGCATGCCTCCCTCCCACCCACCCACCCCCAACCCACCCTTTCAGGCTTCCGTCTGCTAGAAACACATTCACAATTTGCGTAAATATCGCATCAATTGGGCTATATGCGGTATATTCCTTGTTATATGGGACGCCTACATACGTACACGTCTTTATTATAGCATGACAGTGCTCTAAATACAAGATTTACGTGATATTTATGGCGTAACACACCCTCTCCCCCTTTCATTCCCAGCACAACTCACTCACACCTTGGTTCACGCATAGAAACTCATTGATAATGTGCGTAAATATTGCATGAATTGGTCTATATGTGGTATATATTTTGATATATGGCACGTATACATACGTACAAGTCTGTATTATAGCATGACAGTGCTCTACGTACAAGATATACGTGATATGTATGGCGTAAACCACACTCTCAGCTCATAAATTGCCGCCAAACCTCCAACACATCTTCATTCCCGCCTAAAAATTCTCTTATAATTCCCTTATATATTGCAATTTTTGGTCACTATGAGGCATATTCATTGTTATATGGGTGGCCTACACACGTATACATACTCTACATAGCCTAAAAGGGCTCAAAAAAGGAGATATACGTGATAATACGCGGTAACCTACCCCCTCCTCCCTCTCCTTCTATCCCCTGGGCGCGTGAAAATTCGGCAGGGAAATCTCGCCGCTCGATGACAATCTAGCCGCGCGGTGCCATTCGCTCCACATTTTTCAACTACGGACCGTTCCCCCACCCCCCCCAGACATTTTTTGGGGGGTCAAATATATATGGGCCGATGCACGCAAACATTCCCTACACGATGATGTACTTTTTATCGAAATTGGCAATAGGTCCCAAAATCATCATAGGTGCGCACAGTCTTACCCTGTTGAAAACCCCCTGTGCGCCGCGGAGAGGTTAATAGTATGGGGTGCTGTCTTACATCCTGGGCAGGTGTCGACGACGGACACATCCAGTCTCTTCTGATAGCTCAGAAGAGCTGGATGGTGTCCACATCTCAGCCTGGCCAGGTGGACTCTATCCTCACGAGGAAGGGAGGACTCAGAAGGATGGATTTAAGGAGGTTGTGCCTGCTACTGCGTGTTGTCTATGAGTGATTTGATGAAACGACGAGAGATATGTGTATGGATGTGCTGGAAGCTGATTTGGTGTGAGCAGGGAGGGAAAGATGACAGTATTTGTGTGTGATATCATGTGCTGGGTGCTGTTTTGATATTTCTTGGTGTCTGTGGGTGTGTTGCAATGTATTGTAGTGAATGGTGTTGGTTTGTGGAGGCTGCAGTCAGGAATTGAGTGCCTCTCATGTCCAAGTGGTCTTTGACTTTAAGGACTTTGGATTCTTGATGTAGGTGATCTGTAGGTGTAGTAGCTGTGCAGCCTGGGATGATTTTTAGGGCTGTATTTTGAATGTTTTGCAATGTCTTGTGATGTATTATTATGTTCCCTCCACCAACCGACTTTACTCCTAAACTCAATTAATGAAATCAACAAATACATGTGGCAGTCCAGGGATTCGAACCTAGGATGCTCATACCAAAATTCAGTGCATTTATCCATCAGCTAGGTTTGAAGCCCAGGCAGGGCTTGCATATTCCATTACTGATCTTATATATATAGTGTTTGTATACTGTTGTGGTAGTTTCTTTGTTGTGTCAAAATTGTGTGTGGGCAAGTGACCTGAGGGCGTTAGAAGGTGGTGGTGCATGGGTTGAGATAAACATGGAATAATAATTGCCAACCTGCACATAATTATATTGTCAAATCCAATGGCACCGAAATAATTATTAACAATGGTATATAGGGTTTTGTGGATCGTCTACACCAGACCTATGATGTCATAGGAGTGTAAGTCCACCATCCAGTCCAGAAAGAGGATACTTCTGTGACGTCACTATGACGTCAGAGGTCCGGTTTAGATAATTCACAAAATCCTTTATACCAATATTAATAATGATTTCAGTGAAATTGCATTTTAAAGGCAAGATAATTATGTGCAGGTTGGCGATTATTACTCTTGTTTATCTCAACCCGTGCACCACCACCTTTAAGTCTGGATGTCAGTTTATTTTTTATGTTTGTGATATGCTGTTTGAATGTCATCAGAGTATCATATGTTACTCCTAGGATTTTGGGTGCGTGTGTTTGTGTTAGGAGGGTGTTGTTTATGGTGAGGTGCGGGTTTTTGTATTCGGCTGTCCAGCTCGTGAGGAGGGTTGTAGTGGATTTGACTGAGGCTAATTTGAGTCTGTTTGTAGTGCACCATTCATGTAGTGTGTTGAGATAGGGTTTGAGGAGATGTGTTGCTCTGTCTAGGTCTTGGTGTGTACATGTTGGTGTTATGTCGTCTGCATAGGAAGCTATATATATTTGGGGTACGTGAGGTGTGGGTATATCATGCATTATAGATTGAAGAGTGTGGGCGACAGGACAGATCATTGCAGGACTCTGTTTTTTTAAAGTTTCTGATGTTGGATGACTGACTGGCAAATGATATGTGTGCATATCTGCCTGATAGGTAGTTGGCCAGCCACCTTTTTGTATTGTGCATGTTTGTGTCGTAGATTTTGCTTGTTAGGTTGTGGCGGGGGATGGCATCGAAGGCTTTACTAATGTCAAGTGTGGCAAGTATTGATCTGTGTGGTAGTCTGGCTGAGTTGATGCCGTCAAATGCCCTTTGTGTAAGGTCTGTAAGAAGAGTGTTTATGGAGTGTAGTGGCCTAAAGCCATGTTGTGATGTAGGTAGGGGAATGTGAGGTGTGGTTAGTTGTAATATGAGGCGTTTGGTACCTTTTGAAGGGGTGCAAAGGAAAGTGATGGGGTGGTGTGACAAAGGGTGTTATCATTCCACTGTAAGGGAAAGCTACGTACTGCATGTGTGAGAAGCATGCCGCATTATGGTAGTGAGACGTGGACAGCCACAGAGGATGACATCAAAAGACCGTAAGCTTACTGAAATGAGTTTAAGAACATAAGAAAATGGGAGTCTGCAGAAAACCGATTGGCCTACACAAGGCAGATCCCTGTCACACCCAACCCTAATTATAAGGCCTAATTTTAAAAAACGGGATTCTGCAGAGCCCCACACCTGCCAGATCCCCCTCTTGATAGCGTAATGCTTAGTGTGCGGAATTTCGGTGCGAGTATCCTTGGTTCGAGTCCTTGGAGTACCACATGTATTCATTACTTTCATTGATTTAATTAATTAGGTTTATTTGAAAATTAATTGGTGGGTTGGTGAAAATATATATGAATACTATAGTGAGAGACGAACCAACAAGAGTGGTTGAGAGGGAGATATTCATTTTGTGTAATACAAATTGTACTTTTTAACGCATGGTGATTCTATTTATTCATCCCCGTTTGGCTCTCTCTCCGTCTCCCTTCTTACCTGGACATTAGCTATGGTTATTTGTAAAAAACTAAAGGTTAGGATTTTAGATTAACTAGATATCCACTATACTGTATTCGGTTTCTTTACATGGGCGATAATTGAATCCCTTATTAGCTACTTTCTCGATACAGTACTTAACCCCTCAGACCCGGTTGGGCTCTGAGGCATCCATAAAAAACACCCCCGCGGAACCCGGAAGGGCTCTGAGGCTCCGGCAGCTTGAAAGCCTGTAAGCTTGGTGTGCGAGTGTGGGGATCGGTTTTTACACCATACCCGAAAGAGGATTTATGGAGCTCCGATCTTACTCTCAACCATCTGAACAATTTAACCAGCACACCTAAACTTCGTTAAATGCGGAAATAGCCTCACGAAAATATCATGCCCTGGTGGGGGCACGAACTCTCGACCCTTGGGTGTGAGGCAGGCACCTTACCAGTTAGACCAATAGAGATATCCCCCTTGGCCTGTTCGGCTCAGGGTATTTCCGCATCTGAGGTCTGTTTAGGCTAGCCTATTTTCACTGACTTTACACGAGGCGTCCGTCCGACGCATGTAAACAACAGCCGGTTGGACCGACGCCGCGCATCTACAACCACAAGAAGGAGAGGCGTCCTTGTTTCTGTGTGCCTGTATGTTATTGTTAAGTGGTGAAAAGTAGTGTAAAGTGGCTGATATCGCCACAAAGTTATCTCCACGGAAATCGTCATCACAACTGAACCAGTTGACTTAGAGAGCTCTACTCAACACCATTCTACAGGTACGAAACACATCTACGTTTGGGGATGCGCGGGAATGCGGAAGCAGTCAAAATAACAAAGATACGGTAGCCTAGGTGTAGACGTTTTTCGGCCAAAACTCCCGGGTTTCGGTATGGAATACATAGCCGGGTCTGATGGGTTAATGAACAAAAATGAAATTATGCCTCTCCCATCATATATAGTCCACGTATATATAATTAGCACCATATTTGTCTACAAAATCTTCAAAATAACTGAGAAATTTTGATGGTAACTTTGCAATTTACCGTCAGTTGAAAAGAAACATAGTTAATTTTGTCATGTTTAATTATGTTATGTATATTCTCTTGTCCTGGCCACCTCGCTGGGATCGCAACGTCTGTGTGGGCAGTGTATCTATGCTCCCTCATGTAAGTGTCTCATCAAGCAATATAAAATAGTTAAGGAAATCATTGTTTTGTACTTACTTGTCTTCCCAATACCTAAAATACCCCAGAACGAGAAGCCCACCACAGAAGCCACGAACGAACACCACACAGAAACACCCAAAGGAAAGGTCCACAGAGCGAAAGGACCAGCTGACCGAGCCAGCCAATTCAGACAGGCCCAAGCCCGCAGGGCTAAGCAGCTCCAGGCCGCACCTAGATACCCCTTCTAAACTGACCATTTTTGCAAACCTCACGTACACTACCCCCTCGTGTCCTACACTCCTAACTACAAAGATGATGAACAGGAATATACATTCATATTAAAAACACCCATGCCCTGTCCCTATGTTGAGCCAATGCCAACACATCAGACAGCCATAATTATATCTATGTATGTTCTTACATCCGAGAAGTAGATGTTATATATCTTAGAAGTTACAACACCCACGCCTGTCCCTAGACCTCGTATATCATTTCCCATGACGAGTATAGATATATGTAACCCGTGCTCAGTCGCCCCCTTGCATTGTTCCTCTAGTAACTAAGTGTCTATAATATTAACTGCCACCAGTATTGATACGACATAGCGGCACTGTCCTTGTGTCGTATTGTGCCAAGTACAGATCAACCAGGTTTCATCACCTTATTAGGACGACGACTATAATGTCGTCGTTCATCGATGTATGCAATCCTTAGTTTAAGTATTAATATTAACATTCCCTAACATCTTGTCTTGCCAGACTAAGCTTTCTGAAGACCCATCGCCCCATAAATCTATGTATTCAATCCTTAGGTTAAGTATCTTTATCCGCCATTGTGTTCACCTTTTTCCATTTACTTTTCCACAATTGTCATACGTCTTCCACTTGCCTCCTTCGTATCCACAGTCCACACTACGCCAATTTGCTTCGTGTCATACACCTCTTACCCCATCCAGAGATTGTATAGATAACCTTGTTACCAATATCTGTCATAATTACCTCGAAACAATAACTAAGTACCCCTACGAACTGCCGCTTTTGTTTGGTATAGATATTTCATAGAAAACGCAGTTCCCAGGGCCAACTAATAGTATCCATAACCCCTCGGACTGAACACATAATTCTGTCTTTTCCAGACTCATATACCACCCCATAGTTGCATTCCCCGGTAGCATTTGGCCAACGTACTTCCACTGCATTTTCAAACTCCAATATCAACTGCAGCCTAATGCCACCCCCACGCCCAGAGACCTTAGGGTCAAATTCCCCTATAGCCCCCCTGAACTCCTCCCCTCTCATTATAAGACCCCGCGCTTCTCTACTCTTGTCCGACATAGCCTCTCTCTCATACCTCTTGAAGATCCTTGAATTTTCCGTTGCTAACACTCTCCAACCTTTTATATATATACTCCTATCCAGCCTACCTTCACTTAGTAGGCCAGAACAACATTAAAACTTTACTAACCCCTTGCATGCCATCTATTCTCTTACAACCCCTTCACAACCCTGCACCCAATGGTCGTCGGTGCGAGGCTAGCCGCCTCACCAGTAACTAACTTCTATTGCCATACTTCCAGATAAATGTGGCAGAGTTAGCAACCCAGTCTCCACCACATCCAGCAAACCCTACAATTAACAACCAGCCGAGTAAAACCAGCTAGCCAAGGCACCTTCGGTTTTGGTATTAAGGACACCCACATCTGTCTCATACACAGAGGGTTATTACAAACACTGGTGATATGGCAAGCCCCTAGCCACAGCCGCCGGACGACTATCCCAGAGTCCAGCTACCCCTTTTTACCCATCCGAGGAGGGAGACCCCCACCCCCGCGGAGGTATACCTGGGCCCTGTTTTGACTTCTGAGTCATTGCCAGGTAGCACAGGAATTCTTCCTATCAATGAACTAACCATGCATGACTAACACCTTTACTAACCTCTATTAACTCACAATAAACCATTTACCTTTCTTGCATACTCTGATCACTAATTAGCACCTCAGCTATACCATAGAATGAGGATTGAACAATCTAAGAGAGACGCTCCTATCACAGCTGTCCCCATCCTCCTCGCAAAGTAGATACAGTCTCTCTCCCCTAAATACTTCCAGTATAGCCAAAATAGTACCTCTTACTAAGGCTCAGTTATATTAAAATATGAAGGCTTCCTATAGCCATGTGCCACAACAGTAATCACCATCTTACCTGGTCCCCATATCTATGAGAGCTCAAATAAGTCCATAAGACTCGAGATCCCTACTGTCTACAGGGTCCAGAACCGAGCCTATAAACCTAGCTCCCGCCCCCAGTCAAATCAGTTGAAAGCTAGACACCAACCAGTGGTCACTACCCTGCAGTTAACCTTTAGCTCTGCCCTTGTGTTGTTCCGGAGTCGAGAGATTCCAGATCCGGCAGACTCCGTGGCAGAGAAGACTAATAGAAGCATTTGTCCATGTACAAGTCCTAACGTGCACCTCATAACCTTCACACAAATTCGTGGGTATATAAGTGTGTAGCCAGCAACGATTGTCAAGAGATCCGACTTGAGAACTTCCTACATTTTGGACCACCTGGACGGCCGAGGAACCAGTCGTTAGCCCCCAACATCACCGGAAGCAAGATAACCAGGACCAGATCTACAAATACTATTCAAGATTCATGTTGCTAGTACTAAGTGTTATAGTACTAGTTTGACACTCACTTATTAACTTTCTATAAAGTGGCTAAAACCTTGCCCAGTGTAACTCATATTTAACCATTCCATTTGGGACGTACTAAGCGATCAGTGCTCATTAATTAACAGGCGACATTGACTCTCGTAATTACCTTATTCAGATATTAAAACTCTAGTGATATCTAACGTTCGCCCACTGATTTGTGTTCTACGTATTTCTGCCATAAGAATATAAAACTTAGATCAGTACCCCCATGAGGTTACTAGAGATTTCCGTGTTCTACAATATACGCGTGTCTAATCCTAACTGTGAGCTGCTACTTGGGCACGCGACCAGCCAGTAAGAGATCAAATCAGTGAAATTGAATTACATGAATATATTGAGGTCTTCCAGTAAAATAAAACTTGCTAATTAAGCCAGTGATCAGAAGATTAATACCTGAACGTTGGAAGTGGGAGACTAGGCTCCATCCAGATCCACTTATGCTAGTGTTGTTCGATTCTATTATATTGTCTTGCACGAGTATTCTGCAGTGGTATATAAATAAACGTGATCGTGTAACATGTTACCATGTGTTTCTTTGTGTTCTCTATTCCTCATATCTTGGTATTGTGCATGCAGCCTTATATACCCAGTCATTTAGAACTCACATTACCCAAGTTAATCCTGTAGAAAAACAGGGCATAACTTTGGCGGCAGCGGTGGTTCTTGATTCGGATAAAAGGTTGCATTACACTGCAAGTTTGGAACAGTAGAAGCATGGGAACATCGCAAAATTGGCAGCTACTCACACACATTCCCAAGTATGATGTAAACACGTATGATATCGCCACTTAGACATAATAAAGCCAGTGTACGATGTGGCATTTCAAAATGACCGCGACAAAATCGCCGTTGCAATTTCGCACATTATACAGTTGGGAGAAGCCGTTTCCCAAATTGTTGATAAGTTTACCTGGAACGATTTTCTTCGCCAAATTATGAAACAGTGTACGCCAGAGCATACCTGGAACCAGTTTCGATCCCTCGTGATCCGGACCTTAGATCCACTTTTGGGTTCCCCCGTCGCCCCCAAAATAATAAAAGTCGACGAGATCAAGTATGAAGGGGATATAAATGTGACCCTCATACAACTCTACAGATACGTGAGGACCACGTATAGCTATGAAGATTACGATCAACAAAATGAACTCTTATTCACCGCATTATTAAACATCCTCCCACCCCACATCACCGCCCATCTCGACCCGTATGGCTTATTCGAAGAACATATGCTCTGCATCAGAGAAGAATGCCTACTCAGTTCGATGAATCCCCTATCCAACCCTTCAGCCCCTATCCAAGACTCCGTGCACCCTTCCAAAATGACTTCCGGTGAAAGTCCAACCCCAGTGCACTCTTCCTTGCCTCTATCCTCTCTGACCATCCCTAAATTTTCCCCTGCCCAGCCATCCACCAACGATCATCTTCCATCAATTGTGTTACCCCATAAACCCCATCCTTTTTCTATGCATGTCAAACAAACTCACCAGTCCCAGATAACCTCTAACCAGACCGTGACTGCCACCAAGAAAATTCCCCAAATTCGTCCTGTTAATAACCCCAAATCAATACATCAGTCCTCTACCAATAACCCCTGTTCTACATCTAACTCTTCCCCCACCAACCCACCGCAGCCCCCCCAACAAGCCCCGTTTTCTAGCTATGCCTACCTATGTAGGCCTACCAAAACATGTTTTCCCCATGCCCCCAGAAATTTTCAGCTATTCCACAAACAACAAAATTCCCCTTGTGACAGTTTTCCGTCAGTAGCTCCCTTCCACCCCCACACAATTCACACCCCTAGAAAACTTCAAAACCCCACACTTGACTCGCCCTCTCATGTCAAACAAACTCACCAGTCCCAGATAACCTCTAACCAGACCGAGACTGCCACCAAGAAAATTCCCCAAATTCGTCCTGTTAACAGCCCCAAATCAATACATCAGTCCTCTACCAATAACCCCTGTTCTACACCTAACTCTTCCCCAACCAACCCTCCGCAGTCCCCCCAACAAGCCCCGTTTTCTAGCTATGCCTACCTATGTAGGCCTACCTAAACATGTTTTCCCCATGCCCCCAGAAATTTTCAGCTATTCCACAAACAACAAAATTCCCCTTGTGACAGGTTTCCGTCAGTAGCTCCCTTCCACCCCCACACAATTCACACCCCTAGAAAACTTCAAAACCCCACACTTGACTCGCCCTCTCATGTCAAACAAACTCACCAGTCCCAGATAACCTCTAACCAGACCGAGACTGCCACCAAGAAAATCCCCCAAACTCGTCCTGTTAACAACCCCAAATCAGTACATCAATCCTCCCTCAATAACCCATGTCCTATGCCTAACTCTGCCCCCACTAATCCTCCCCAGTCCCACATAACCTTTAACCAGACCGAGACTGACACCAAGAAAATTCCCCAAATTCGTCCTGTTAACAACCCCAAATCAATACATCAGTCCTCTACCAATAACCCCTGTTCTACACCTAACTCTTCCCCCACCAACCCTCCGCAGTCCCCCCAACAAATCCCGTTTTCTAACTCGCTCACCTCTCACCACCCTGACCCTCCCACACGCGCCGTTAATCCTCCCCTCACGCGTGACGACCTAGGGACCCAACCATGTTCCCCCCCTTCCCCCAGAAATGCTCAGCTATTCCCCCACCAACAAAATTTCCCTTGTGACAGTTTTCCATCAGTAGCTCCCTTCCACCCCCCCACAATTCACACCCCTAATAAACTTCAAAACCCCACACTTGACTCACCCCCTCATGACAGACAAACCCACCAATCCCATATAACCTCTAAACAAACCGTCACTGCCACCGACACACCCCACCACTCTGATCCTCCCACACGCGCCGTTAATCCCCCCCTCACGCGTGACCCCCACCAAAGTGATTTCCCCCCCCTCATGCGTACCGAACACCTGCTCACCAGTCGGTCCCCCACCATCATGAGCCCAGCTAAACTTTCAACCTCCACCAATTCCCACCCTGCCAGCCTAACCTCTCATGACCACATTCAGAACGAACAATCACCCCCGTACAACCCCTACCTCCTTTTTCCCCCCTATCTTACCCCCTCTTCACCGTACCCCACCGCCCCAAATTCCACCCCCAAAGATCCCGCTCGACAAAATACCACTCCCATCCCAATCCAACCACAAAACTTTTTCCACCTTGGCTAAACCCAAAAATACTCTCTCTCGCCCCAAACAACATAATCAACCCCTCAACTTCAACCACTCCTCGAAATCCCATCCATGTCTCTCCCGAAAATAAAATCAGTCCAATTCAACCCCTCTCAAACCACAACCCTGCCTGCCCAGACCCCCCTCCACCATCTCCCTATCAAATCCCCACACCCCAAACCTCCAAACCACCCGATCATAGTAAACTCTCAACCTTCAGCCTTACTCACCCTTCCCCAAACCCCACTCACGACCACAACTCGCTACACAATTCAACCCCTCCCCAGCACCAACCTCTTCCGCAACAACAACCCCGACTTGACCTGCCCGTTTCATCTTTAAAACCCCCCTATCACTACCCCCGACCGAAACCACTTAGACCCCCCTCCAAAACTGGCCCCGGGCCAGCTCGCCCCCAGACCCACATTCCTAACGACAGACCTAACGGTATATCCACCCCTCCCTTCCAAAGTGAAAGTGAACCACCAAGGTCAAAGCCACAACCAGCACAACCACCCCTATTACCAGACCGTCACCCAGACTAACGGCGACCCTAAATAACCCCCCCTGATGATGATGAGGATATTATTGTACTTAATTTTTTTTTGTTTCGATTGTTTTCAATTCCTAAGCGATTGGGCATGTTTTCCATATACTGTATAATATATTTTTCTTCCCTTAGTCATACTACTTTTCTTGTTAACCTACACTTTTCTGACTATCTTTTAAATTTGTTTTATACATTGTTAAACACTTTACCTCTTCTTAATTTTCCTGTGTTCTTAATTATCTGTTCTTTCTTAAATTTACATGTTTTCCATATACTGTATATTATATTTTTTTCCCTTAGTCATACTACTTTTCAGCCACACAACACACACCCCCTCCTTCCCACACACCTCACTCCGACCCCCACGGGGGAAAACTACAAACCATTCATACGAAAGGTTAAAGTAAAACCCCCACTGGACACTTACGTCTACAACGCCCACCTCAAACCCGGGCAACCGCCCGTCACAACACAGATGACACATTCTTACAGGTATACATTGACTTACAAAAGAAACCTGACCGTCGCTCTCTTGCTTGGTGGAACCTTCTAAATACCCTCAAAATGACCCACCATGACTATGCTTCTTTTTACTTCACCCTTGAGGCTCGAGGACGAGCCTATAATGAAGGAGAGGGAAGTAAAATGCCCCAGAACGAGAAACCCACCACAGAAGCCACGAACGAACACCACACAGAAACACCCAAAGGAAAGGTCCACAGAACGAAAGGACCAGCTGACCGAGCCAGCCAATTCAGACAGGCCCAACCCCGCAGGGCTAAGCAGCTCCAGGCCGCACCTAGATACCCCTTCTAAACTGACCATTTTTGCACACCTCACGTACACTACCCCCTCGTGTCCTACACTCTGTCTGTTCTGTATATTACTGCAAATTAGATTATGTAATGTTCACGTTGTATAGACTAAATGCTCCTTCATTAAGCAGCCACCAATAAAATAGAAATATATATTATTATAAAATCGAGTAAATTATGTTCTGGCAGCCAGCCGGTTTTATATGCGTTGCCAATCAGTGGATATAATAACTTTAATATTTAAGCAAATCTACGAACTTTGGGTGAATGTTCGGGATCATACATAGCGATGTATGCATTTTTATTAGAGATATGCTTACTTTCCCTTGTTTAGTATGTTCTAACAATGATATAGCCGAAATCAGATCTACCAATCCCAATCTTTGTAAGACACACCTCCTTCCTACACCAGTATTGCCAGATAATTCTGCGAGCCCCAGAGCGAGGGTGGGTCAGCTGGAACTTTGACCAAATGTACATTTACTCCCTTGTAGAGAGTAGCCAGGTCTATCATATACAGTAATTGTCAAGTTACTTACCCATTTACATAAGCGCCTTTTCCATAAACGCTCTCATCAACTTGGATGGTAGACAATTTCCAAATTATACTATAACTAGGGATAAAACAATACTACAGTACGGTACTTCTATATCACTCGGTCTTAACAGTATTTGTACAGACTTCCATCAACTTACAATAATGCTTGCTCCTGATATCCACTCTCATAAGAATATGGTTACCAAAATAATCCAAGAAAACCGTCACCTTATAAATAATGCTAGCTTCTGGATTACACTTCTATAAGAACACTATTTACAAAAATAATCAATATAATATCTGAAAAATATACCCGATATGTAGCCAAAATGTAATTGATGGAAAAATTGCTGTGTAAGTTCATTGGGAGCAGGGGGTTAGGGATCCTCCTCCCCTTGTAAAATTCACCTACTAGACAAGACGGAGAATGGGACGAGGGAACGCGAAAGTGGTCTTGGACACTCTGTATCAAGTCGGCCACCCCCAGCTATGGGGTATGTGCCTGAGTATATACAGTACATACATACCATACAAAAGTTCACTAAACCTTGTGTCAGCTAACTTGGCACAAATCTTGACCCCTTAACATCTTAACCCTTCCTGCCCGGGTGTCCTGTTAAAAGGACACCACAAAAGAAGGGCAGGAGCCCGGGTGTCCTATTACTAGGCAGTAAGCTTGAAAGCCTATTCAGCTTGGTCTGAACGCTGTGCGTCCGACGCATGTAAACAAAGCCGATCATTGCGTCACCGCACCTCCGAAAACAAGAAGGAGACGTCGGATCAATGTTATTGTTGTAACGTAAGACGAAATTAGTGTCTGAAAAGCTCTGATATTGTCAACATCACGGCAAAGTTCGCTCCACTGAAATCGTCATCACAACTGAACCAGTTGACTTAGAGAGCTCTACTCAACGTCAGTCTACAGATTGGAAGCCGCACTACGTTTATAGATGCGTGGGAAATTTCTAGCAGTTAAAATAAACAAAAATACGGTAGCCTAGGCCTAGACATTTTTCGGCCAGATCGCCCGGGTAGCCCACACTGTCCTTTGGAGGACCAGCCCGGGCCAGGAGGGTTAAAGCTTAAAAACAATGGGATTAAAAACAATGAAGACAATCGAGCTGGTATATACAGTACTGCATATTATAGTCTATTTTTTTCCAGCTGATGGTAAATTGAATCTCTTAGGAGCTGATTTCTCGATAAATAATGGAAATATATGAAACTACTATGGTTGTGTCGTATTAAATGCCAAGTTTTCATAATCAACATCATATTTCGCTACAAAATTGACCTTATAGCTAAGTAACAAAGATAGAAACATGATAATTTACCCTCAGCTGGAAAACAAAAATACTTTAGTTGATAAGGGTAGACCAGTAAATAACTAGAGTGAAATTACAGCCTGTTTACTATAGCTGTTTCTGAGATATAAAGAAGCTATGGATCAGAATTATTGCCAAGTTAGCTGTCATGGGTATACAGTAGAGTAAGGAGAGTATCACACAAGCTTTAATGGTCCACTTCCCCCCTGCAACGTTACTGGGATCTTTTGCACTGGTATCGGAAACTAGACTGAAGATTCATATAAGTGACAGGAATATATATATAAAATTAAAGATTCATATAAGTCTATCTATCTATCTATTGCCTGACGCCGTGATCCCCGAAGGGGTGGCCACGAACGAACCGCCCCCATGCACCTCTGTCCCCAGTCAGTCGACGCCCCTCCCCCCAACCAGCACCGCCTTCGTTCATGTACTTCCTCACTCCATCCTTCCACCTCTCATTCGCTCTACCTCTCCCTCTCTGTCCCTCCACCTCGCTCTCGCACACCCTCTTAGTCATTCTCTCGCTTTCCATACGTTCCATATGGCCGAACCATCTCAAGTTGTTCCTTTTCACACTTTCCAGCACATCTACCTCCACACCACACCTCCTTCTTACTTCCTCATTAGTCTGTCTATCCCTCCATGTAACTCCGCACGCACTCCTTAAGTAATTCATTTCCACTGCTCTCACTCTTGGTCTGAGTCTCAACCAACGTCCATGCTTCGCTTCCGTAAGTCAGTGTCGGGATTACCACACTGTCATGCAAGGACTTCTTCACTCCATACTGACCACCCTATTTCTTGTTACCGCTTTTATCGTTCCTACAACCCTCTTCCCCTGTTGTACCCTCTCCCGCACTTCTTCATTCATAGTCCCATCTTTACTCAACACACTGCCCAGATACTTAAAAGAGTTGACGATCTCCATAGCCTGACCGTTCAGCTTCACCTCACACTCTGTGACTTCACCCCTTTCGAAGACCATAACCTTGCTCTTCCCCGCATTTACCTTCAAATTCCGTTTTTCGCACTGTTCCGAACTCATTTACCAGACCCTGCAACTCCCATTCATTATCACTCATCAGAACTGTATCATCTGCAAACAGCAGTATAGGTAACTTCCACTTAATTCCCTCCCTTTTCAGCGATACACCAACATCCACTGCTCTTGATAGTATTTCTTTTCATATATATTTCATATAAGTGACAGGATTATATATATAAAATTAAAGATTCATATAAGTGACAGGATTATATATCAAGTTAACCTCATAAGCTGCCAGACCAGAGTTAAGGGGAAAAGAGCTTGTGTGATACCATCCTTACTCATAGGCCATTTACTTCCCTAGGATATTTTAGGGTTAGTGTCTACAAAAATATATTCCGGTACAATACTATAGATAATGCAAACGAACGACAAAATTCTCGATCCTTGACCTCTTCGTAACTGGGCATAGAGCAAAGTGGCTGTAAATATCCACACCTATTTCCTGGTGGACTCTTCCCATATGATAGGAATTTCAGCCCGATTGCTTTCATTAATTTTAAGTTATAAGAAATTAAGGGGTCAAGATAATTCGTTGGCACTACCTATATATAAAACAAATACTAATATAGGTTGTTGATGAACTTTTGAATTCAAGTGTACCATTATGTTTTAAAATAATGTCCAACCTTAAATTAACAACTTCAACTGTATTTACATCTTCCTTAAAAAAATCTACCCATTTACTTTTATAATAATTTCCCCTTTTTACTCAAATTATTTTTAGTAAGACATTTATATTATGGAGGTAGGACATAACTTTCAAACATAATGATATAAATCAATAATTCGTCAACAACCATGAATGGATTTATTCTATTTGTTAGTAGTCTTGGCAAATCCAACGTCAAGGCTATTAACCTAATTGCAATGACGACTTGTCTATTTTGACTGCTATGTCGTCATTCCAACCGCGGTTAAAAAGAAAACGTCTAGAGTCTACTCCTTATCTTGCTCTAGGAGACGTTGTACATTAACCAAAACTACCACCGAAGGTGAAAAAAGCATAGAAGAGAAGAAAAAGGGGTTTACCTTAGTTACCGCTTAAGGCCCATCCCGTGTTCCGTCATGTGCAGATCCCTGTCGAACGTGCGCATGAGCGACCCTCTCTTGTCATCATTTTTTCACGCGCTCCATTGAATGAAGTCGCTTTTGTTGTGCTCCTTTAATTCACCCTGTTTAGGTTCGTCACGCGCTCCATTGAATGAAGTCGCTTTTGTTGTGCTCCTTTAATTCACCCTGTTTAGGTTCGTTTCGGCTTATCTGGCCTTCTTTTTTGTTAGACAGATGTTACGTGATCTAGGGCACACGTAAATGGGCTCCTAAGTGTGTATAATGGAGACGCGTGTGGAAATAGCCTACCGAAGGTACGGGGGCGCCTGGCGTTTCTCGTATATGTTTTTCTTTCTTTCTCTTTTCATATTCTTTTTTCCTGTTAGTTTAGCTTTTAGCTTAATTTAGCCTAGCTCGTTTTCTCATTCAGGAATTGCTATGCCCCTATGAGTTTTTATTTTTTCATAGCCTAGGTGTAACCGTTGGTAAACAATCTGAGATTTCGTTGGTGGCGGTGCTGTTTGTAGAGTTTGTGTCGGCCGCATTATTAGCGTTATTCCCGAGTCCCCCCTTTCGAGTCCTTCACTGTGTCTCAAGGGCCTGGGCGACAGGTGGTTCGTGATACTCCAGGGGTACCCAACGGGGGCCCCTCTTTCACACCACAGGGTTTTTCGCCCCTGACACATTCTCTGCTCACGGCTAGGCCACCCTTTTTCTCACCAGTTTCATTTACTGGTTTTTGTTTTCTCTTCCTGTTTCACCTCCATCCTTTCATAGTCTTTTGCCCAATCCAGGGGTACCTCACGGGGGCCCCTGTTTGTGCGAAACCACCCTCCCTGCCACTTCTCCTCATGGGCTTTGCTCTATCTCTGTGGGTTGGGTGGTTCCTGGGGGATGTGCCTCCTCTCCCCTGGTGTGTCTTCCTTGCCTCTCCCTTTACCGGTTGAGTCAGGATAAAATTCAAGGAAGACACTGCTCAGCTTGATGGCCATCATTGCTTGGAGTTCATAAGGAGATGACGCATTTTTTGTGGCCTTTTTTGGTATTCCCTAGACGCTCCTCTCGCTTTTTTCGGCGCCGGACCATCTCGGCCGGTCCCGCAAATTTGCGGGAGCTCGATTCGGTCCTCTGGGACGTTTCGGCCCCCCGCAAATTTGCGGAGATCGTTGGGGGGTCCCGCAAAATTGCGGGAGGGTGGTGTCGGTACGGTTATGCCTCCATTGGCCCGCAAATTTGCGGTAATAGTTGGCTTTCACTATTGACTTTTTTTTATGTTATCTTGTTGCCTGATATTATATTGGTGTATGCACTTTACTGGTGTTATAGGCCCTGCATGTAAGATGTTGAGTGGTGGTTAACACTTTCTCCATCTTTGCAGGTTCTGCTAGTGCTCTTCCGCCTCGGCCGCCCTCCTCACCTACCTCTGTGCTCCCAGTTTAGGGTGAGTACGGATACCTGTTTGCATGTGTGTTCCTGTTTCCCCATGCTCCTTCCCTGGTTCTTCTTGGACATTCTCTCCACTTACTCCTTCGACGTGCTGATTATGGTGTGTGTTCATCTAGTGCAGGTAGGCTGCCTTGCTTTCGCCTTGGTTGTCGCTCCCCGTGCTTGGAGAGCCACAAGTCCTGCTTGCGCCACTCGCTCTGTGTGTCCTCTACGGCCTACCTCCCTGCTCTGTGTGGCACGTGTCTGGCCCTGGTGGATGTGCTGCACCATGGCCCTGGTTCCTCGGCGGTGGCTGTGGCCTCTGCTTCCCTTCCGTCGGTGTGGACGATGGTCTCCCGCCACATTAGGACTGTGGACCACCGTTCCCCGGACTTTGTTGCCGACCGGATCCGCGTCGCCCTGGGTATCCCTGACCCGACTGAAGGCCGTTCACCTGGCCCTCTCCCTGCTCGGGCCCTCTCCCCTGGGTCCCGCAGCCGGTCGTCCCATCGTCGGGGGGTTCCCCAGCTCCGTCCACGCTCTCGCTCGCCTCGTCGTCCGTCCTCTACTGCCCCTCGTCGTCCTCCTGATCGCCTTGACGACACCCATCGCCCTCGTCATGGTTCTCGCCCTGAGGCCGGGGTTAGCGGCTCTGCCCCTGTGCGCCCTCCCCTGGCCTCTACGGATAGGGGCTCTACTCCCTTCCGCCCGCTTCCTCAGCCGAGACGACTTCCTCTTACGTTGTCCTCTCCGCGCGCGGTTGTTCATGCTGTAGCTGGCCCTCTGCTCCCTCCTCCTACACTGTCCAGGAGGGTCCGCCTGGATGTCGTTGCTTCTCCTACTTCACCTGCTTCAGTGCCTCTTCTTCCTTCACGGTCTCGTCCCACGGTGGAGGTCCCTCCCTCCTCCGCCTCGGTGTCGGGCCGCCCTGTTCTCTCAGCCCCGGGGATCCTTGCTCTGTTTCCCCCCGCGGCTCCTTCTGGCCTCCTTTCACCCGGCCAGCCTTCCCACTCCCGTCGTCCTGCTCCTCCTCATTCTTCTCTTCCTGACCTTCACTTACCGTCTCGCCAGGGGGGTACCCCTCCTCTTGCCTCGGTGGGGTTTCGCGATTTTCGGGGTCCCCTTTCTCAGGAGCTGACGTGTCGCTGGAAGAGGGGGATGGTGCTGTTTCCCCCTCGGCCGTTCGTGATCGGGGACGAGTCCCTCAACGGCGACACAACCGTCGTCGTTCGCCTTCCTTGGGCCGCGACGCTGCTGGTTCGTGTCGTGGGTCTCGCTCCCGCTCGCCCCTGCGGGCCGACCAATCTGGGGGGGGGGGGGGTCGCCTCTCTCGGATCGATTGTCGGCTATGCAGGGCTGGGTTGTGTCACGCTTCGACGGGTGCTTGGAGTCGATGGAAGACTCCCTCTTCTCGCGCTTCTTGGCGGTGACTCACTCTCAGCGCCTCACCCTACCTACCCCTGCTACGGTCCCCCTCCCTTCTGCAGGCCTACGCTCTGGTCAGACTTCAGCCGCCCTGACATCCTTCCGGCTGTTCAGTCCCTGGCTGTGTTGACGGGTCTGTCCTCCTATGGGACAGGTTTGTGCGACGCCGGTACGCCTGGCTTAGCCATCATGCTCGGTCACCCTCTCCCATTGGAGGCCTGGTTTGCTGAGGCCTTCGACTTCACACACCGATCCGTCGACGGCTCTCCTTCAGTCCCTCCCCCGGAGTCATCACTGATTTTGCCTCCTCTTGTGTCTGTCGGCGGGTTGGACGGCTCGTTCTGGTCCTGCATGAGCGCGCCCGTTCTTGAACTTTGTTCTATTGCTACCCCGTTCTTCTCTGACCCGGATCAGCCCTCTGTCGCCAAGGTTTTTCCCTTGCGACAGAGGGTGACGGACTTATTGTCTTGTCTTTAGCTTCCCTCCAGACGTCTGTTCACCACCTGCGGCTTTTCATGGCGCCTGCGCCAGGCGATCTTCGCGAGGGTTTGGACCGCGTTCAGCGGGTCCACCTTCGGCTCGCGGTGTCTTTGGTTCCCGAGCTGAAGGCGGTTTTGTGCGCGGCAACTCGGCGACGCCCGACGGTACGGTCCTCGTTCTGCCGGCCGGCCCCCTTGGATATTCGTCAGGGTTTGTTGTACTCTGCGCTATATACGTCGGGTTTTTTTAAGCAGGATGCTTGGGAATGCTACGCTTCTCTGTCGGCGGCCCCTGCTTCCGACACGCGACGACGCGCTGTGTCGTTGCGGACCCTGCTTACGTCACGCACCGACGCACTGTGTCGCGCGCGGGGTCTTCTCAGTCCCGTCCTTCTGCCGGTCCTCTTCGGGGTGCTGCTGCAAGTGCTGCCGCCTTGCACGGGCGCAGGACTGGGACGTTGCAGGCCAGTGCGTCGGTTCCGCCTCGCACTTCTGTTCTTGCCCATTTCATCCCTGCCGTGTCGGGGCTGGCCGGCCTTCCACTTCCGGCCGCCCTTCGACGGGGTCAGCCCCGCGCCGGCCTGGGGTTGGGGTGGACGTCCAGACCCCCACTCCGCTCTTGTCACCGACGCCGGCCCATCTCTTCAGAGGTGGCCCACGTGTTCACTTCCATGCCCGAGCTGGGTAGCGTCGAGGGAGTTGACCGCCGGTCACCCGGTTTTCCTCTCCCGTGTCTTTCTGGTACCGTCGACGAACTGCGACGCGATGCGACCGGTGGTGGATCTGTCGGCCCTCAACGGGCACATCGTGCACACACGGTTTCGGATGCTGCCGGTACCCCTGGTACGCCTGGCCCTGTGCCCTCTGTCGTGGGTTGTGTCACTGGCCCTCAGGATGCGTCTTGGCTCGTTCCTCTCCATCCTCGCTTCCAGCGATTCTTGGCCGTTCGGACTTCCGATCGTGTGTTCCTGTTCGACGGCCTTCCCTTCGGTCTCCACATCGCGCAGCGGATCTTCTCCGCACTGGTGGGGCAGGCTCTGGGTCCTCTCCTCAGGAGCGGGCTCCAGATCCTGTTTTCCTTGGCCGATTGGTTGGTAGTTTCCGAAGCCCTAGAACTGTGCATTGGCGACGCCCTCACAGTCGTTCGCAACATCGCACGGTTAGGGTTCCCCTTCGATGTTCCTAAGTCACGCTTGACCCCGTCGCGTGTCGTGCCATGGGTCGGTCTCGCATGGGTTTTGTCCAGCGCTACGGTGACCCGGGGTCTGCCGGCTGCGGTGCACCTTCGGTGGAAGGTCTTCGCCGTGTTTTTTTTTTTTTTTTTTTTTTAAGAGACAATGAACGGAGGAAGGAAAAACACAGATAAAACAAAAAGGTCCATGTGCCTAAAGGCATCCTCCATTCATAAAATGTTTGTAACAACTGGATTTAAACATTTGTAGATTGTAAGTTTGTGGAAAGCAATTCGAGGGAAGTGAATTCCAAAGAGTAGTAGCTCTGGGGATAAATGAATTCTGATAAGCAGAAGTTCTGCATTGTGGAGGAGAAAGTGTAAATTCATGGGCGCTCTCAGCTGCCCTAGTTCTACGGGGAAAGATGTGGAGGCGGCGGCACAATTGAAGCAAGTTCCTCGGAACAATTGCTGTGAAAATATCTGTAGAATAATGCAAGGGATGCAACGTTTCTTCGTATGGATAATGTAGGAAGGTCCTGTGTGATTGCAGGGTTATTGATTAATCTAATAGCTTTATTTTGAATTTTGTCCAACTGCCTCAATGCAACCACTCCACTTCCACCCCACAGAGGTGAACAGTAATCCATCTGAGAACGCACATGACTTTTATATATCACGGCCAACTGCTCGTCAGTGAAGAATTCTCGAACTCTGTACAGGAGTCCCAGTTTTTTAGAGGCATTCTTAGCAATGCTTCTAACATAATGTGTCCAGCTCAAGTTAGTAGTTAATGTTACACCGAGAATGTCAATACTAGGGGAAGTGGGAATATTTACATCATTAAAAAATATATGGGAGTCAGTGAGATTCTGTCGGTTAGAAAATTGAATGTACTTGGTTTTCTGTGCATTAAAGGAAACTAGATTCTTTTGTCCCCATCCATTAATTCTAGAAAGGTCCTGGTTCAGAGAAATTGCAGTGTTTATTTTTGAATTATAAGATCGGGTTGGGTGAAAGAATTGGTAATGTGAAGGAACTGTGGAGTGTTGAGTCATCTGCGTAGGAATGTATTGGATTATGAGTGGTAGATATGAGATCATTGATATGAATGAGGAACAGAATTGGGGCCAAAACTGATCCCTGGGGAACACCAGCATTTATTGAGTGAAATTGAGAATAAAGGCCATCTACCATTACACGTATTTTTCTGTTATGAAGATAAGAAGAAATTAGTGGAACTAATGATGCAAGGCCGTAGTGTGACATCTTCGACAATAAGGATTGATGCCAGACTCTATCAAATGCCTTTGATATATCCAGTGCTATTGTATGTGTTTCACCATGGTCTGTAGCTTGGTTGATTTGATGCGTAAGAAGGCAAAGCATGTCTGCAGTTGATCGACATCGTCTAAAACCATATTGCCTATCACTGATTAATTTATTATTCTCAAGATGCTTAATTATGTGATTATTTAATATAATTTCAAAGACTTTACCAAGAGTGGAAGTTATAGCTATTGGTCTGTAGTTTGATGGATCTGAAGAGGCACCTTTTTTAGGAACTGGATGGATGTTTGCTTCTTTCCAGGGTACTGGGAAGCATGAGGTATGAGTACAGACGGAAAAATTTGCCAATACAGGAGCGAGCACCAAGGAGCAATTCTTAAGTACTATTGGAGGAATTTCATCTGGACCAGGAGCCTTATCTACGGAGAGATTCTGCAAAATAGTTTTGACATGTCTGGTGTGGATCTTAAGTGAGGGAATTTCAGGCGAATTAAAATTAAGTACAGGGACATCTTGATTTATTTCATCTAAGGTTGAGTTGGTGGAGAAAATATCCGTGTTGCACTCGGTCTCCCTCCCGGGGTGGCTCTGGGACTCGTTCGTGGGTTCGCTGCATTGGGCCGCTCTGCCCCTTCCCTTAGGGAGCCTCTGGCTACGCCGCCTCCTCCTCATGGGCACCGCGGTGTTTCCGTTGCCCCTATGGATCGGCTCCTGCCGCTCCCGCGTACCGTTCGCAGACGCTTCGGTCGCTGGGTTGCTCGGGGCTCGCTCTCTGCGGCTGTGCCCTGGACCGCCCCCCCGCCGACGGTCTGGGTAGCCATAGATACGTCGAGCGAGGTTGGGTGAGGTTCCCGATCGAACCTGGGACGTCCACTTCCCGGCAGATGGGTGGGTCTCCCTCCACTTACCCGTCTATGCCCTCGGATTGTTGGTTCCTTTGTTCTTCCTGCGGGACCACACGCTGGCCCTTCAGGGTAAGTCGGTGGCCTTCGGGTTGGACACTCAGGCAAGCTGTCCCCTGTTTCCTTATGCGGGGGTCCTCCAGGTCGTTGACTCTATTGGGGGTCTCGGTGGAGTTGTTCTTCCTCGCGGACCGACACCCCTTCTCCTTGCATGCCTCCTCCCTGCCTGGGCCTGCCACCCTGTGGGCGGCCGCCCTGTCGAGAGGGCAGGGTGTTCTTGTAGAATGGGCGATGAAACGGACTGTGTTCGCCGACCTCGCGGCTTCCTGAGGTGTTCCGGAGGTCGCCTTGTTCGCATCGGGGGTGCCACGCCAGTTGCCTCTGGACCTCTCCCTCCGGCCTCGCGCTCCGGGGGGGGTCCGGACGCTTTCATGGTAGCCTGGTAACAGGTGGCGGTCGATATACATCTTTCCGCCACCAGACGCGCTGTTGATGTGCCCGGTCCTCGCGAGGCTGCGGCTGTACCACGGCTGCGTCTGGCTCCTCGCGCCTCTGTGGCCGGCACGGGCTTGGTCCGCCCGGTTGCCGCGGTGGTGCCCGAGTCCGGTCCCTCTACCTGTCTCCGACTTCCACTTGGGCTAGGTTGGGGACCTGCGGACCTCGTTGGCCTTCGCATCGTGCTTGTTCATGAGGCACGGTGGCTCCCGGTCCCCGGCCGGGCCCTGACTGACTTCCTGCAGCGTTCCTGGCCGTCTTCTCCTTGGGGGACTTACGGGTCCAGCTGGAGGTCTTTTACTAGGTGGCTACAGGCCACTCGCCTGGCAGTTGGCTCTCCTTCCCTCGTCCTACGCTCCTTGTTTCACCTCTTCCGTACACGTCACTTTCAAGTCGACGCTATACGTACCCACTTGTCTGCCGTCCGGGGGGTCTTTGGGTCCGTCGCTGGGCTGGTCGTTCCGCCACGGGAGCTGGATTCCTTCCTGACGGCTACCTTCCGGGATCGACCGCCTCCACGCCAGGTCCCTCCGCAGTGGGATCTGGGGCGGGCTCTGGTCCTTCTGGCTTCACCCACGTATACAAGGGCCGCTACGCCGGTTCCGTTGCTCGGGCGTCCACTCTTCCTTGTCGCTCTGGCCACTGGGGATCGGGTGTCTGCACTAGCGGCATTGTCACGGCCCCGGGACTGCGTGCGGTTCTCCCCGTCCTTGCATGGCGTCTCGTTCGCCTCCTCCCCTCCTTTTGTTACCACGCATGGGAGGGAGGCCCCCGCTTTCCAGCCTTTCGCCGTCCAGGCTTTACGGCGTGGGCATCCTCACCATGTGTTGTGCCCAGTGTCAGCCTTGCACTCCTCTGTTGCGTCTGTGGTGCCGCCTTCGGGTACTGCTGTGTGGGTGTCTCCTCGGACAGGTGGGAGGCTCTCGCAGGTGCAGATGGGCCGCCACGTTTGTCGGACCGTTCGTGCCCGTCACCCTGTTTGTAGGGGTTCTGCGCACGATGTCAGATCCTTTGCTGCCTCCTTCCGGTTCCTGCCACGTCGATCCTTACCTGCCATCGCCTCAGCGGTTTTGTGGGTCTTCTATCAATTCCTTCATCTCCTCCTACCTCTCCGTGTCCAGTGTTCGACCCCCTCGGCCGGTTATTGCTCTCGGGGGTCGTGTTTCCTGGTGCTCTGGCGAAGATCCCTGGTCTTCCCCCTTGTCCCTCGTTCTTTTCCTTCGTTTTATTTGACAAAGGGGAGGGGGGGGGGGGGGTGTACGGGTTTGCAACACTGGATTGCAAGTTTGGGATTATGTATTGTTCCAGTACATAAGTGTTTTTTGCCACATTGAAAATTGTGTTTTGTTCTTGTGTTCAGTGTTTTTGTTGGTTTTTGAAGAAAAGGGATTTTGGGTACAGTACCTTTTTGGTTTCAGACAAGTCTATGTTTTTGCATTACTATGAATGACGGGCATGTGTTAAAACTGTTCTTTTTAGCTACTCCTCAGTTTTTCACTCTTTTATTAAACTCTCTTGTTTAAATTGTGTCTTTGTCATTCATAATTTTGTTTTATGCATTGGTTTTTTTGGTAGGTTGGGCTTGGATGTCCTCCTCCTATTTGTTATGCAGCCTTGACGTTGGATTTGCCAAGACTACTAACAAATTGGGAGGTTTGACGTACCTCCCAACCTACCAAATAGGAAAACCTACTATTTGGTAGTAGTCTTGGAAAATCCAACGTACATAATACCCTCCCTCACGCCGGACCCCTGCCCATCCGCGTTCTTCTGCTGACGTGAGATGTGATGACAAGAGAGGGTCGCTCATGCGCACGTTCGACAGGGATCTGCACATGACGGAACACGGGATGGGCCTTAAGCGGTAACTAAGGTAAACCCCTTTTTCTTCTCTTCTATGCTTTTTTCACCTTCGGTGGTAGTTTTGGTTAATGTACAACGTCTCCTAGAGCAAGATAAGGAGTAGACTCTAGACGTTTTCTTTTTAACCGCGGTTGGAATGACGACATAGCAGTCAAAATAGACAAGTCGTCATTGCAATTAGGTTAATAGCCTTGACGTTGGATTTTCCAAGACTACTACCAAATAGTAGGTTTTCCTATTTGGTAGGTTGGGAGGTACGTCAAACCTCCCAATTTAAATTTACAATCACTCTTGCATCACTTTTCACAGATAGTCTTCAAGTGTTTCTAGCAGCCCTTGACTAGTAATATTAATTCAATGTCGTTTTGTTTATTTTGCAATTTTTAAATTATAATAAGTGTCAAGTTAAATGCCCCTTTCTTTAGATGTTGATGAAGTTTTTAACTCCTTCTATGTCTTTTGATTTTATTCTGGCTCCTACTAATCAATTTTATTCACTTTAGGAAGGAGCTTTAGCAATTATAATGCTTTAAACTATCTCAATCAACCCTTTTAACGACTATCCAAAACGCCGACAAGAAACACATTCCAAGAGGTAACATAAAAAAACACAAACCCAACTTCTCACCAGAAATTCAAAACCTCATCATACAACGCGACACACTGAAACACTCCCCAGCACCCCACACACAAGACATCAATCAACAAATTCAAGCACTCAACATCCAGATTAACAACAAAATACAGGCGGGTGCCCAACCCCGAAAGGGGTTGAAATAGGGGAGCTATCCCCCCGCCAAAGGCAGCTTTCTAGGGCCTTTCCTAGCTGATGCTGAGAGGATTGTGTTCTAGTCTTATGGTGATGGGCTGGTCTATCAGAGTGAGAACTGAGCGATCTCTGCCATACCCATAGCTTACTCCGACTGTTCCTTTTACTTATGTACAGTATTTCCTAGATCTCAAGTGACGGCGTCTTTTCCGTGGATTGACCTACCAATCTACCAAGATTGGAAGCCAAAGCGTCACATTTTTCCTTTGCCCCTCAACTTTCTCTTCATAATTGCTGAGGGGCACAGGGCCCTGGGTGGGACTTTGGCTTCCCGGGCGTTTCCGCACCCTCCTCAGCTCCCCGCCATGGAGTGGCTTCGGTCACCCAGGCTTTATTGTGGTAGGCAGAGAGGGTTCTGTGGGGGCGCTCAGTTATGGCCTTGGCCTTGCTCGGGGCCTTGGGGCTGTTCGGCCAGGCAGCTTGGGGAACAACAACAACAACAACAACAAAATACAAGAACAACAAACACTAAATTGGAATAACTTCCTACAAACATTCGATCACAAAACAAACCCCAAAAAACTCTACAAAACACTAAACAGCATCACAACACAATCACATGCTGCAATCACAACAACAGACTCTACTCCTTCACGTAAACAACAAGCAAACACTCTCATCAGTCACTTCTCTCATGTCAGTCACCTAAAACCCCACAAAGATGACCAACGTGTCATCCGACGCAAAAGACAATTCCCCACAGACCCTGATTATACACCCTTCACCAACAACCAGACAAAGCATATCATCAACAATCTCAAGCTCTCACCCGCCTGTGGCCTAGACAACATAAGCAACCTTCACCTCAGACACCTGGGACCACAAGGCATACAAGCACTCACTAACATATCAAACTACAGCTACTCACACAACACAATACCAGACATCTGGAAGCATGGTATCATCATCACATTCCCCAAACCTAACAAAGACCCCACGCTACCCTCCTCACACCGCCCTATCACACTCCTTTGCACCCCCTCCAAAGTCATAGAGCGCCTTGTACTACAACTGATGACACCTGACTTACCCCTTTCTCCAACACAACACGGCTTCAGGCCATTGCACTCCACAAACACTCTTCTAACAGACCTTACACAAAGAGCTTTTGACGGCATCAACTCAGCTAGACCACCACACAGATCAGTACTTGCCACACTTGACATTAGTAAAGCCTTCGATGCCATCCCCCGCCACAACCTAACAAACAAAATCTACAAACACAAACATGCACAACATCACAAAAAGATGGCTGGCCAACTTCTTAGCAGGCAGATGTGCACACGTATCTTTTGCCGGTCAGTCATCTAGCATTAGAAATTTCCCAAACGGAGTCCCGCAAGGATCCGTCCTGTCGCCCGCACTCTTCAATCTGTACATGCATGATATAAATACACCAAATTCACCCCAAATAACCATAGCCTCCTACAACAGACGACATAACACTCACAAGCACGCACCAAAACCCAGACACAGCAACAAGACTCCTTCAAGACTATCTCGACACATTACATGAATGGTGCACTACAAACAGACTCAATTTAGCCCCAGCTAAATCCATTGCAACCCTCTTCACAAGCTGGACAAGAGAGCACGATTACGTCCCAGGACTCAACATAAACAACACACCTCTAACACACACACCCAAAATCCTAGGAGTAACATACGACACCCAAATGACATTCAAACAGCACACCACACACACAAAAAAGAAACTGACACCCAGACTTAACGCCCTCAGATCACTTGCCCACACGAAATTTGGACACAACAAAGAAACCACCACCACAGTCTACAAACAATACATAAGATCAGTTATGGAATACGCAAGCCCGGCCTCGGCTTCTAACCTAGCTGAAACACATCATAAGACCTTACAGACTATTCAAAATAAAGCCCTTAAAATCATCACAGGATGCACAGCTACTACACCCACAGATCACCTACATCAAGAAACCAAAGTCCTAAAAGTCAAAGCTCATCTAGACATGAGGCACTCAATTTCTGGCAGCAGCCTCCACGAATCAACACCACCCACTACACTACATGGCAACACAGCCACAGACACCAAGAAATATCAAAACAACACCCAGCACACGCTATCACACACAAATACTGTCTTCTCTCCCTCCCTGCCCACCCCAAACCAACTTCCGGAAGCACATCCATAATCATATCACTCGCCGTTCCATCCACTCACTCATAGACAACACACAGTTGCAAGCACGACCTCCCGAAATCCATCCTTCTGAATCCTCCCTTCCTCGCGAGGACAGAGTCCACCTGGCCAGGCTGAGATGCGGACACCATCCAGCTCTTCTGAGCTATCAGAAGAGACTGGATGACTCCGTCGTCGACACCTGCCCGGGTTGTAACACAGCACCCCATACCATAAAACACATCATAGAAGACTGCATTTCACACAACCACTTACGCCAACAACACAATTTACACTATTTGAGAGCTCTGTGGGAAAGCCCGACCGTGGCCTTCCTTAACCTGACAAGCGCGATATGACAGTAGGTGCTAGGGTAGTTATTTGTGCATTTCTAGCCCTGGATTCTGACAGAATTCGTTATATTTACAATATAAACCATTATTTGTTTTCGGTATGCTTTTATTTTACATATATGATGTATATATGAACCTTCAAGAGTGCTAAAATAAGTGGGAAAAGCATTTGGGTGGTGAAAAACAAAGATATTGGCCACCCGGTCATAATCTCAGGCGAGAGAGAGAGACAGGCAGCCTTCCCCTCTCGCTGTCTGGGAGTCAACTGAGGAGAGCGGGGCGGTGTGTGCCGGTGTCTGGGTGTTGCATAACGATCTTTTATGCAACCCACTTGTGCTACATTATCGCGGGAGAGAAAAATAACCGATAAATGATGATAATAAGAGGAAAAATAGGTGATAATTGAGGAGGGGAGGGAGGGGGGAATAAGGTGGGGAAGGAGGGGAGGGGGGTGGGTGAGATTTACATGGATGAGTACTGGAGGGGAATTATCTCACCTAGAGACAAATTCCTTTGTTTTGATAGGCCCTTTTTTTTTATGGAAGGCTTTTTTTATGGTCCTGCTTCCGTGAGGCCTATCGCGTTCCCTATAGGAAGCCTTCCGTGAGGCCTATCGCGCTTGCCGGGTTAAGGACTCGGGGCTGTTCGGCCAGGCAGCTTAGGGAACAACAACAACATTGGCGGGTGCCCAACCCCGAAAGGGGTTGAAATAGGGGAGCTATCCCCCCGCCAAAGGTGGCTTTCTAGGGCCTTTCCTAGCTGATGCTGAGAGGATTGGGTTCTAGTCATGTGGTGATGGGCTGGTCTATCAGAGTGAGAACTGAGCGATCTCTGCCATACCCATAGCTTACTCTGACTGTTCCTTTTACTTATATATTTTCTAGATCTCAAGTGACGGCGTCTCTTCCGTGGATTGACCTCCCAATTTACCAAGATTGGAAGCCAAAGCGTCACATTTTTCCTTTGCCCCTCAACTTTCTCTTCATAATTGCTGAGGGGCACAGGGCCCTGGGTGGGGCTTTGGTTTCCCAGGCGTTTCCGCACCCTCCTCAGCTCCCTGCCATGGAGTGGCTTCGGTCACCCAGGCTTTATTGTGGTAAGCAGGGAGGGTTCTGTGGGGGTGCTCGGTTATGGCCTTAGCTTTGCTTGGGGCCTTGGGGCTGTTCGGCCAGGCAGCTTAGGGAACAACAACAACCCTTTTAACTACCACAGATCCTTTCTAAGGTGCATAAAATTGTATAAATATTGCTAGAATAAAATATAACAGACGTCGCCGGTACAGAAGGGGTTAACGCCATATATTCCTTTGATTGACATAGCTAGGGCGTGCCTTTTGTTACAGGGACTTTACTGGACATTTGCCACGAATCGCTAGACCTGAGTGTCTAAACTCTTGACATCTACCAATGGCATGGGTTGGGTAGGTTTCATGGTACTGAAGCAGTCAATTATAGTGAATAGACTTTAGAATCATAATACAAATGTAACACAATATTGGACACACTGAAGTATCGGGTGCAGGAATCTTCAACAGTAAAGAATATTTTTATTTACATATGTACCACCAAGATTTTGACTGAATGAACCTACGTTTAAATGAGGTCCTTGCGAAAGACGAGTTCAGACAAATGCTTTTTACGGCAATTTTCCTCAGCAAATCCTGTTGGGAAGCTTCTAAATTAAAGTTCTCAAAAGATTTCAACCCACTACAGCTATCGAAAACTAGGATACATATCCATACCGTATCATAAAATAAAATAAAATTAAGTTCTTAATAGATTTCAACCAACTACAGCTATCGAACACTAGGAAAGATGTCCATACAGTATGAAAAGAGCGTCAAAATGGGTGTAATTTTTAACATCATTCTTAACACCCTAAATTAAATTAAAGCATGTGATTCTCCCAGGATTCGAACCTAGGATATCACATACAGAACTTACACGCTCTAACCATTACACCATCAAAACAATGATACTGATTGAGTCGCAGGGAAAAAGCACTCGTGTGAACTCGTCTCAAGCTAAATAATATCTAGTATTAACCAAAATACAATGCAAGCAATAAAAGTGACTAGTTGGTACTAACGGATTAAATAATAATACTCTATAACTACAATAATATACAACTATATATAAATAATGATAACAATAATTCCGTCCATCACCACAGCTTCTAGACCTAAATGTGTGTGAATGTGTATTTAGTTTTCTGTTGTCCCTATTCTGGCTCTGTCTTGAGTCGGCCACCACCACCACCACCAAATAGTGGGTTGGTAGGAGGGTAGCCTACAATTTGTATGAGGTGGTTCATAAACTACACAAAATTTATATAAATAATTCTCTAAAAAAATTAGTTTGGTTACAAACATACAATGGTTTAGTGTTGCCTTCCATTACAGACATTCCAACGGCTGTATTTAGAATGTAATTCAGTACAATAAAGTCACAGCACTGCCGTACCAGGTCATCACTGTGGCTCATGTTGGCATAGTGCCAACCGTACCTCAGCAAGATTCAAATAAGTCCCCCTGCAGCACTTTCAGAGAGTGCTGGCCCATTCTCAGAGTGAGGTTTGGCATCTTCTACCCAACCTTAGTCGTTCCTGTCTGTCTCTTTCCTTCTAGGTGCTGGCGAGATCGCCTGATTGGGTGGCACTGCAAGGGGGCATTGGCCTGAGGGTGCAAGCCCGTGGGCCGATGATCCTCTCCTACGCTGCCCTGTCAGAGATAGATCTCATCTCTCCCTGGTCCCTTCAGGGGCCCGAGCATCTGGAGCAGCTTCAGTCTACCGGACTCCGGACTGTTCGGCCAGACAGTCTGGGGAACAACAACAACAACTATTTAAATACTAAATTGAATAATCTAACTCTTTCTTCAGTGGGTTAATATTGCATATTAATTGGAGCACTACATACAAATTGGTTAGTCTACCCTAGATAGAAACTATTCTGGCTAAAAATGATGTGGGCATGTGGAGAGGATAGATAATAAAAAAGGTTGAAGAGTTGCAAGTCTGAACGTAAAAGTAGTGCGCGGAGGGGTAGACATAGAAAGACGTAAATTCAGGTACTCAAATCTAACCTAAAATAAAAAAACTTGAAACTACAGTGACAAATTACAAATGGCAGAGGTGACTCCAATCCTCTGTCGCAGCACTGTTTACAAGACCGCCGGCCTCTCACCCGCCGGCTCACTCTCACCCGCCGGCTTTAGCACCGCCAACAGCTCCGCATCGCCACCGAGAAAACTCGATCCTAATTTGAGTATTTCATATCCCTATTCCCTTTATTCATTGCATGAACAGTAGTTAAGTGCTTGTTTAACCTCCACATAGTTCTGTAGTTGCCGTGCATGTTATTTTATTGCTTTTCTGACTGATAAACATTGTTGTTTACATTTGTTATCCTAGCTTGTAGCAGACGACGCACGCGCACCTCTAATCGACCTAGCTTTGTATTTTCTTATTAACTCTAGTAGTTATCGTATTCAGTATCCTACTGTACCTATATATATATATCTGTAATTTTAGTTGTTGCTTGCATGATCTTGTAGTAACCTTTGACTGATAACTTTGTTTATCTAAATATAATCCTGCTTGACTAGCCTACACTGACACCAGCGCCATCTGTTGATACAGTATATTAACCCCTTGTGTGCAGTTACACTTTATTTTTATATAATCTCTATTTGGTGAATTGTATATTTAGTTACATATTCTATTAAAGTAGGGTCCCGCATAAAACGTGTTCGCATAAAACGAGTCTCGATTAAAACGACCGACCTAAAATATTAATATTTAATTTTCGATCAGAACGAATGTGATCACATAAAACGAGTCCGCCGCCAAAGTGGGGCAAATCCGAGGAGTTTTCATATAGAGCGCCGAAATATCGTACAAAACGTACGAAATATCGTACGCTTTCATATAGAACGCCGAAATATCGTACAAAACGTACGAAATATCGTACGCTCCTGACGGAAATTTACGCTTCCAGTGAACATTGACGATATTGGGCCACCAAAATGCTGTGTTCACATAAAACGAAATCGCATAAAACGCCCTCGTTTATCGACCATATACTCGTTTTATGTGAGACCCTACTGTATATATATATAGAGATTTGTTTTGCTTTTTTAGGTAGGTTATCACCCCTGGTAGCCTACTTCTGCATATTTCATACTTTTTTGTTTTTGGTTATTTTTGTTTTCGGTTAGTCTAGGCTATCATCCCTGGTGGCCTATTTCTGCGTACGGTACTTCAATTTTTAAATTTTCAGTTAGGCTATCACCGCTGGTGGCCTATTTCTGCGTACCAGTATTTCATAATTTTTGTTTTCGGTTAGTCTAGGCTATCACCCCTGGTGGCCTATTTCTGCGTACCGGTATTTCATAATTTTTGTTTTCTGTTAGTCTAGGCTATCACCGTGGCCTATTTCTGCGTACCGGTATTTCATAATTTTTGTTTTCGGTTAGTCTAGGCTATCATCCCTGGTGGCCTATTTCTGCGTACTCATTTTTAAATTTTCAGTTAGGCTATCACCGCTGGTGGCCTATTTCTGCGTACCGGTATTTCATAATTTTTGTTTTCGGTTAGTCTAGGCTATCATCCCTGGTGGCCTATTTCTGCGTACTTCAATTTTTAAATTTTCAGTTAGGCTATCACCGCTGGTGGCCTATTTCTGCGTACCGGTATTTCATAATTTTTGTTTTCGGTTAGGATAGGCTATAACCCCTGGTGGCCTATTTCTGTTTAAATAAACATAAAATTGTTTTCGGTTCGGCTATCACTGCGTATTCAAATTTAATTTTGTTTTGTTTTAATTTTCGGTTAGGCTATCACCGCTGATAACCTATTTGTGTGTATTTCAACATTTTTGTTTTCGGTTAGGCCTATTTAAGTAAGTGAAGCGACCTGAAGGGAGTGAAGTGTTTTTAAAGGGAGTTTAATGTTTTTAAAGTGAGTTAAGTGTTTTTAAGTGAGTGAAGTGATCTGAAGAAAGTGATCGCCACCATGCCTCGTGCCTGTACGAACTGCGCCGGTAGGTTTGGTGCTTCCATGTTTGCTCCTGCCGATCCACAAGTCTGCCGACTCTGCCAGCAACGAGAGGATTTGACAGCAAAATTGGATGAAGCCCACAACAAGATCAACGCCCTCACCAGGAAGCTGGAATCACTCCAAGAGTTTGTAACACTCAACGTTGGAGTATCACTAACTCCAGCATCCACCACCGCCCCAACGTCATCTGCCAACAATCCAACACCTACAGTAGACACTGCAGCAGATGCTTCTGACGAACCTGAGCCGACATCAAACCAGGACAGCCGCCCTGTTCACCTTAGTCTCTCCCCCACTCCTCGTGCAAGAAGCCTGCTAGCACGAACAGTACCAACCCCTCGCCCCCGTTCTAACCACTCCTCTCCCCGACCTGTACGTAGAGTCCCGCCACCACAGGTTTCCGAATTTACACCAGTGAGGAACGGTGCACGGCCAACGCAGAAAAGGTCTCATCTACCAGTCACAATGTCAAACAGATTTGAGATATTGGTAGAGATGGAAGACGAACCAGAAGAGACCAGGCTCGTTGGGGATTCCATCCTACGAGGACAGGTCGAAGAGTTCTGCGACAGAGTCCCAAATCAACGAAAAAGATTTTGCATCCCAGGAGCTGGACTGGACAACATTGTGGAAGCCTTCGAAGATACCACAAAGGATGCAAATGAAAATACCCTTTTTGTCATCCATGCTGGTTCAAATGACGTCATGCGCACCAGATCCGAAGAGTTGATGGAGAAATATCGCAAGATGATCCAGCACTACAAAAACAAGTCAAGGAATATCATCATCTCAGGCATTCTCCCCAAGATCGACGCACCTGACAAATTCTACGACAAGGCCTTCAGCACAAATAGCCGACTAAAATATTTGTGTCTGAGGGAAGAAGTTGAATTCATCAACCTCTGGGACAACTTCTACAACCAGCCTACTCTGTTCCACAAGGATGGCACTCATCTAAACCCTGTGGGTTCAGCACGCATGGGTCGTCTCCTACACGAAGCAGTCCGCAGCCATGGATCAAAAAATGCCATCCGAGAAGAAGCAGCAGTGACATAAATCATCCAACGCCAAGAAAAAAACAGAGGCAACCGAGGACCACCAGCGATAAGGACCGAAGACAGCGAGGACCGAGGACAGCCATGAACATAAATGTAGATCCGACAAGAACCAAAAATATTATTAAAGAGCGTTCCGTGAGTTCTAAAATAACAAATTTAAAGGTTTTCTATGCAAACGCTCATAGCATACGCAATAAATTTTCAGATTTAGAGGAGCTAGTGTTTACAGAAAATTATGATGTGATTGGCATAACAGAATCTTGGCTCAATACAGAAGATAGAGACTTTTTAGCAGAGTATTCACTTCCAGGTTATGTAATGTTTGAGAAAAGCCGAATAAATCGAAATGGAGGTGGCGTTTTACTTTGTATCAAAGAAATTCTTAACCCTCCCCTCTTGTCAAAACCTCAAATTGTGAACGTCGACGCATCTTTTGTGCTAATAAAGAATAATAAAGGTACAAAAATAATACTTGCATTAACCCTCTGTTCCCGGAAGGGCTCTTGAACGCCCATAAAAAAGCATACACGAGCTGCCCGGAAGGGCTCTTAAACACCCATGAGCTCAAAGCCTGTGAGCTTGGTGTGCGAGGCGTCGGTCCGACGCATGTAAACAACAACCGGCTGGACCGACGCCCCGCATCTCCGGCCACAAGAAGGAGAGCGTCGCTTGTTCGTGTGTGCCTGTATGTTGTTGTTAAGTATCGAAAAGTAGTGTAAAGTGGCTGTTTTTGCCATAAAGTTATCTCCAATGAAATCATCATCACAACTCAACCAGTTGACTTAGAGAGCTCTACTTAACGCCATTCTACAGGTAAATAACACAGCTACGCTTGGGGATGCGTGGGAATGCGGGAAGTAGTCAGAATAACAAATATACGGTAGCCTAGCCTAGACGTTTTTCGGCCAAAACACCCGGGTTTCGGGGAATATTTATGTAATGAGTAGCCGGGGCTGGAGGGTTAATATACAGACCTCCAGCTCAATCAGTGCAAACTGACCGAGAAATTTACGAACAAATTGCAGATGTAAGTAACTCACAAGATACCGTAATTTTTGGTGACTTTAATTTACCTGTGACCAAGTGGGGCGATACTCTTACTTCACACTCCGGACATGACTTGTATACGAACTTGCAAGAGAGTTCGCTTTATCAATTTGTTCGAACGCCGACCCGTGGTAATAACGTTCTTGACATTGTACTTGCAACAAAAGAAGAATTAATAGAGAATTTGAATGTTGGTGATGAATTCAGTAACAGCGACCATCGTACGATAACTTTCACTTCAAAGTTTACTAGTAACGAACCAAATAGTAGCATCGAAAAAGTCCCTAATTTCAAGAAAGCAAACTTCCATAAACTTAGAGCTATGTTTAAAGAAACTGACTGGAGCTTTTTAATTAACAATAACGACATAAATACATCTTGGAAGTTATTCGAAACCACTTACCTAAAAGCAGTGCAAGACTGCATACCATCGAAAATACGGCATCCAGGCCATAATAATAAGCCCAAATGGTGGAATAAAGATATTTCAAACTGCCTGCTTGCTAAAAAATTTGCTAATGATAGATTAAAATCCTCACAAAATGACGAAGAACGGGTGAAATTTGTAGAGCTACGACGCAAAGCCAAAAAGTTAATTAAGCAAAGTAAAAAGACCTTAGAGTTACATATTGCGAATCAAAGTAAAACAAACCCGAAAGAATTCTATAGTTATGTCAGAAAGAAAAAAGTAGTTACTTCAACTGTTGGACCATTAGTCCATGAAAATGGAGAGTACACCAAAGACGAAGTACAAATGAGTAATGCCCTCAATACCTTCTTTGCATCAGTTTTTACAACAGAAGACCTCAGTGATATCCCTACACCATCGCCAATTCAGATTGATAATTCGGATGTTCTAAGCAATATCACCGTTACAGAGAGAGAAGTATTGAATTGTTTAGATAAACTCAAGGTAAATAAAACGCCTGGACCTGATACAATCTCGCCTAGAGTTCTAAAGGAAGCTAAGGATGAGCTCTCCAAACCACTGACATTACTATTCAATAAATCCTTGCAGTCTGGAACTATGCCTGATCAGTGGAAGCTAGCCAACATAACACCGATATTAAAAAAAGGCAGCAAATCCCTACCCAGTAACTATCGTCCAATTAGCTTAACCTCAGTTGTATGTAAAATGCTAGAAACGGTCATACGAGACACTCGTAAATCATTTAGAGGAAAATAACTTACTTAAAGATACTCAACACGGCTTTCGTAAAAAACTTTCCTGTTTAACAAACCTCTTAAACTTCTTCCACATTATCCTCAACCTCTACGATGAGAGTAAAGCTGTAGATATTATATACCTTGATTTTCAAAAGGCCTTTGACAAAGTTCCCCACAAACGTTTACTGCTAAAACTAAAAGCACATGGAATACAAGACGGTGTGTTGAAATGGATAGAAAATTGGCTCAGCGACAGAAAGCAAAGAGTAGTCATAAACGGTAAGGCATCTAAATGGACCAATGTAAGTAGCGGGGTACCCCAGGGATCGGTACTAGGACCAATTCTCTTTCTAATTTACATCAACGACATAGATGAGGGTCTCGCCTGTACAATCTCAAAATTTGCTGACGATACAAAAATTGCAAATAGCGTACTCTCAAAAGAACAAGTTGACGATATGCAACACAATCTAGATAAATTGTCATGTTGGGCCCAAATTTGGCAAATGAGTTTCAATGCGGATAAATGTAAAGTACTACATATCGGATACCTAAATGAGAAAGCAAACTATTCGATGAATGGCACTCAGCTTAAGAATGTAAACAGAGAAACCAATCTGGGAGTAACAATATCGAGTAACCTAAAACCGAGTCAACAATGTTCAGAAGTTGTTAAGAAGGCAAACAAAATAATTGGCTTTATAGGCAGGTCATTTGAGCATAAATCCAAAGAAGTTATCCTAACCCTTTACAATTCCTTAGTCCGCCCTCTTCTGGAATACTGCGTTCAATCCTGGTGCCCTTATTACCAAAAAGATATAAACAAGCTAGAACGAGTTCAACGTAGAGTTACCAAAATGATACCTAGCCTAAAGAACAAACCATACGAAGAGCGTCTTAGAGAATTAAATCTATTTCCTTTAACCCAACGCAGATTAAGAGGTGACTTAATTCAAGTGTTCAAAATCATCAAAGGCATCGACAATATGAACTGTAGTAAGTACAGTAGGGTCTCACATAAAACAAGTTTATGGTCGATAAACGAGGGCGTTTTATGCGATTTCGTTTTATGTGAACATAGCATTTTGGTGGCGCAATATCGTCAATGTTCACTGTAAGCGAAAATTTTCGTACAAAGCGAACGATATTTCGTACGTTTTGTACGATATTTCGGCGCTCTATATGAAAACTCCTCAGATTTGCCCCACTTTGGCGGCGGACTCGTTTTATGTGATCACATTCGTTCTGATCGAAAATTAAATATTAATATATTAGGTCGGTCGTTTTAATCGAGACTCGTTTTATGCGAACACGTTTTATGTGGGCCCCTACTGTACTTCACTATCGACCAATCTAATTATACGCGGGGAAACGGTTGCAAAATTATTGGTAAATCTTTTAACCAACACGAATCTAAGAATTTCTTCTTCAATCGAGTTGTCAACTTGTGGAATGGGCTTCCCCGAAACGTTATAGACTGCATCACCGCTGATTCATTTAAACTCCGCCTAGACAAATATCTCGCATCAAACCCGCGACTGACTGCGTTTGTAAATAAATAACTTTATTTTATCCCTCCCTCAGTTACTAACCCATCTGTCCCCTACTAACTTCCTAATCCTGCCACGGACATTAGTTCCAGGGCAGTAGTTCCCTTTCCAATGTTCCCTTACCCACTCTAAACCACTGTTTGGACACTTGATCCTCAGTGTTTTGGAGGACAAGCAAACCTAGAAGGGTCACTAGATCTGTTGTTGCTTGATTTCCTTTGTACTCCTTTGTACTTTGTACCATAGCTTTTCTGGAAGTTTTGAGCTGCCCCTTCACTAAAAACTATCTCTATAACACTTTGACTGGAGAAGGTTCATTGTATTATGGATATTCTATCTATTGCCAGACAATTTGATCCCTGAGGGAGTGGCCACAAATGAATCACATCAATGTAGCTGTAGCTAAAAAAAGTAATCTTATTGAAAAAGTTAAAAACAGCACAAGGGCACTAATATTTGGAATGAGATATCTAGCAAAATTGATCATAACTGTTCCTTCCAGTGTTTAAGACAAGGGTTAAGAAATTCCTATTGAGTGAATTACATCTTTAATTATTTGGAATGTGTGATGGATGCTTTGTAAGAGTTGAATGTATTAACTATTTTGCAATCGATCATTGACATTATATATATTATTATTATATCGTAGTCATTATTTGCACTTTACCATTTTTCTGCACACCTTAACACCTTGGCTACATCTATATTTGCGCTATTTAGGGCATATTCAGGCACTCCTGAATGATTAATCAAGCATCTGCATTAAATGAACTGTATTCTGCCGAAAACTAGGTGAAAATAGCTTCAAAATGAGACCAGAACGAGCTTCGTAGGTGGCGGGGTTCACCCGCAGCGTTGCCATAAACATGCGGGAAAACCGCTAATTATTAGCTCTCGCTCGCTCGGCAACACTGTTGTGAGACACCCACGCGAGATACAGTCTCCCTCAGTGAGCCGCTCGCTGCTCTGAGGGTCGGAGGTGGGTCCCTCACGCTCCCGCCCAATGACACTCGAATTCTCCGGCTTTTACAGGCTTTTAAAGCCTGGAAATTGCCAGAACATTCAGGAACGTCACCCTCAGCCAATGGGTTAATCTACGTTATACTAAATTTAGTGTACAAGACATAAGGACACATATACCTATGGTATCTGTCCTCATTGTCATAGGATTTTTGTTACATTATTTAGTGTACAGATTTTCCAGCTAACAACTATCTATCTATCTATCTATATACTCAGGCCCAATCCCCACTTTTCCTATTTTTTGACAACAGAAAACAATGAACACACAAAAACAAAACACAAATTCACACACATCTAGGTCATCCAGAAGACCCAGAGACCAGGGTCACCAAGGTCCCTCCAGCACTCCCCTGGCCCCTGACCATCCGCAGAGCTTCCGATCTCAGGAGGCAGACATGCGGCGAAGCCCTACCACCACACTTCCAGGCGCACCCTTCATATAAACAGTCTCCCCTGGCCAGGCGCCTGATGGACTATTATCTAGTCCAACTTGTGCCTGACCCGTTCCCCCAAATTACCATGTGTTCACTCATCTATTCACAAGCATTCTCCATTCATTCCTGTTTATTACCACTTCCCTTGCCTAATCTATAGTCATTCCTCTATCATCCAAAGCTTGTCTTACAGTCTCTCCATCTCAATGGGGGTCATCCTGCCCTTCTATCTTTCCTTGTATATGACTCACATATTCTCTTTGTAAGACTTTCATCTTCCATTCATTCAACATGACCAAACCAGCTCAGCACCCTTCTGTCCACTCTGGCCGATAAATGTTCCTGCTGTCACACTCTCCTACGTATCTCTTCATTCCTCAATCTGTCTCTACGAGTAACTCCACACATACTCATCAAGCAGCTCATCTCCATCACATCCAGCTTTCTTCTCTCCTTTTCCTTCAGAGCCCATGTCTCAGCCCCATACATCACTGTTGGCACAACAATTCCTTGATACATTGCACTTTTTATTTTCATTCCGAGATTTCTCATCTTCCACATACAGTACTTCCCATTGCTCCGAAAACCTTCCTTCCTTCACACACACTCTGTTTTACTTTCATTTCCATACCTCCACTCCTGCTTATCATTCCTCCTAGATATTTTAAACACTCTACTTGTTTCAATATTTCTCCATCCAGCCTCAATCTAGATTCACCCCTATTACACACCATTACTTTACTTTTATTGACGCCCCTTCAGTTTCCTCCTCCCACAAACCACACCAAACTACCCGCTGCAGTTTCTCCTCAGAATCCGCCACCAACGCTGTGTCAACAGCAACTGATTCAACTCCCAATCTCTACCATAATTTCCTACTAAATCCAATCCTCTTCCCATAGTTCTCATTTTCACCTCCCTCACCTCACCATCCATAAACATAATTATTAAACAGCCATGGTGTTATTACACAACCCTGTTGTAAACCTACATTTACCTGAAACCATTCACTCAACTCTCACCATTTCCTACTCTAACAACTACTATATATATATATTTGAATATTATGTAAGACTTCTTGGACACTGAATGTAAAAGATTTTCCACGGCAATAAAATATTTTTAATTTGAATTTGAAGTCAACCACCACAAGCATGTTGTTCAAATCTGAGCAGTACCTCATGCTTACATATACAGTACTGTACTTAGACTGATTGAGCCCATAAGTAATAGTTTATTTCAGTCTCCTGTCATAATGGTGGTATTCCAGACAGCCTTGTTCAGGGCTTGTCAAGATTTGATATCAGATTGAAGTACAGTTGCCAAGACATGTACCTGGTATAAATATTGTGGAATGGCTGTATTTCAAGACACTAAAGGGCCTATCACACAGCAGCATCTTTCCTAATTATAATAAGAATAGAAAGAATACACCACCCAGAATGAGGGGCGGCACACTCGTCGGTGCCACTAGAAGTGGTGAACCCTACAATAGGTGACACTAGATACCGGTAGGAAGGTAGGCCCAATGAGTATAGAATTAGCCATCAAATCATAAATATACCTGTGACTGAATTAAATCCCACATCTTATGTCTACCTTTTAGTACAGCTAAATCCACAATCAGACTTCAACTCTTTACCCAATTTTTATCATACATCCTCTCCACATGCCTTAACAAACCAAACCAAGTCTGCTTGTGTGCATCTCGTTGCTGATACCGGTACTCCTAATACCCAACCGCCTGAGTTCATGTTGGCTCCAGATCAGCACACCATCACATCAGCATTCAAACTTGCTAATCTGAAAAAAATAAAACGGGGTATGTAAGACAAGAATGTGTCTTGGAGAATTTTCTGACACAATGAAATGAGCAGATCAAATATATTTTGCGCCTTGGGAAAATTTTGAGCAAAAGTCTTATACAGTACAGTACCGTAAAATGCGGTAACTTCGGACATTTTTCGATGTTTTTTAACAATTTCTCCTGAGTTTAAACACATTATAGAGATTTAACTAGGTCAAGTGATGTATGGTGGTAGTGCGCCGTAATCCAGGAAGCCTCCTAATATTAACCCCTATAATAAGAGAGCTATCCTTATCCTAAATGATGTCCGAAGTTTGCTTGAAAAGTTGATAACTTCGGACTTCTATGGCTAACTTCGGACGTAGGTGATTTCTTATGGAAAATGGTTGCCAAGAAAGCTGAGATAACTTCGGACGAACTGAGGAGAACTTCGGACCTACGTTCGTGGCCTTATTTCATTCATTTTTCGGCTTCTACTATTTTATATGAATATTTTATTATTGCTGCTTATTCTTGTCCGATGTTATAGTGGAAAATGCACAGTCAATACTTTTAGGCCTGTATAATCAGTATAGGAGGGGGATATATACGATGTTTAACATATATTCTGTTTGCATCTGTTCTCGTTAGGCATCGAGCTCACTCCTAGAAAATATTGAGAAGGAAAAATAACCAATGCTGTCAAATCAATAACTCGAAAATTAACTAGGCCTAGTGAAAATATATAGGTATGTATAATATATCACTGCATATACACTTTTATGAATTTGAGCATTTTTATAGGTATAACGTATTTGTTGGTGTTTCTTTCGGCAGATAAAAATTATTTTTGGACAAGATATATGGCTCTCCTAATTTATATATATTATATATCCAGAATTATCCGAAATACATAAATCGGTTAGCATAGTATCATATTTTTATGGGTTTTTGGACTCAGAGAATGATGATTTTATCTTTTACCACCATGTTAATGATGTACAAGTATTATGAATGATTTTCATAGGGCAAATAATAACAAACGATTGTTTTGTTCCATGTCCGAAGTTACCATGTTTTTTTTTTTAAACACAATCGGTTAAATGATACTGTTCTAGCTAGAGCGTTATACAAGTGTAACAAATTTCCTTTGGTGGATGTTGTCTCTGGTAATGTTACTACAAAATTATATCAGTCACAACATCATTCATACAAACAAATTTCTTCAGGGTGATAGAAGTTTGGCAGGGTAGCGAAAAATGTACATAGTTTCGTCACATATATAATATTTTTTTCGTGTACATATACTCATGTCAGTTCCCTAGGACTTTTACATGCTCTTCCTTTGCCATTTCTCTAAACGGACCCCACAAAAAAAAAAAAAAAAAAAAAATCCATTATATAATGACAATGTCTAATTACTTATTATCGCCGATGTCCGAAGTTATGACCGAAGTACGAAGTTACCCCACTTTACGGTACTATGGGGCATTTTATGAGTAATTTAGGGCCAAAGTCTATACAATGTAGGAGTGTTTGTGCCTCTGCCAAATATTGCCGCTTGTATCACTTTTCTTATTCTGGATAAACCAAAAGTTTTTCCAAGGGGGAGAGTTACATAGATATACAGACCTTATGGTCCCAACTAGGAATTCTGGACTTAATAAAGTGGGATTTGCTACAAAGTGGAAGGTAAAGACAGCAAAGTACAGGGCTCTCTCCCCACCCACCATTCCCTCCGACCTTGAATCAAAATTTAGTTGGGAAAACAAGGCCCCAGCAGAATAAAAAAATTCTACTGGGATTCTTAGTAAGGTAGCCTATAGAAAGAAGTTGTTGTTGTTGTTGTTCCCCAAGCTGCCTGGCCGAACAGCTCCAAGGCCCCGAGCAAAGCCAAGGCCATAACCGAGCGCCCCCACAGAACCCTCCCTGCCGACCACAATAAAGCCTGGGTGACCGAAGCCACTCCATGGCAGGGAGCTGAGGAGGGTGCGGAAATGCCCGGGAAACCAAAGCCCCACCCAGGGCCCCTCAGCAATTATGAAGAGAAAGTTGAGGGGCAAAGGAAAAATGTGACGCTTTGGCTTCCAATCTTGGTAGATTGGGAGGTCAATCCACGGAAGAGACGCCGTCACTTGAGATCTAGAAAATATATAAGTAAAAGGAACAGTCAGAGTAAGCTATGGGTATGGCAGAGATCGCTCAGTTCTCACTCTGATAGACCAGCCCATCACCACATGACTAGAACCCAATCCTCTCAGCATCAGCTAGGAAAGGCCCTAGAAAGCCGCCTTTGGTGGGGGGATAGCTCCCCTATTTCAAGGGCACCCGCCATATAGAAAGAAGTTAAGAACTATGGTACAACACCTTTTTATCCAAAAATCATGTCTTGAAATTTACGATAAACGAGTTTTACAGATATACGAGGGTCCCTCTAAATAAAGCTAAAATGCTAAATATGTGCACAAATGGCCAAGTATACAGTTATCAATGTATTTAAAACCATTTCAAGGCTATCTTAACCCTCTCCGACATATGACGCGATTTTGAGCCTATTAGGGATACTTTAAAGCCTTTGTTACCATCAGGGTTATTTAAAAACCTTTAGTTTAGTTACTTCAACCTCTGCAGTTGTCTTTGAGTTAGCTGTGGGCAGAAAACTAATTTTGGAGAGGTATTTATAAGAGTGAGAGAACTCTATTTCTTATTGCTAATCTGGCAACCTCTGCGTCATATGAGTCTGAAGAGGTTAACTTTAATTGATCATCTAAGTCAAGCTCTGTCTACTTCAGGGGGGGGGGGTGTTACATTAAGGCAATTAAGCACTCCGAGGCTAAATTAGTGAACATTTGTGAAAAATAGGGATAGGAATAATTTTGGTAAACTGAAGTGATTAAATATTTGAATTATTTTGTATAAAAGGGATGTTACTGTACTGATCTATCTAATTACCCCCCCTCCCCGTATACTGTCGGCCAAAATGTCTGCCGTCGTCGTCCATCTGTCAAGAAACTACCGTAGGATACTAAACTGTTCAATTGATTTTCACAAAACTGCACACGTACATTTGATGGGTAATGTGACGGCCAATTTAAAAAAAAAAAAAAAAAAAAAAATATAAATGAATTTGCTCGATAGTCATGGTTGTAGGTAATAAAAATGGCCAGGACTTATTGGCATCATTATATATATATTGCCAGCAGGGAGCAAGTACTGTACTGTATAACAGCTGGAGTATTCTATAAAATAACAACTCCTCTATTATGGGATTCCTGTCTTATGGATTTATTATTTTTTTGCTCTTACCTTACTCAAGTTAGCTTACAGATGCGCAGATAAGTGCTACTTTTCTAATTTTGTTTCCCCTTTTTTCAATCCCCTTTAAATTTTCAGTTTCCTCAGCTGGGCGGGCCGGGCCAAGCCACGACGGCCATCAAATGATCAACTCTTTTGTTTGTACATTTATGGGCTCTTCCTGAAACTTGAACGCTCTATCTCTCATTCGATGATGTTTATTAGCCAATCAGAATTGCGATACTGTACGGTATAACATTACCCGAACGTGACGTCACTACATTTCTTAGTTTCTTACAGTAGATCCTCTGGAAAAAGGCAAACTAGGCCTGTGTATCCAGCTCAGTGCCAGTACTTGCACTACTGCAGTCGTTCACGGTGTTGGCGGCGGCGGCAGCAGACGCAACATTTTTACTATTCTGTACTTTTGCTTTATAATCAAACTTCAAATCTTGTCTTCCCCATGCTTTATCAAGATTACTTTCAAACTTCCTTATTGATTCGGAATCTACTACATACTGGGGCAGTGCGTTCCACTCATTTACCACTCTATCACAAAATGAGTTCTTTGCCTTTTCAAGCCTATTTCTTTCTTTGTAAATTTTCTTAGAGTGTCCTCTCGTTCTTGTTCCCTCCCGCATCAAGAAGATACCTTCACACACATCCTCATCATACTTTCCTGACACTATCTTAAAAGACTCTATCATATCCCACTCTGTATTCGTGATCTGCTAAAATAAATATATATTTACTGTACTTCTTATGCCTCAATTCGTTGTTACAGTAAAAGTTCGATAATCCGACGACCAATAATTAGAATCTCCCAATAGTCCGATTTTTTTTAAAGGAGGCCAAATCCGTATTCACCCGATAGTCCGAATTTCAAAAAGGTCCAAAGTCCCCTTTTTGAGGCATTAGGCCAACCAAAACCCACTCAAATAACACATAATGGTACAAACACATATCATATGTTTATGAAATCCCTTTAACACTCAAGCCGCCGGTCCCGACAATTGTCGAGTGAAAGAACCATGGCCTATTCAGCAGGTCCCGACAATATTCGGATGGGATTTTGAGCACATTATCGGCTCTGAGAGAGAGTCCACGCGTTGGGAGGACCGCAGGCGGGCTCTGACCGCTTGGCGTGGACCTAGTCCCGCCACTGACAGCCCCACCACACCTCTACACATCCCTGGCCTCTCGAATGCAAGGATATTCTGAGGAAATTACTGTATTTTAGAGTTTTTGCACTAGTGTTGCAACACCATTGCAAGAGAACCCGTGGTCGTAGAAGGATGATTCAGGTGTCATTCGAAAGCTCTATTATCGCCCTTTCACTGATACATAATTGTATTACGCTCTGGCTCTTGTTTATGCATGAAGAGCATGGAATAAAGCTCGTTTAGGGTAAATATGCCCGCCACACAGGTAGAAGAAATCACAAATATCCCCGTCCATAAGGGGTTAAAAGTTTACCATTATGTGTCATATTGGATGTACAGCATTATATTGTGCATATGCATAGCCTATATTGTGTTCAGGTTTTTGTCAGGCCATTAATACACAGGTTCATAGGGGTAAATTCCAATAATCCGAAAAATCCGGTAATCGGAATGAGGTCCGGTCCCCTGCTATTCGGATTACAGGACTTATGACTTCCAGTTATAAACATACGGTATATATTTTATGTTTATTTAGTAATCTGTGTATGGCCACCCTCATTAACCCTTCCAGCCCGGGTGTCCTTTTAAAATGACACCGCGAAAGAAGGGCAGGAGCCCGGGTGTCCTTTCAACAGATACTGTAGTAAGCTTGAAAGCCTATTCAGCTTGGTCTGAACGCTGTGCGTCCGACGCATGTAAACAAAGCCGATCGTTGCGTCACTGCACCTCCGAAAACAAGGAGACGTCAGATCAATGTTATTGTTGTGACGTAAGACGAAATTAGTGTCTGAAAAGCTCCGATATTGTCAACATCGCGGCAAAATTTGCTCCACTGAAATCGTCATCACAACTGAACCAGTTGACTTACAGAGCTCTACTCAACGCCAGTCTACAGATTAAAAACCGCACTACGTTTATAGATGCATGGGAAATTTCTAGCAGTTAAAATAAACAAAAATACGGTAGCCTAGGCCTAGACGTTTTTCGGCCAGATCGCCCAGATACGACCTCCGTCCTTTGGAAAGGCAGCCCGGGCCACGAGGGTTAAGGGGAGCAAGGTGTCCGGCAATAGATAGAAAAATAGTACTGTATATTCTTTTCCCTTGAATATAGATATCATGTCATGCAGGTCTGTGATTGTGGAGGGAGCTGCACCAAGGGGTGGACCGAGGAAGACCTGGGATCGGACTATACGTGCCGATCTCCAAATCCAAAAACTTACCAAGTGAAGCAGCCCCTAACAGGGTTGCCTGGAACGCCGCCATTAGGACAAGAGACTGAAACTGCACGTATGTGTGGAGCACTCAGTTTTAACATTGTTTGTATGTTTGTGGCATTTTAACAAATACAAGACAACCTTTTTTTTTATTTTACAGTTCAGCGTGTTTTATTTATTCAGATTTTTTTTTTTTTTTTTTTTTTTACTTTTCTGTATTATAATTTCAGTTATTCTCATAATAGCCTAACCCTTTTTTTCCCCCCAACCCAAAACCCTGCATTCCCAAACTCTACCCTAGATTGTTGGGGTATCGTAATTGCAATTAACCCGGGAACTCCGGGGAGACTCTTAAGAGTTCCCCCGGCGGACTGCGGTAAGACTCTTAATACCACAAATTTTGTTGATATATTTGAAGATAAATAATGAATCTATATGCTCTAAAGATCATAAGAAAATTTGTTTTAACCCTCGGCAAAACCTAAAAAAAGTATGGTACTAAAATGTCTTTTTCGTAACAAGGTTGTCAATACGGTACTTTCAGTCATCGATAGCTCTAAAGATCATATGAAAATGTGTTAAACCCTCGGAAAAACCTAATATAAAAGTATGGTACTAAAATTTAATTTTCGTAACAAGGTTGTCAATACGGTACTTTCCCGTTATCAATGTACAATCAAGATGAAGATTGCAGAGTAAACACCATAGACTTTTCTTTCACCTTCGTATAATCGACGGCCAATTATTTTTATTTTTTTATTAACCTCTGAAGTGCGCATGGGGGGTATGAGACACCACACTCCTGTGCTGACGTATTTGAGCTGTTCCCATCACTAACATCGTTATTTTACCATAAATAGCATTAATACTTATCCATATGCGCCTATTATAGGTTGATTATAAAGGTATTAACCTGTTACAACAATAAAACAAGTGGAAACAGCGTTTGGATGGTCAAAATCGGCGATACAGGCCGGGAGTTACATAATGTATGGCTGAGGCAACCTCCTTTCCCACCACTTTTCCCCACGTCTGGAGAGAGACTGTCGATCGATACTCTCTCTCTCTTGCACTTGCTTGCTAACAGTGATGACAATGCCCTGCTTGCAACTCGCTATTGTTAGCACGAAAATATACCACAGAATAAGGGAATAACAGGGAAAATAGGTGATAACTGAAGGAGGGGAGGAAAGTGGGGAAGGAGGGGAGGTGGAGGAGTGATATTTGGCATGGCCCAGGGGCAATACAAAAATAAAAAAATGTTTTCCCTTACTCTTAACCCTTCCTACCCGGGCTGCCTTAGGTAATGACAGCACGAAAGAAGGGCCAATACCCGGTATGCCTTATCTAAGGCATGAGCTTAACCTGTTGAGCCCCGGCTAGTTATAATATTTTGTTCACCCCAGTCCCAAGCCATTTTAATTTTTTTTTTTTTTTTTTGCTAAAATGGAAGACAAGGATGAGAAATGAAAAAAAAAAATCACCTCGGACATTTTTTTTTTGGGGGGGGGGGAGCCTCAAAAAAATTTGTTGAGCCAAAATGGAAGAGAATGGTGAGAAACGAAGATTTAAAAAAAAAAAAAAATCATTTCGGTCATTTGGGGGGCGGGGGTCGAAAGTTTGTCTCCCCCGCATGACCACCTGCCTGGGAGCACTAGGGTAAAAACTGAGTATGGCATTGTACGGCATACATCCTAAGGAGTGTCTCACATAAATCTCAAGCCTCTAGCTCCCATACGACCGGAGTAATGAAGGTTCAAAGTGGCGGTGAACTAAGGGTGTAAAGTATCCCCACTAAGCCCACCACCACCAGCCGCGCGGCTGTCTCGGCCCGCTCACACCTACTGGCCCGGCTCCCACACACACTACGGTACCTCCCCCTCCTATTCTCCCGCCATTTCCTACCTTACGAGCCACGTAAGTGTTTTTTATATGTCGGACGCACGTGATGCGTCGCTGGGAGTTGGTGATCAAACACTGCCGACGCATCACGTGCGACGCTGGGTCTCACCGGGTTAATAGCCTAATTAAGCTTGGTCCGAACGCCGTGCGTACGACGTATGTCAACAAACCCAAGCGTTCGTCACCGCACCTCCGAAAACAAGAAGGAGAAGACTCCTCAATGTTATTGTTATGACGTCATGACGAAATTAGTGTCTGAAAAGCCCCCATATTGGCAACATTTCTGCAATATTGGCTCCACTGAAATCGTCATCACAACTGAACCAGTTGACTTACAGAGCTCTACTCAATGCCAAAATACAGATTGAAAACCGCACTACGATTATAGATGAGTGGGAAAGTTCTAGCAGTGAAAATAAACATAAATACGGTAGCCTAGGCCTAGACATTTTTCGGCCATATCGCCCGGGTAGGGGCGACCGTCATTGGCTGAGACAGCCCGGGTAGAAAGGATTAAGAGTCTTCCCGCAGTCCGCCGGGGGAACTCTTAAGAGTCTTCCCGTAGTTCCCGGGTTAAGGGATTAGTATTCAACCAGCGGGGGTGTGGGGGCGGCAGCCCCCACCCATAATACTAGGTTAGGTTAGGTAAGGTTGTTAGGTTAGGCTAATGTCTTTTCAAATCACTATCGGGGAGTGTGTCTCAACATCAATCGATAGGCCTAATGGGGAAAATAGGTTTTCCCGAGATTTTTAATAAATTACAAATTACAATTACAATTGATGCAAATGACCAATTTTGTTTATAAAAAACACTCTAAGAATTTGTGGTATTAAAATAATATTTTTCCCCCCCTGTCGTGAGGTGTTAAACAACACTGTGTATCAAATAAAAAATAAAAAAACAACAAAAAATAACCTGAAAAACTCGTCACTGGTTAGTTGTTGTTGTTATTGTTGTTGTTCCCCAGGCTGTCTGGCCGAACAGCCCCAAGGTCTCGAGCAAGGCCATAAACGAGCGCCCTCACAAAATCCTCCCTGCTTACCACTAACAAAGCCCGGGTGACCGAAGCCACTCCAAGGCAGGGAGCGGAGGAGGGTGCGGAAACGCCCGGGAAACCAAAGCCCCACCCAAGGCCCTGTGCCCCTCAGCAATTATGAAGGGAAAGTTGAGGGGTAAGGGAAAAATGTGACGCTTTGGCTCCCAATCTGCCAACTTCTAGGTTGGCAGTAGGGAGGTCAATCCACGGAAAAGACGCCGCCACTTGAGATCTAGAAGATATATAAGTAAAAGGAACAGTCAGAGTAAGCTATGGGTATGGCAGAGATCGCTCAGTTCTCACTCGGATAGACCAGCCCATCACCACATGACTAGAACCCAATCCTCTCAACATCAGCTAGGAAAGGCCCTAGAAAGCCGCCTTTGGTGGGGGGATAGCTCCCCTATTTCAACTCCTTTCGGGGTTGGGCACCCGCCCCAGGGTGCCAAAGCAGAATTTATCCAGTTCTGGATAATTTTTCTAAGCTTACAAGGATCAACTTTGCGCGGCGTCTGCGGGGGGTGCGGGGTGCGCAGCCCCCCGCTTCATAACAGGGGGTCCGGGGGGCGTAGTCCCCCGGCCGCCGGAGAAATTTTGAGATGTGAAGGTAAATATATGCACAATACATGCTCAAAATTTATTAAAAGGAATTAATAATATTGTAAGTAAAAGGGATGTTATGTATGTTTACTGGTGTTTAATCAGGATACTAGGGGAGCTGGCTGCCTATACTTCAGTCTCAAAGAGATGCACTTCAGGTCCACTAATATAGGCATTGAAAACAGGTTTTTAAATTATTCTTAGCAGTCCCTCTTTTAGTTTTGTAACTTTTGTCCAATAAAGATTTCATGTATATTTGTTGTTGCATTCCAAGAACTATTACATACTTAATTTATATCCTTTCATATGATACATGAGTTACTATAGAGTACTGGTTAAAATACATACCGGTACCAAAGTTTCAAGAATAAACTTTGATTAGAACATTTGTTTGTCTATTATTTTCCCTGGGCCGAGTAAAAAATACCTGGGTAGGCTATTCCCATCTCGGGTTAAGTACAATCAGTAGGAACGTAGAAACTTACTTTAATTTTCACAACTTTAAAAGACTCAAGATTCTGCGAGGCTAATTCCGAAAATATTCAATCAAGTCTCCGTTACCCCCATGAAGTCAGGTTATAGTAATGACAAGACATACCAATAATATATGTTAGTTAGCGGGTGTGTGGACTGTGGGGATAGTGGCAGCCCCCACTTTGGACACTAAGACTAAGTAAAGTTAGGTTAGGGTAAGGTAATGCAAATTATCTACTCATAACATGATAAACAATTGAACAATAAACTACTGTACTATATTCCTTGAAGAAATAAAAACAAACAATTGTACATAAGGCTGCGGAAAGATTCTTTAGTGATACCCAAGTCATGGCCGGGATTCCGGGAAATCTATAAATGCACTGTAGGCGGTAGGCCTAGCTGCTGGCTGTACACTTATTAAATTGTACCGGTAATCTGGCTAAAAAGTTACCGGTATACAAAATGAGAACATAGAGGCAGGGTGCAGATCCCACTTTGGACACTAAGTTTGGACTTTGGTTAGGGTAAGTTATTGCAAATCTTCCACTCATAATATAAACTACAATAAAATAAGATACCAGTAGATAAGATACTACTGTAGCCTATTCTGCCTATAGCCTATACCTTGAAAACAAAAACAAACGGTAAGACTGCGAAAGTATTCTTCAGTGACAGGTCTACCCCTATAATTCCACGGCATGACGGCAAACTGTTATTGTCATAGGCTATAGCCTAGCCAGGGTGTCGAATGACGCTGTTTTTTTGAGTGATACAACTTTCTGTATAATGATAACAAAAAATTAATCCTAGCCTAGGCCTAGACTACGTATTTTTATATTATTATTTTAAAAGTTAGACATCTAAAATAGGCCTAGGCTTAGGCCTACTGTGTTCCAAAACTCAAGAGTAGCCTAGGCTAGGTTAGCCTAGCCTAGCCTTAGCTACAAAAAAAAAAAAAAAAAAAAACAGGAATGTTGGTCTAGGCTAAGTTTAATATACACTTCCCAGGTCATTTTAACAGTTCTATTGCTTCTATATATCATATAATACACCATAGAGTAAGTTTTTAATAACTAGAAAAAAAGGTCATCTTCTAAATAATTACCATAATTGAGGACCTTCGCCATTCCCGGGTTAAGAGTGGGCTCTGAGTCTTAGCCTACCAGAACCAGATTCCCAGCTGCCTAGCTAACCTTATTTTTTACTGTCTTTAACCTCAAATCTTCCTTGATCTTCATTAGCCTATCAATACATTATACATAGCCCCACTAGTGGGGGCAGTCCTAAGATTGTTGGATAATGGGTTATCCTAAGCCTAATATGCCTAGCCTCAGCCTAGGCTACTCATTTCTGCTTCAAATCATCATTATCATCATAGGCCTAGGCTAATACAAGTAGGCCTAGGCTTATCTGACAAAATAATATGCTTGGCTACTTACAAAATCGCTGTTTGGTGCTTGCTAGAAGTCAGGTTTATCCAAAGTATCACCTTGAACTTATACCTTATATATAATGAGTTCCCCAAGATTAATATGCACAATTTTAGAATGTGTAGGGCACTCGCACTTCACATGAAGTCAATGTTATATTCCAGCCCCTTAATTCACTCTATTTTTCCACAAATATATCGGTAAATAACAGCTAACACATTTCCAAGTGTTCCACAGTTGATTGGCGGCAAGCTAATTTGACGTCATCATTGGATTATTCTCGGAAACACCACAATGGAAAACATTGCTGATATTCGTTCGTTGTTTTCCATTAATCCAACCACATATATACCCCTGAAAAACCAATAATTCATCATAAAACGTACTAATTTATAGCTTACCTTATGCCTCAAGGTCTTGCGCTCTTTGTCAAACACATAAAATTTATATTCATTCATTATTTTTAAGAAATTAGAGACCCCATAAAATTAGCACATACGAAAAAATATCGTGTATTTTGTGGGAGTTTAATTAAGATCAGATTAGATCAGAAAACTAACATTCAAACTTAAATTAATATTTTACATTATTCATTTCAGTGAAATTTAGTCAATATATTAAACACATGGAGTAGTTTAGTTAATATATACATAGTTTTAGATAAATACCTATTATTATCCTTTAATCTACATATTATTGAGCATTCGAGTGCCAATAAAATTACGGTAGTTGTGTTCGTCTTGACTCAGCCTTCGGCGCAATATAACATCGGAGTGTAGGGGTACATTGGTTGTTTGTTTGTTTGTTTGTTTTAGCGGACTCTCCCATCCAGGAGTTCGTTCTATGAACGATGGCTGTTTCCTTATTGTAATATATATTTGTTATATTGGTGCTAAAGTCAGTCACCTCATCCGAACCGAACAAGTTGTGTTTTCACAGTGTAAACAAATCGCTCTCATGACTCGAGCTCTGGATTTATCCGTCTATATTTACATTAGTAGCTGCATTTGGACTTCAATACAGGTGATATATAATAGTTCTAAGATCATAGCCAATGTAGAGTACAGTGTAGAGCAAAGCAACTATCGTTTGATGAGTGTAATGTAGAAATAGAATGGCAGGTTTAGCGAGCTCCCGGCCGCCCCGGGACAGTCACAGGCTCTTAGCCTATTTCAGTATCAATATTTTTTCAATGTTAGGTTCGGGATCACGAAGAAAATGGGCGAATTTTGGCACACTGACCCGCCCTCACTGGTTAGTGATAAACATTTACCGAGGATATTTTAACGCGACCATAGGTAAACATTTACCAAACATAAATCATCTATAAATACTTATAAATCTATAATACTAGGTTAGGTTGTTTGGGTAAGATTAGGAGTAGTGGGCGTACCACTACCGACATACAGCATAAATCATCTATAAAACATTAACCTAACCTAGTACTACATGAATACTAGGTTAGGTTAATGTTTTATAGATGAGTTATGCTGTATGTTGGTAGTGGTACCCCCACTACTCCTCCTAATCTTACCGTTGTTTGGTTAGATTATTGTATTTTTGTATCCAAACTCTCCAAAGGCAGTCAAAGACTCAAAATAGACGGGAACATGATGGTGAGCGTCCGCGTACACCCGGTAACTACATTCTTGCCAATATAGCCTACCTATTCCATATGCCCGGATACTAACTCCTTCCCGTATTATATTGATGTAGTCATGACTCATGTAGGCCTATAAGTGTATTCTGGAACTTAAATTTGGTTTGATAATATTCAGTATTAACACTGCGAGTGTATTATTCATAAAAGACAATCAAGTGTTCATTACTGATTATAATCATCCCAAACTTTCCGAATACTGTATAGGCTACTTAGTAACTTATATATCAACAAAATAAATAATAATATAAAAACAATAATAGCCTAATGTAATATATATATATGATATAGCCTAAATATAAAGCGCTGCATTGAATCTTAATTGTTAAAAGCAAAGAAAAGTAATCCACATTACTGCATGGCCTAGAACTAAGAAGTTATTTGACCTTTCTAGGCCTATGTGTCTTTGACTTGTTGGTAGTTTTAGAGCAAGTTTTGTGCTTTACCTCTGGAGTGAGCAGGCTGGACAACTCACTGGGCACACCCAAAGCCTTGTGGATATTCTCATTCAAAGTTTTGCAAGTATTTACATAGGCTTCAATCTCAAGGATTCCATGCCCAAAATGTGTCAGATGCAGCTTTTTTAATCCCTTTAGAACTGACAAGCCGACACAGGGACATAGATTAAAATCATTCCAGTCATTCTCCAGGGATCCATAAGGATATGCATTAACAAACATTTTAACCCCACATAAACTAATAGACACATTGGGGTAATATATATCCGTCATTCCGTCAAGATATTATGAGTAATACCCCTGATACCCATCTCCCTAGCAAGCTTGCCAACAGGCACCCCTAGTTTAGAAACAGATTTTTTAGGGAGAAACAAACCCGTGGCGCCAGTGTCAAGAACTGCCATTATGGTTTGGCCATTAATGGTAACAGGGACTTTGTCTGCCATTCGAGGGATGGGAGTTACTTCCAAATCCTTCAACAATAGATACGGAGAATTGGCATCCATAACAATTGTTGCAAGATGAGACATTAAGATGTCAGCTCCAAGAAGACAATGACCAACACTGAAAACACCGATGTATGGACGGAGGACTAGACCACCTTCAAACGCAACCTCTTCATTGCCTATTGTTCCCAAAAGGCCACCAGCGGCTGACGTATTTTCAATAAATCGATGTCGAAGCCCACAGAGGTCCAAGTGCGCCTTAGAGATCGAGGTGATGGGAGACATAGTATCCAATACAAAGGTTATTTTTTGACCGAAAAGATGTCCATCCAAAAACAAAGTACTGCCCTTGGAGTCCCACCTCAAGTTCAACCTGCGGACACTGTTAATTCCTCCCTTACGCCCCATTGTAGTATAATTATATATATATGTTAAGTTTTTGACTTATTGTAAACTGCTAAAGCAAATATATATATGACGTGTATCAAATATACCAATTGTTCAATTGACGACCAAGCAGAAACAACATACTACTTATTCGATCTTCGTTCAACAACAAACTGACAGCTGACTCCATCTGGGCAGGGGGCGTGGCTTGGTTCCATTTACCGCTCATGCTCCCTTCATATTTGTATTTTGTTATTTAGGCTCAACTGTTAGGTTAATTTAAATCAGGTTAGGTTAAGTTAAGTTAGGTTAATTTAATATAATGGCATAATGGAAACAAACAAATAGTGGCCCTTTACATATAGGCTAGTTCAGTTCAGTTCAGTTGCTGGTCGGGAAGCTATGCCCTTGCAATGGCGCCTCTATTTTGTCGTGTTTTCTGTTTTTTTTCTAATTTAACAGTAATTATAATAATAATAATAATATTTATTCAGTTAGCAATTTACAGAGTTGGTACCACATAGTTTGTTACAAATATGACATGTACCAGCCTTGCATAATTCCAACTAAGGATAGCCCAATAAGGCCGTTAGGCGTATTTCCATTGGGATCCTTGTGGGATTAGGTTAGCTGGGGAAAATGGGGAGGATAAAGAAATAGATACTTTAGAGAAAGTATTTCTAGGGGGTTATTTTAAGATACCTTACATCCTATAGTAAATATCAGTAATCCGTAATCAGTAATCATTTCAGTTTGGTTTGTCTATCTCTTATGTCGCATTTAGTAGTAGACATAAGCTTGGTGCTCCCTTCTCGCAGCTGTCCGGTTCAGGTGTTCCTTCAGGCTACGTCTGAAGGAATACAGTGTTCTCTTTTCACGGACTGACTGGGGTAGGTCGTTCCAGTCTTTGATGGCGGTGAAGAAGAATGTTTGCTTACCCTGTCCTTGGATTCTCGGGACCTTAAAATTAAACATCCTGTTTCTTGTATTATGTCCACTCCTCTCATTTGCTTTAACAAAATCATTCTTTAGGTACTCTGGAGCTCTGTCATAGAAAATTTTGAAGGCATTAGTGAGCCTGATTTGTTTGGCCCTGTCAGCGACATTGAGCATACCTAGTGACTGAAGTTGTTCCTGGCCAACATGTGATCTGGGTCCTAGGTTCAGCATGAACCTAACCATTTTATTTTGAGTGACCTGAAGTTTGTGCTGTGCTGATTTAGATGATGCAGAGTACCAGGATGACACAGAATAGTCAAAATGACATTGAACAAGCGCTTGGCAGAGGGTCTTTTTGGTCGCCGCGGGCAAGCATCCCACCTGTCAATACAGGTATTTTATACGTGCTCTACACTTACTCAGGATAGATTCCAAAATTGTTTCACCTGACAAACTCGCGTCCAGTTTTAGTCCGAGATATTTAACTTGTGACACTGTTGTTATAGGAATATCATTACAGTTGACCGAGAAGCCCACAATCTCTTTCAGTTTGCGTTTTGTTCCACATAAGATGGCTTCCGTCTTGCCCAGGTGAAGAGATAGTCTATTGTCCACTAGCCATTCACTACATGATTCTAGTTCTTTGGAAAGTGAAGCGGCAATACTTATTGGGTCTTTTCCTGAAACCAGGAGCACGCTGTCATCTGCATACAGTAATAATTTACATGAGACGCTCAGTTCCATGTTGTTCACATAACAGAGAAAGAGTAAGGGACCAAGGATGCTTCCCGGCTCGCTTGGTGTAGTGACTAGCGTCTCGGACTTCCACCCAGAAGGCCCGGGTTCGCGCCCACGCTCGGCGCATTAAAGATTTTTCACAAGCACTGAGTCGGTACCATCCCTCATGAGCAAAGGGATGGGGTAGTAGTACAGGACCCCAATGGAAATACGCCTAATCGGCCTTATTGAGCTATCCTTAGCTAGCTTAGCATGCGCTAGCTTTAAGAACTATTATTATTATTATTATTATTATTATTATTATTCCCTGTGGGACCCCACAGTTAATTGGCATAGGATCAGATATATTATCTTCAATTTTGACTCTTTGGGTTCTACCACTAAGATAAGATTTAAACCAGTTCACAGATCCTATGCCCATTGCTTGTAGTGTATTACATAGGATATCATGGTCTACTGTGTCAAACGCTTTTTGTAGATCAAGAAGAACCATACCGGTGTAGTTACCTTTAGACATTTCTTTACGAATGTGATCCGTTAAGTGGATGAGACAAGAGTCTGTCGAGTACATGCATCTGAAACCTGATTAAAACATAGAATAGATCAATTTGTTTGAGGTAGTGTTCAATTTGGGTGTATACCACTCTTTCAAGGATTTTAGATACAATACATAATATGCTAACTGGTCTGTAGTTACCAACTTCTAGTTTATTTCCTTTCTTGAATAGAGGGGTTACAATAGCTTCCTTCAGTTCAGCAGGTACAGTGTTGGTGTTAATTGACAAGTTGATGATGTGGGTTAGGGGGCCTGCTATACCAATGGCTCCATCTCGTAGAAATTTGGCAGGAATTTTGTCTGGTCCTGTGCTTTTATGTACATTTAGGTTAGACAGCTCGTCAAAAGTGTATTTTGGTGTAACATTTTGCAATCCAAATGTGTTTGGGTGTATGTCTTTATCTCTGTAGAAATTTCGAAAGGTGGCCGTTGTTGTTGTGTATTTATTGAGAGGTTGAGGTAGGTTCTGTGCAAGTGTGTTTGCTATGGAGGTGAAGAAGGAGTTAAAGTAGGTTGAAATTTGTCGTTTATCGTGGCAAATCTGATCATTAATGGTGAGAGCAATATTTGTGTTAGACGAATCCCTTGTCTTGTTGCTGTAGCCTGTTGTTTTTAGGTGCCTCCATAGTTTCTTTGGGTTATTCTGATATTCCTCTGCCTTATTGTGAAAATAATTAGTTTTCGCTGATTTTATTTTCCTACTTAGTTTATTCCTGGCCCTGTTGAACTCATGTTTCAGACCTTGATCCTGTCTATGTTTCGCTAGCCTTTTTAACAGATTGTCTCTGTGTTCCAGATGGTGTAGTATGTCATTGTTGATCCATGGGTCTGACCTTGCTTTAATTCGTATGTCTTTCAGAGGAGCTATTTCGTCTAGAAAGTTTGTGATGATGGTTCTGAAGCCAACCCATGCGTCATTAACGTTTGTACTTCCAAACACTGGAGACCAGTCTGTATTCCACAAAATGTCCAGAAATGTTTCTTTATTATAGTTTCTGAGTGACCTTGTTTTGATAATCTTGTGATTCTCTAGGGTAATTTTTGTGGTTTTTCGTGTGCAATATGTGACGAAGTGATCACTTATCCCAGTCTGTATAACCCCTGATTGGGATATTTTGTCCTCTCTGTTACAGTTTATGTGGTCTATTATTGTGGCAGTGTTCTCAGAGATACGTGTGGGGGTTGTGATTTGTTTGTGATTGTGCATTGTCAGTATATGCCTATATTCTCGTACAAGCCTATCATTTCGTTGTTTGTAACACAGGTTAAAATCCCCTAGTATGATGGATTCATTCCGAGGGTCTAGCGATGACAACGTTCGTTCAAATTTGGTCAAGAATTGTGTGTCGTCTGGTGGCCTATAGCATACCCCAATTGTGATGGGTCTTGTCCTCGGCAGGTGTAGATCGATCCACAGAGCTTCGTGATTTTCTACATGGAGGTCGGTCCTGGTTGTGTGTGTGAGGTTGTTTTTTACATACAGACATACTCCTCCTCCATGCCTATTGCGATGATTCCTAACCATATTGAAACCTTGAATGTTTATTCCACCATCGTTTATACTTGAATCCAGCCAGGTTTCTGTGATTGCAATTATTGAAGCTTTGGCCTTATTAGCTAACAAGTTTAATTCTGACAATTTATGGTACATTGATCTGGCGTTAATGTGGATAAGATGGAGCCCTTTGTTGGTGAACACTCTGTATTCACCTTTGATTTTGAATGTGTCCTGGCTGGATTCTGAGTTGTTAATACTAATTGGTTCATTTACATTAATATTCGGTAATGAATGCAAGGCACATATGTTGCATAGGAATTCCCGTTCTTCACTGTTGGTCTTCTTAGAGATGCACTTCATGTGAGCTACAGTTTTACACTTAACACAGTTTATAATCCTTTGTTTTCTTGTTATGAGTGGTTCACATATTTCACAAATGATTTTAGGACCCTTAATAGCTATTTCCCTACATTTATCGCATTCCACTTCTTTTCTGCTAGTAACGTAAGTACATCGATCGTGTACTGTTTCATTACAACTACTACATTGTGACGTTGTACTCCTTTTGTTGAATCCAATATCGCACACTATACATAAGTAAAATGTATTATGTGCTGTTTTCTTCTTTCTTCTTGCTTTTTTTCCTTCTTGATTGTTGTTCTTCTTTCTTCTTTCACCTTTATATTTTCTTTGCAGTTTCTTCATGTGTTGTTCCTTTGTTTTTCTCTTTCTCCAAAAACTATATATTGCCTTTTTGACCCTACCTGTGCTTTGTCTACTAAACATTAAGCTACCTAGTATATGGGATTCATCTTCTATATATGGTTGTTGGAATAGAGGTTCCAGTCTTCTTTCTTCTGTGTATGCAGGGCACCACAGAATGAAATGCTTAAGGTCCTCTATTCCATCCCCACACATATTACATCCTGTGTATCCTCCTGTAAATCTATTTCTATCATTTAGGTTATATGTTCTCGCTTTGTATAGGATAACAGAAGCTGGTCTGTTATCATATATTATGTTCCTTCCAACAACCAACCATACTCCTAAAATCGATTAATGAAATTTACAAACACATGTGGCAGTCCGTGGATTCGAACCCAGGATGCTCACACCGAAAATCAACACCTTATACATCGCACCACGAAGACAGTTAATATTAGTTCTTCCCCCTTATTTCTTTCTTATACTTTCTATAAATGCTGACACTCCTGATCCTATCATTCCCCACACTGACAGATGCCAACTACACGATACCTTCATAGACACCATCAATACATTCTCACTTTCACAAACAGTACTCAAGCCAACACGAACACAAACTCGCCCCGGTGGCGACGGCGAGCCTCTCTTCTAGTAGAAGTCAGACACCCTAGACCTCAGAATCCACACAAGTACATCCACGATATTAGTTATTCTTATTTTCTTTTGTTCGTCAATGATGGAGGGGCCACTACTAAATATTAGGTTTTCTTTATCTCCTTACAGGAGTCAAACCTATAATCTCACTAACAACATTCTTCACATAACAAACACACAAGTTGTTCCAGGACTGAGCGACCATGACATTGTACTTGTTGACGCTGATCTCCGACCAACTAGACAAAAACAGCGACCAAGACCTATCTTTATCTACTCCAGAGCTGACTTAGACGCGATCAAACAAGACTTGACTAAACTCAAAAATTACTTTTTTATAACAGACCCACACACAAGACCCCTCTTAACAAACTGGAACAACTTGCATCACACCATCCATACAGCCATGCACAAATACATACCACAAAAATCCCCATCAAGTAGATATACTCTTTCATGGTTCACCAGGGATCTACGTAGACAACATCGCAAAAAACAAAGAATTTATAAACGCGCGCAGACACACAACACACCTGAAAACTGGACCGCATATACATCACACCAAAAAACATTTGCCAAAAACATAAAAAAAGCGTAACGCAAACACATAGCTTCTTATTTCGCAGACGTCAGAAACAACACCAAACATTTCTTCAAATTTTTCAAGTCGCGCAGGCAGGATACCACCACCATCACATCACTTAAAGACAACGACACTCTACAAACCACTCCAGAACACAAAGCACAGATACTCAACACTCATTTCCAATCAGTATTCACACAAGAAAACAACCAAATACATAACATGCCGAAAACCCCTACCCACCCATACCCCACCTAGACATAACGACTAACGGCATACAGAAACTACTAGAGACACTTGACACAAACAAAGCCACTGGTCCTGACAACATCCCTGCCTTCATCCTTAAAAATTGTGCCTCAATCCTTGCCCCCATCCTGCAAAGAATCTTTACTCAGTCACTTCACACAGGCATCCTTCCACCTGGCCTCTGGCTTTGTGCGAACATCACTCCCCTTTTCAAGACAGGTGACAGGACTGACCCAAAGAATTATAGACCCATCTCACTCACATCCATCCCATGCAAAATTTTAGAACACATTATACATAAACACATTATGAATCACCTAGACGCAAACAACATCCTTACTGACACACAACATGGATTTCGGCCCAAAAGATCATGCGAATCACAACTCATTGCCACATATCATGACATAACTAAACAACTGGACCGACGAGACATTAAACAGGTTGACGCTATTATCCTCGATTTCGCCAAAGCCTTTGACAAAGTACCCCACAAAAGACTTCAGCATAAATTAGCTTTTTACGGTATAACTGGACCTACTCTTCACTGGATCACTAATTTCCTTACAAAACGGACTCAACGAGTACTCCTTGACGGCTCTTCCTCAGACTCTGTCCCTGTTTCTTCTGGTGTCCCACAAGGCACCATTCTTGGCCCTCTTCTTTTCCTTCTTTATATTTAAAATGCCCCAGAACGAGAAGCCCACCACAGAAGCCACGAGCGAACACCACACAGAAACACCCGAAAGAAAGGCCCACAGAACGAAAGGACCAGGTGACCGAGCCAACCAGTTCAGACAGGCCGAAGCCCGCAGGGCTAAGCAGCTCCAAACCACACCTGCCTACCCCTTCTAAACACTGACCTTTCCCACACCTCGCGTATACACTACCCTCGTGTCCTATACCTCTACCTACATGATAATGAACATAAATACCCCTTAAGTTAACCCTTTACTGGCGGCCCGCAACATAAGTCGAGTTAAATAAGTTTGGACTATGTGGCGGCTCACACTATAAGTCGTGTGGCAATTTCAGCACGTAATGTTGCTGAGAGAGAGACAAGTGGTGGCAGGAGAGTAGCGAGCGTATGACTGCTCCAGACCACCGCGGCGGGCCTACTGACATGAATCCCACCCTCCTCCACCCTCTCACACTCGCTACATAGTGAAATGTATGGGGAAAGTACCGAATTACATGTTTTTTGCACTCGTGTTGCGCGGTTGTTGCAAGAAAACTAGCGGTCATACAAGGATCGTTGTGGTGTCATTGGAAAGCTCTGTTTATGCCCTTTCAAGGATAGATACTTGTTTTACGCTCTGGGTCTTATTTAGGCATCAAAATGATCACGTAAACAGCCCTATTTTGGGTAAAAACACCCCGCTGGTGGCTACATATTATATACCGCCTAGGCCGCTCTTTAGGTGTTAATACACCCATGCTCTGTCCCTAAGTTAGGATATTAATATCAACATACCCTAAAATACCTTGTCTTGCCAGACTAAGTTTCTGAAGACCAATCGCCCCCATAAATCTATGTATTCAATCCTTAGGTTAGTTATCTTTATCTGCCATTGTGTTCATCTCTTCCATTTACTTTTCCACAATTGTTATACGTCTTCCAATCACCTCCTTCGTATCCACAGTCCACACTACTCCATTTTGCTTCGTGTCCTACACCTCTTACCCGCCAGACTCTACCTACATGATGATGAACATGAATACACATTCATTTAACCCGTGGAGCCCCAGCGACGCGTCTGACGCGTCGGCTATGTATGTAACGCACAGCCCCAGAGACGCGCCTACCGCGTCACCCTTATAGCTCCAGTCGTAAGTCTCAGAATGCCTCTAGATTTATATAGGAACTACTTTGGGATCCGGCGGATCTACTTCCAAAACGTTTTGCCCATACGCGTGCGCGAAGGGGGACGGGAGAGGGCACCCGCCTTCCCACACCTCATGGTCAGTTTACCGCGCACCCTCTCGAGTGAAACACCATGTCTCGACGTTATAGTGCCCGCCTTACCCGCCCCTGCAGTACAGAGGAGGTCATGGATATACTGTACGACACTGACAGCCCTGATAGTGACACTGACTCGGCATTGGACGAGTCTGGAGACGAGTATGCCCCCTCCCAAGCCGAAATAAGAGAGCTAGAGGAAAGAGCTTGCTCAGATTCCTGTCAGGCGGCGTAGGCCGTCACAAAGACAGCAAGGGGCAAGTGCACCTCCCCGCCGCCCACTTCCCCAAGACCCCACTGAATCCTCAGAAAGTGGGGAAGAGGTTGTTGTTGCAGATGAACCTGCTGACCCTCAAAATTACGTGCGTGTACCTGGGGAAGAACGAAAGGGATTGAAGAGAAGAAGGGGCGAGTCTGGGAGTGAAGAGGAGGTACCCCCACAACCCCGCCTGCCTTCTCCCCCACTTTGCATAATCTCCCCACTCAAGAAAAATACCCCGGGGAGGTTCTATGGTCGTCACAAACCTAGTGACGAACAACCTGGTGATGGAGAAATGGCACAACGTGGTGCGAGACAAAGGCGGTCACGTGACCCAAAACGCTCCCTCGTACCTCCTGACCCAGAGCACGAGGGGGGGGATGAGTCACCACCACCACCACCACTACTACCAGACTCTCCGCCTCGCCATTCTTCCCCCCCACTATCACCTTCAGGCTCCATCCCGTACACCCCCCCACGAATGTCTCCCTCACCTGAACCAGGCCCCTCCCGCGTCACTGCATTATCACCAGCCTCTCCACAACGCCCCGATCTGGCCCAACGCCCTGCAAGCAAACGACGTGGGCGTGTCATATCTCGCGGGCGTGCCACCCGCGGCCGAATGCAGAAGGTGAAACAAATAAGACGCCCCAGCAACGACTCGAGCTCTAGATCTAGCTCTCGATCAAGTTCGAGGTCTAGCTCCAGACCCAGGTCCACCTCTCGCCCACGCTGCCCACGCTCCACCCGCACCCGCCCAACCCGCCCCGGTGCCCCTGACTATGACCCTGATGATCCCGATGCCCCATCTAGCGACGACGAAGGCGCTGATAGGTGGGATTGGGTGGATGGGGAGAACTATCTACCAGGACAATACCACTTTTGGGGGGCAGCTGAGGCCGGCCCTACCATGCCCAATCGTGGACCTGACACCACAAGACTGGGTGTTTTTCTGCAGTTCTTCACTGCCAACCTTGTCGGCTTGATTGTTGACCAGAAGAACTGGTACAACTATTATTTTATGGCAGGGAAGGAGCAGAAGAGGAACTCGGCACGTCTCTCATGGGTGGATTTGTCTTCCGATGAGTTCTACGCATTCCTGGCACTGGTCATCCTGATGGGGGTCACCAAGAAGACGTCTCTCAGGAAGTACTGGTCATGTGATCCCCTCATCGCAACCACCTTCTTTGGGAAAGTCATGAGCAGGAATAGATTCACGGCAATCATGGGAAACCTGCACTTTATTGATAGCCTGGCAAGCCACACCAGGAACCAGGAACGCCCCAGGAATACCAAAGACCCGATGGAGAGGATAAGACCTATATTTGAATACCTGAAAACTAAGTTTGCAGCCTCCTTCAAACCTTACCAAAAACTAATCATTGATGAGAGTCTGGTGCTATGGAGGGGGAATATTAGCATCCGACAGTACATCCCCAGCAAGCGTCACCGTTATGGCCTGAAACTGTTCGTGATGTGCGACTGCAAAACCGGCTACATCCAGGACATCATCCTTTACATGGGCAAGGTCACTGAACTGGTGGAGGAGAGGACATATGGGATATCTGGGGCCGTTGTCATCACCATGTTGGAGGGATATTTGGACAGGGGCCACATCTTGTACCTCGACAACTGGTACACCAGCCCTTCCCTTGCCAAATTCCTGTACAGCAGAAACACTGGCGTCTGTGGCACCGTCAGGAGGAATCGTGTCTACATGCCAGAGCTACCCGAAAGGCGGGAGAAGGGCTCCATCATCCACCTCCAGGCAAATAATATCTTGATGCTCTCGTGGATGGACAATCGTGACGTCAATATCCTCACCAGTATCCACCTGCCCCGCTTAGAGGACACCAAACGCCGTGATAGAGCCACAGGTGAGGCGGTCAAAACACCAGTTGACTACACCATCAACATGCGGCTGGTTGACAAGTCAGACTCTGTCATATCGTCGGTCGAGTGTGCAGGGAAGACGATGAGGTGGTATCAAAAACTATTTTTCCACCTCCTCGACCTCACCCTCTACAACTGCCACATCCAATATCATGAAATAACAGGTGAAGTTGAGACGATGGAGTCGTACTGCATCGAACTTGCACGGGAGCTTCTGTTCTTCTTCAGGGAGGGTCCCACGCCGGCCCAGCAACGTCCCGCAGCTCGTTTTCAAGCACCAGAAGGCCCCGCCAGACTGACACAATGCCACTTTTTGCGATTTTGTCCCGCCCAACGAAGTAAAAAACCCCAATCCACGACAGACCGGTGCCATGTGTGTCGCTAACCAACAGGCAGACGAACACCAAAACGGACAGACAGGGTGGGGGACCCGGGACGATGTGTTAGAGGGGGAATGTGATGTGGGGTTTGGGTACTGTGTTGTTCCCACTGGCTTCAGGGGATTATCACACCCTCGAGCACTTCTAAGTGTTCAAAGTGTTCAAAGACTGCGATAAAAAGACGCGATAATGTAATACTAAACAGTGTATATAAAAGATGCAAAAAGGGGGAATATAAAACAGTGTTTGTATATATATATAATTTACAAGTGCAAAGTACCGAACAATATAGAACACTAAGTAAATTCTAAAACTTATAAACTGTGTGGCAAATAATTATAAGAACTTCGACGAGGAACAAGTAAGTGCGTTCGTTTAAACAATTTCCGGTATATACACCTCATAGATCTGGTAGGTTAAAACAATGAACAAGTACAACTGAATTCAATGAAAACGGAGAGGGACAGAGTGACCTTAGTGAGTGAAAAGTGACAGCGTTTTCATGATGCAGAGAAAGAAAGGAGGGTAAGTTGGGGCTTTGGGAATGTGGGTCACTCGCGGTGGGGTTGTCCGCTGTGTCCTGGGCCTGTTGTTGGTGTTCGTACTGTTGGGTTTTTGTTATGGGGTGGGGCCGTTGTCGGCTCATTGCAACGATTTAGGCCGCCCAAGATGGCCGTCATCACCATGTAGGCAACGTTGGTGACGCTAACACCGGTGCGGTGCGCACTTTGGAATACGGGTTGAATAGAAAGACACTTTCGGAGCACACTACAACTTTCAGTTATATTTTACTATTGATGTGATATACAAAGGACCATTCTCTTGAACTCATGAAGCGCACTTTATGTACGAGAGGTGCAAAATTAAGTCATGCTGCCTGGCGGCTGGCAACTGGCTGCTGGCGCGGGGAGAATTTGAAATGGCGCTAAGGCTCCTCTGAGGCTGGGGGACCCCCAATACCTCCCAGGACCCCAAAATGGATAGGTAAGTACTTTTTTCAAATTTCTTCATTGGCTATCATTATTTTCTAACACATTCTGATATATTTATATGCGCCACAGCCCCGGCCGGGGATGTGCGGGGTGCTAAAACACCCATGCCCTGTTAGCCTAGGTTGAGCCAATGACAACCAGTTCAGACAGCCATCAAGCTATGTATGTGCTTCCATCCGAGAAGTAATATGTTCAACCCTTAAAATACCTCGTCTTGCCAGACTAAGTTTTACTGAAGACCAACCGCCCCAATAAAATGCTGTATGTTTTGCCAGCCGAGAAGTAAGATGTTTCACCCCTAAAATAATTGTCTTGCAAGACTAAGTTGCTGAAGACCAACCGCCCCCATAAATCTATGTATGTTCTTCAATCGAGACAGTAGTATGATGAAAACCCATGTCCTAATTAATAAGAAAACTAAGATACCCACGGGTTACACCATTGTATATATAACCCCAGGATTCATGTAAGACCTAGACAGACGATAATGAATGAAGATGTTAGCCACCATGCAGTAACTCTAATTCTTACCCCAACCAGAGATTGTATAGATAACCTTTGTTTACCATGGTTTATAATAGTACCATTGAAACAATAACGAAGTACCCCTACGAAATGCCGCTTTTCTTTGGTCTATGTTTCATTAGAAAACGGCAGTTCCCAGGTGTGGGGATCGGTTTTTACACCATACCCGAAAGAGGATTTATGGAGCTCCGATTCTTACTATCAACCAGCTGAACAATTTAACCAGCACCCCTAACCTTCGTTAAATGCGGAAATAGCCTCACGAAAATATCATGCCCTGGTGGTGGGCACGAAACTCTCGACCCTTGGGTGTGAGGCAGGCACATTACCAGTTAGACCAATAGAGATATCCCACTTGGACTGTTCGGCCTCCGGGTATTTCCGCATACCGAGGTTTGTTTAGGCCTAACTTATGTTCCCTGACTTTAAACAGGTACAAACTAGATCAGGCAAGAAATCGTGGCAAATAATAGTGTCCATAACCCCTCGTATTGACGAGTAATAATACACCATGTTTTTCCCTACTTTATCCACAGTCAAGCACACACCTATAGGTAACATCATTTTTTCCCCCCACAGCAAAACTAATTACACCTGACCTACCCCTAGCTCCAACACAAACATGGATTTAGGCACACTGCACTCCACAAACACTCTTCTCCACAGACCTTACACAAAGAGCTTTCGACGGCATCAACTCAGGTTAGCCCACCACACAGATCACTAATAGCCACACTCGACATTAGTAATGCCTTCGATTGCATCCCCCGCAACAAACCTTAACAAAAAAAATCTACAACACAAACATGCACAACAACACAAAAAGGTGGCTGGCCAAACTTCCTACCAGGCAGATGTTGCACACGTATCTTTTGCCGGTCAGTCATCTAAAAAGCAGAGAAGGAAACTTTCCCAACCGGAGTCCCAACAAGGATCCGTCCTATCGCCCGCAACTCTTCAATCTGTACATGCACGATATAACTACACCCAATACGCCACAAATAAAACCTTAGCATCCTATGCAGAAGACAAACACACTCCACAGGCACAAACCATGACCCAAAAAGAGCAACAGATCTCCTTCAACCCTATTCTCAAACACACAAACATGGCATGGTGCACTACAAAAACAGACTTAATCTAGCCCCAGCAAAATCCACCGCAACCCTGCTCACAAGTTGGACAGGAGAAAACGAATAAATCCCTAAACTCACCAGAAACAACACACAAAAATATAGGAGTAAAATATGAGACTAATAATGACATGTCAAAACAGCCCAACACAAACATTAAAAAGAAACTGACATCCAGACTTAAAGCCCTAAGGTCAACTGCTCACACAAAATTTGGAACACAACAAAGAAAATACCACACCAGTTATATAAACAATACATAAGATCAGTGATGGAATACGCAAGCCCAGCCTGGGCTTCTAACCTAGCTGAAACACATCATAAGACCTTACAGACTATTCAAAACAAAGGCCCGAAGATCATTACAGGCTGCACAGCTACTCCCCCCACAGAGCACCTACATCAGAAAACAAAAATCCTCAAAGTCAAAGACCCATATGGACATGAGAGGCACTCAATTCCTGGCAGCAGCCTCCACGAACCAAGACCACCCACTAAACTACATGGCAACACACCCACAGGACACCCAAGACATATCAAAACAACACCCAGCACACAGTATCACACACAATTATTGTCCTCTCTCCCTCATGCCCACCACGAAACAACTTCCAAGAAGCACATCCATACTCATATCTCTCCACAGAGCCATCCACTCACTCACAGACAACACGCAAGCTGCATGCACGACCTCCCGAAATCCATCCTTCCGAATCATCCCTTCCTCGCGAGGACAGGAGTCCACCTGGGCCAGGCCTGAGATGCGGGACACCATCCAGCTCTCCTGAGCTTTCAGAAGAGACTGGCATGACTCCGTTGTCGATGCCTGCCCGGGATGTAACACAGCACCCCATACCATTTAAACACATCATAGAAGACTGCATTTCACACAACAATTTACGCCAACAACACAATTTACACTCAATGAGAGCTCTGTGGGAAAGCCCGATCGTGGCCATTGCCTTTCTCAGGGACGCGGGGGCTGTTCGGCCAGGCAGCTGAGGGACAAACAACAAAAACAAACAACAACAACAACTTGTAGCTACGGGTTATTATTGTCCAATAAAAGATCGGCGGCATTGTTTTCGAGTCAAATCAATGGCGTTTCATAGTACCAATGGTCACTTAAGTGGGACAGGTTGTTTTATTACTTACCAGTAATGCTTTAGAAGTGTTAAGTAGTCATTCACTAGGGAGTTACAAGTACTATGAGGTCCGAAAAAACGAGTGAGAATTAGCGAATGGGACCACCGATCAGAGCAAGATAGACGGAAAGTGGCTTCGTCAGCCGCCTTTAAAAGTTCGAACCATTGGGATTTGCGGGGGTATCCGTGTTCGGAGTAAAGGACTTTTACTGTCGATCGATTACAAACTAAAGAAAATCGTTCTAAAGGGTACCCAGAATATGATGGAAGAAGTATGTCATGGTGGTGAATTGGTAAACTGGGACGAAAATACAGATCTCCCTCACTATCCGATGCCCCAATTTACGATATTATTGCAAGTTTTTAGGCGTTTGTTTGAGTTGTGGCTTAGTCCGAGAACGCATCCTGATTTACCCTATTCTTTAGGGTTTTTGCTATACGATTTTTCTATTCACAGATTGGGTTTTCAGGAACGTAACCCAATTATAAATCGCAGGGAGACCTGTAACTTGAAAAATGACGTTACATGTAGAGATTAGATTACCAGAAAACAGATCAACTTGTCAATGTACTGTAGTAATGTACACCCTATGTGGTCGGATTGTGTTCTTTTATTTCATAGATTTTGTTTTAGTAAGCGTTGTTTCCTCAGTACCGTGGACTCCTCGTTATCCGCGCTCCAAGTATCCGCGATCCGTGCTATTTCGGGGACCACCCCTAAATATCCCATTACGCGTCATACCGCGCAAAAAAAAACGGCAAAATAACAGATATTCATGGATTTGAATCGGGCGGGGCGGTGCGCATCCCGAGTCTTCCTTTGGTCGTCCAATAATTGCATTCTTGCGTGATGTCAACACAGCGGTCCCAGCTGAGGAAGTAGAAAGTGTGGTACCGGTACCGTCAGTGACGGGTCCACATTTTTCCAGGGTCGTCACCGTCTCTGTTTAATAATTTGGTCCATATCATTGTCATGAAAGTAGGTCAACATAATGGTTTGAGGCGGTCCAAGATGGCCAAGTCAGGTACGACCGTAAAGCTATTTCCCATTGAAACCTATGTTAAACACTGCCCAAGTATCCGCGGAAACCACGCATTCGCCGGAAGGGGGCTGGTAAGACATTAGGCGCGCATACTGGGAGTCCACTGTTATGTAACCGTCGTGATTTTGATTAGTTGTTTTCGGCCTTTATATTGTCTTTTGTCCCAGTTTTGGTTTGTTTAGTTTGCAAGTTTGACATTATAATAGAAATGGTAATCCGTGTAAACTCTGTAGACAACGATTCATTCCCACAGTATTTGTGGTTTGAAGGGTTTAGATGCTTAACCCTTTCAGTAACAGCGACCGTGTTAGCTTTTATTCTGGCTGTATTTAGACGGATAGTGTGCAGATTAAGCCGGCATCACTACGAGCCGGCTTTTCCACTTAACATTTATCCTCAACACTGGATGGCAGCTCAGGAGGTCAACATTCAATATATGATAGTTACCTTAAATTCATATACCATCAGTTCGAGTTTCTGAATAGCAGTTGCAAAAAATTTTACTTCCTAGAAGAAATGGTGCCAGAAAAATGGTGATCCTCGAATGTTGACTATAAAAGCTCTCGTGTGATCCGCCTTTAGGAGGACTCTGCGGTGGTTACAAGGGTTTCGTTGAGATAGTTTGAAGGCATTATTATTGCTAGAGGTCCTTCCTATTCTGAATGGATGTCACCGGTACTGTACGGGTTCAGTTCTGGGTTTGTGGTGCCCCGAGTTTGAATCTGGGACCGACCATATGCTTTCATTAGTTTATTCAAGTACATTGGGGTTTGTAGTGAAGGGATAATGTTATTTTGCTAAAGCGTCGTTTCCACAGCGATTTTGATATGTTCTTTTGGTCTTTTTACTGTATTCGTCTAAGTTTGTATTTGTTTATTTTGCAAGTTTCTTTTGTCTTTTACGTGTGTTCGTCTAAGTTTTGGTTTGTTAATTTTGCGAGTTTTACTATAACATTTGGAAGGGAAAGAATACAGGTGTTACCATCTGACATAAGAATATCAAACTTAACCCCATTCAGCACAATGACATCATTTTCATATCACCTTGGCTACCATTAGATCATTTTGTCTAAGTCAAAGCTGTTCCATATTTATTTTGTAGCATTTTCTATATCCCTATTCGCGGCTCTGTCTTGGAGACGGCCACCCCTATAAATAATACAAAATAAATAAAAAGGGGAAAACTGGTGTAAGTGCCAAAGCATACCAGTTGCGCTAATAAGTCAATGTCTCGGAACCAAGTATGTTTTGATCAATAATTGGTATCAGCAATATCTAAGCTTCATTTCTTCATATCGAGTGCAAATATACACACATGTTCCTACACTTGCAGACATTACACAGCACACGAGCGAGCCAAACGTAATGACAGCTGGGACATGACTTATTAGCGCCACTGTACATACATACCAGTATTTATTGCGTTATACTGGATCTTGAAACCACCTCGAGTATCAAAGCGCAGGGCATGTGTCACTCAAAGTACAGTAATTAAAATGTCACATGTCTAAGTGACTAGGATTGTTTATTTGATTTGTTTTTTTGTCTCCATCTTGGAACTGTACACTGGTCAGTAGCCTGTAAACTCTTAAGAGGCCCCGAGATTATCGATCGAAGATTCGAGATGTTAGATGCTTCATTATATGTCGCCTGTAGGAATAGGTTTTTACACCATACCCGAACGGAGGATTTATGGAGCTCCGATCTTACTCTCAACCATCGGAACAATTTTACAAACACACCAAAACTTCGTTTAGATGTGGGGAATAGTCTCACGAAAATATGCCAGGGCCTGGGATTGAACTCGGGACCCTTGGGGCTATGAGGCGAAACACTATCAGTGTCACCATGACAGACATCTCACTTGGCAAGGTCGGCTCAAGGTATTTCCGCATCCGGTCTGTTTAGGCTAACCTATGTTCACTGACTTTACATCGAACTAGATGTTCACAGTGGAGTTTCAATGTGATGATTGCTTCTTTTATGCCACAGTAAGGATAAACACCACCTTATTTATACATGTCACTTGATTCCGCTTTTGACAGCCCTATCATAGGTCTTACAACAGGGAATTTGTTCTTATATGTCATTAATTTTGTGGTAAGGCTATAACAAATGGGCCTTTTTAAGGCATGGCCGATTCTATGTAATTACAGCTCTATGTTTGGATAATGCAGTACTACGGACTGTGATTATTTGTATTGTTTTGTTTTTCCCGGTGTTCGGCCGGCCGGAATTTCAGTTAAGTTGTCGAGTTTCTTAGATATGATTGCACCCAGCGTTATTCACAAGTTATATTTGTGAACTAACAACTTATTGCTATATATAGGAAGCTTTGTTTATCGTAAATAGACAAGAAATTATCATTGTCCCGATCTTGATTATTGTACTTGGACTTGGATTTTGATAATGAAAGACCAGAAAGTACAATATATCGTCAATAAGCTTATGGGATGAAGCCGTGATGTTGTTGTCGTTACCTAGGATGCCTGGCTGAACCACCCCGAGTTGTTAAGGAAAGCCCTGGCCAAACGATCGGGCTTTCCCACAGAGATCTACGTACGTGTAGATTATGTTGTTGGGGTAAGTGATTGTGTGGAATTTCTATGATGTGTGAAACCCGGGAGCTGTGGGGAGACTCATAAAGAGTTACCCGGCGGACTGCGGGGAGACTCTTAAGAGCAGAGCTTGTGTACGCGTACCAAAACTGCGCGGTTTATAGCCAGGCGGCATGAAAATTGGTGTGGGTATAGTACTACATGTCAACTTCTCGCCACCACCCCACCAAACGAGCGCGTCCGCACTCGTGCAAGCCCCACCGCGCCAGTTAACCACGCACTAGTCATGGAGCCAACACGTCCTCACGCTCGCTCCCTGATGACACAACCAGCCCTCCTTCTGGT